>JAMAKE010000016.1:361-553421 GCA_023628695.1 Nectriaceae sp. PG4201
TTCTACTATGCTCTAAGCTATTCCAACCCGCAGCTAGTTCAACCATTAAGCCCACTTAAACTAGGTATCCTCAGCTTATGGGCTACCAGAATCCTTCACAGAATGAATCTTGCACCCTACTTGTAGTAACACACAGATTCAGAATCGGTAAATGATTCTTGACTTGATACTACGGAGCTATAGCCACCATCGTCATCGAATTTGCCCTGAGATTCCCGTCGCTGCGGCGGCAGGCTGCACCGACGTTTCGAGGGACCCCCTCCCTCGTCATCTAGCTCATAATCTGGTGGCATGGCCGATTGCGGCTTGAACGAAATCGTTGTTTGCGTCATTTGACCGTTCGTTGGCCCTGAGACATTCGATGGGCTCTTCGGCCGTATAGCATCGACGTAAGAATTTGCGCTACTACGTCTCTTCCGCTTCGAGGACTTGCGAGGTGCTTGTCCGCGATTGTGTTGCTGTACCCTAGGGCTTGTCGCCAATTTATGGTGAGAAGACCCTGAAGTAGTCCTCAAGCTGTCCTGAAGATTGGCTCCCCATGAAGCACCCTGGATCCGCCATTTCCGCGTCTTTTCTCTCTCCCTTACAGAGAGTGGGTAAAGACACAGTGGCGACCACGACACGTGTTCTTCGTTGCAGTTCACACACCTTTCTGACCCGTTCTTCTTTCGACAATTCTTCAAGTTGTGATTCTCAGCACACCATCCACATCGCTCTGTATTTTCACAACCGCTCTGCACGTGACCGGGTTTCCAGCATCTGAAGCAGAACTTGGGTGTCGATCGCTGGTCAAACGACCTAAAAACTTGGTCAGGCACACGTTCTCTTCTGTTCATCTACGAGAATTGGGACCTGGCTTACTTTACGCGACCGAGCATGCCGCTTAGGACAACATGATTGACACAAAGCCTTTGTGCCTCCTCTCGGTTGCGAAGTGCTAGTACCAATCTCCGGCTCTTCCAGTAAGCCTTGACAATTGAGACGCCGTTCGCCTCGGACCAAGCTTGCACAAAGTCATTCGGCTCTTGAAGTTTCTTGGATCTATGTCGAAGTTTATAGCCTCGACGTAGAATCGCGATGGAAGGACTTGGGACTTCAGAGAGAGTTTTAAACAATCTCCTATCATGTGTCCCTTGTCTCTGATCGCGTCCTCAGCTTCCTGAGTGAGGGTGTAAAGATCCAGTATCGAATGTTTCTCACGGACGGCGATGATTTGATCCAAGGGCTTACCAGCATCTTGAAGCGTGTTCAGAACGCCTGCGGGTTTGAGACTTCTGACGAGGTCCACGTCTTCATCCGTTTCAAGTCTGTACTTTACAGTAAACAACTCAGGAAGGTGTGGCTCTTTAGCGCTTGGTCGCGAGAATGTTCCTTGCACGCGCGGCGATTTGTTGCTTAACCTGGTCACCAACTTGTCGCCTTACCTGCTCTCCTACTTTCTGCGTGAGTTGGTTAATCAAATATTTCATGAAATCTTCGTCAAATTGTCGCTTCACCTCCTCGCCCACGTTCTGCTCGAGTCTATTCAATGCTTGTCCCATGTTCTTGATATGAGTGGCTAAGTCACCGACGATCGAGTTAAGGTCAAAAGAGGACTGCCGAGCTAGCCCGGAAATCTGGCCCTCAGAACAAAGAAGCGGGCCCTCGTGGTCTGGGTTCGTATTGGTACCTGTTGACATAGTGGAAGACGTAGTTGATGAGGGTTGGTATTATGTATTGATAGTTTGGAGTGGATAAGTATGTAGCGACGGAGCGAGTGTGTGAATAATGACATGACAGTAATAATCTTCTCGCAAAAAAGGCTTCATTTATACCCGAGCCCGTAGACGCCGGATCACGCAAATCTGTCTTTGCGTCTACTAGTGAGATACGCCCTTGAATCAGTAGCATAGATGCATGGTGTTTGTCACTGACTCACATTCTCGCCCCGCTCGAATATGCTACGACGATCGGCGAGACCTAATAGAAAGATAGGAGTCCAATAGATTGTGGCAGCTGTAGATATGAAGTAAGCAAATGTCAGCTGAGGGATCCGCCCCCAACTAGGGAAACAATACCCCGGATGGTGAAGGCGGCATTGGCGGTGGTGATTGCTCGAATTACGCCTTAGGAGGGAAGTTTGACTACATATGGCACTGGGCTATGGCAAGAAGCTAGAGTTGTCACTGAAAAATAGGAGTAATTGACATGTAAGCCCCGAGATTACGACATTAGTCTGAGGCACAGGCTTGCTGCAGCTATTGATCATCGTCGGCTAATGATTGCACCACCTGGTAGTTCACGTGAGCCATTGACGACATTTACTGGTAGTAACGAATAATGAGATCTTCAGGAGGTCGTTTCCTCTGTCTCACTAAGTCTGTCTCGATCGATATCACCACCACAATCGTGCTTGCCAAACGGAAAGCTCGGCTTCTTCTTCTCACACCTCCGGACTTGGCACTTACAAGCAAGTGAGATAAATTAGGGCCTAATCCTCCGTAAACGTTCAAATACAAACCATCATCCGAAAGATTCATTTGGAGCCAACCCACTTAATTCGAATCCAATGGCTCCCTGAACCTATTCTCTTGGTAGTAAATGACATCCAAACTAAGGTTTGATTTCATGTAGCGACGCCGACTACCATCCTGAATTTCAGAGTCATGACTCCAACGCGGGAAAAAAGGGCAAGGACTTCACTTCATAAAGTACGTCAAAGCCGTGATAAACGGGGCAAGTTTGATAGCCAATATCTTCTAACGACTCCTACAGAAAGCTGTGCACAATGTGTGGAAACTCGCTTCTGCTAAGCTACCAGCTTGCCATGGTCCAGTCTCGTCTGGCTCCTCACATAGCCTTGCAATTGCGCAGATAAATGTGAGAATGTGCGCCAAACGACTATACCGGTTCAAAGAACATGTGAAAACAATGCGGCATCCGTGGGACATCATCGCTATCCAAGACCCACCGCCCTGTTTTCCCTTCATAGATATCGAACCTTATAGGTTTCACTTTTTTTAGATCGTGATTCCCGACCCGAGGACAATCATATTGGCAAAAGGGCCCACCCAGGGTTCCCCTTGAAACGGGTGTGTTTCTATGTGAAAAAAGATCTTCCGCCAACGACATGGATTGCCAAATTGCATGGGAACTGCAATGATGAATGGGTAGCAACCCTTGAACTCGATACCCCGAGTGGTCGCATCGCAATCCACAACATACACAATCAAAACAAGGCTATAAACATCGATAAACTCATGGAAACCTGTACTAGAACCGGCGCTGCCTCATTTTGGGAGATTTCAACCTGCATCACGAAACTTGGGGAGGGAAGAAAGGAAAACAATCAGTGTGTCGTCTGGCCAAGGACCTACATCTTTACCTCGAGACGGCCCGGATTAAATGTCTGACGAACCCACGTGCGATCACGTATTCGCGCGGCGTAAATACCTGCACAGCCAGCAGCACGATAGACCTCATATTCGCTAGCCGGTGTATTGCAGATCGAGTTATCGCATGTAAGGTCATTGACGTCGATGGCTTTGAATCAGATCATCGCGTCGTCGAGACCACCCTGAACTTCGAACCATACCGCGAGACTGGGATTCATTACGCCTGGAAACGAACCCATTTGGAGAACTATCAACAGGCCGTTGTAAAAGCGCTGGAGACGCTTGGATTTCCATCACTGGATAGCGAACCGGCGATCGACAATTATGTTGACGAGATCACACGCCGGATCGCGTTTGCCGTGGAGGAGTGTATACCGCGAGTTTCAATGAGCAAACCAAATTCCAGATTTGTCGTGTCGCCGGTATTAGAGAGTTTGAAGAACTTGGAGAAGAACGCACGAGAAAAGGCTAAACAGACTCGCGATCCCCAACGATGGCTTTATTGGCGGCGTTGCAGAGCGCGAGTTGGTTATCAAGAAACGCTGGAGAAGCGCAAGTCATATCGCCAGTTTGTTGCTGATGAAACCAAGGACTCTAAGGGTGCATATAAATTCGCTCGTCTAAGCGCGCGTTGGTGCAAACCTCGACCCCCTTCTCAAATGCCCACCCTCAATGACGGAGGTAAAATATACTCGACTGGGGAGGCTAAGGCATGCTGCTTAAAAGACTCAATATGGAAAAAGACGAGTGCGGGAACGACTGCACCCCCGCTAGCCTATCCCGCCATGAATCCTGAGAGACCCCAGCTTTCTTCGCTGCCAAAGCTGGAGGATGACGAAGTTGCTCAGCTTTTGAATGCCTTACCTGACGGTAAGGCAGCTGGGCCAGATAAGCTTGTCAATGAAGCTTTCAAGCTGTGCCGAGGCATTGTGGATAAGTATCTAGAGCACCTCTTCAAAGCCTGCCTGGCTCGTTCGTACCACCCGAAAAGATTCAAAACCTCTATTACGGTTGTTTTGCAAAAGCCGGACAAGGAGAGCTATGCCCACCCTAAGAGTTGGCGACCAATCGCGTTGTTGTCTGTCCTTGGGAAGATGCTCGAGAAGATCATTGCGAACCGGCTGAAAGCTCTTGCCGCCAATCATAGCCTTCTCCCGACCACACAGTTTGGGTCGGCGGGTAGAAGCACCTCGAATGCGCTCCAGTTTCTTCTCAACGAGGTCTATAGAAACTGGTGTATAGAGCCCAAGAGGAAATGTAGCATCTTGAGTCTTGATATAACAGGAGCCTACGACAATGTCGACCGGGAAAAGCTCCTGAGAACTCTGGCCAGTAAAGGCGTCCCAGACTGGATCATCAAGTTTGTGTGGTCCTTCGTCTCCGACCGCCGTACTGTTCTGGCAATGCCAGGACATACGTCAGACGAATTTTGGGTGGATATCGGCATCCCGCAAGGGAGCACGCTCTCGCCTATCCTGTTCCTATTCTTTGCGGCGTCAATACTGGAGCATATTGCTGCCCAAGACTCGCTCACCGCGGTTGTCCATGGGTTTGCCTTCAGTGATGACACATATATTATTGTTTCCTCTGCGAGCTTTGACATGAACAGCAGAGTCCTAAAGCGCGTACACGATTCGCTGAACGATTGGTCCAACATAAATAGTATCAAGTTTTCGCGTTCTAAATACGGCTTCATGCATTTTCAATGCCCCAAAACTCGCGACTCCTCATCTACAGTCCCAGATATCACTGAATCAGAGGATGAAAAGCTGCCCCTAAAAGAAAACTTGTGCATTCTGGGCGTGGTGGTAGATTCTAAGATAACATGGAAAGCGCACATAGCTCAGGCATGACTCCACCCCTTTGGCCCCTCCCCCCTTGCCAAACTACTAACCTCAGTATCTAGATCATAGCCACAGTGCGTAGACACATGTGGCATTTGCGCCGCGTTTCGGGTTCTACATGGGGTATGTCTCTCAAGGCCATGAGGGAACTGTACGTGACGAAAATTCAACCGATTATCGCATGTGCGTGCGACTCGTGGTTTATCCATCCTGGTGATAGCGGCCGCAAAGTCCTCTTCAAAATTTCAGACAAAGTGCTCGGAAAACTCGAGTCTTTGCAATTGCAATGCTTGAGACAGGTATCTGGCGCGATGAAAGGGACTTCACGGACCGTCATCGAGAAGGAGTTATACATTGAAAACATCAAAGTATTTCTTTTCAAAAGATCGATGATTGGCAGGATCCGAGCCCTGCACAGCCCCGAAGCGGCACTACTTGCGAGCATGAGGAATAAGTTGACACCAGGATCTCAACAGATGCACCCTTACCGGGTCCTGGACGACTTGGCCCGCGGGTATGAAGACGAAGCTCGTTCCAGGCTCGAAAAGATTCATGGAAAAGAGGAGGCAAATCAGAAGTGGTCGAATATAGAAGGTCGGAAAGTCGCGATCAAGGGCTGGAGTAAAGATCACGCAGCAACGTGGAGTGCCAATATATGGCGCTCCTACATCAGAAAATGTTACAATCGAAAGGGTGAACCCAAAAGCCTACCTCCATCCCCTGCCCTCTCGGAATCCTGGGGGCCTCAGAGTTTCAAGTATTACAAGAAGTTGCCTCGAGCACACAGCACCATTTTGCTGCATTGTAGGACTGGCGTCATTGGACTGAACGCCTACCTCTCTTCTTGGGCAACTGTAAGTTTGCCCACGCCCCTTCTGTAATGAACAGCGCTAACTCCGACTCTTATAGGATGGCCGAACTGGTATGTGCCCTTGCGGAGAGTGGAAGCACACAGTAGAGCATCTCTTTGTGCATTGCCCAAGGCTTAGGCGTGAAAGAGCGATGGTGCTGAACCATTTGGGTCACACTGATATGAGAACACTGCTCACTCGGGTGGTATAAGAAGCATGCTTTATTCGAGTCATCTAAGAAGCAGCCACATTCCCTCTTTGAGGGAACGTAGTTTTTGAACAATGTGTGGAAATTGAGGTTAGCAGACCACCTTCCATCTCTCAACCTAATTGACATCTCTTAGGATTTTAATTTGCGTTTTTCATTAACTCTATCAGCCTTTTTCAGAACCTCCCCCTTCGGGTAAGTCTCGCTCAGCTGCGGCAAAAGTCAAATTACCGACGGTTGGAGCAATGCCGGCAGTCTCAGTCTTCCTGGCTGTGAGTGTGCTTTGCGACGCCATTCTACTAAATTTATTGCTAACTGTCTCTAAGCTAGCCCAACCACCGACAAGCTATAATTAACCATAAGTGAGATATTGCTTCGCTTGTATCACCTCGGCAAGCATGTGGCTAACATTTCTGGAGCCAGCCTTTCAGTACAACCGAACAAGTGCAATAGCACCCAGCAGCTGCTGCAACCATGGATATCTATATTTATCCGCCCCGCATTCCTTGAGGAAATCTTCCTCATAGGTCTTCAACTGACCATCTCCATCCCGCAATTTATCTGCTAGGATATATAGGCCTTTCAGCTGGCCCATAACAAAGCCCCTATTCTCCCTGGGGATAGAGGGACTAGCGAGAAGCATTTTGCAGCCGAAGATGTAGAGCTGTATGTTTGAACACCCTATCTATATGACTACCTCTAACTATCTTATTACCCAGTCACTCGCTGCATATCGGAAAACTTTCTCTCCGCGGAGAGGCCGCCTGCTAGGTTGAGGAGATGGGCGCGGCGGAGATGATGACGCCATCTTTGCGGGTTCCTGTCGATGATGTGGTTCACATCATGCAAAGTAAGCTTGTTAATTCCGCACCTACGGTCATCGGATTAACAGTCGAAGTAGGCGCTGCTGTAATATGTGGTAGCGTTGTTCCTTTCGTCGATGTTAGTCGCTTTGCTATGCTTTAGGATGCATCGCTTGGGTGAGTAGTTTATGCATATACTAGGAAATTGGTACCAAGTACTAATCATTGTTAGTAGCCATTTTGGTTGAAGTTGCAGGGATCCATGAATGGTATATATAAGCCACCTTCACTTAAAATTCCCTTTATTAACATGTCCTTTGAGTTCTAGAGGCCTCTAGCTTGGTTTTATGGTTGAATCAAATAGAGTTTCCTACAGGATATGTCAATCTATTCTGAATAAGGTTGGTTGAGCTATTGAGTTGTTGAGAGATGCATCTTAAAAACCTTAACTGTCAATTCTATTGAGTTAGTTTTTGAGTTAGAGACTCGGGTTGTGGCTCTCTTGTGTTGATATCTGATTGTAACTTTATTTGGTTGTTGTAGTCTATCTCTTTGAGATTGATGCAGCTTGGGTATAAGATATAGAAAAAAATAAAACTATAAAAAGGTGGCAGCCCCACAAAAAAAGTTTTACATGTCCTCTCGCAGTTGAGTGATTCAATATGGTGAGTGCTTTGGGCTGGGAGCTTGCTCTGTATCTGGCTCCGGGAGTTCATTCGTAGGTGGTGGAGAAGAATAGCACCGCTGGCCTGCCAGCTAGGTACGGTAGGAAAAGGCAGAGTAAGCTCTAAATTTGAAGTCGGACCCTTCTTACCTCTCTTTTGTTCATCGCGCGAAATACTACTGTTGTCTAAATGGCGAGGTCGGCATCGGCAGCTCTCGTTAAAGTTAAACCCGATAAGATTCAAGGTCGTGCTCCAGTTCAGTCAGTGAGTGAGTAATTGGGTGGGCGGCCCGCCTGCTGATGAAAAGTCTGGCTATCTAGAACCGCCTATAAAGAACCCCCTGGCGCCCGCGACCGTCTACGAGGGTATGTTTTAGATTCTAGCACCCTTACCTACGCACAACAGATTCAAACTGCACCTTCGGTCAGCATCTCTCCCCCCTTTCATTCCAGTTTTCGTGCAACAACTTTCAGTTTCAACAACAATCATACCGCAGTAGCTTTCTGCTCTTAATTCTGAGCCACGTCTTCAAATAGCAACTTTCTCGGCCTTCCTGTGGAGCTACGAGCCATTATTTACAGGTACTCACTTACCGTCGAAGGTGGCTATGTCTACAATCCCGAGTCGGGCAAACTGATCACAGCCAACAATGAGCCTATCAACCTGGCCCTCTTGTTCACGTGTAGGCGAGTCGCCGACGAAGTGGAGGGAATCGCCCTGCAAGTCAACGCCGTCGCCTTCTCGACTATATATTCGAAGACCATGCGAATAAAAGCAGGCCGTTTCAAGCATCTTATGGAAGACTTGCGGTCTTTTAAAGCAAGATTCCTCGTCCACGCCTGGCGTTGTATCACGCCGGACGTGTATCATCAATTGGCTTACAAGTATCCGCGGTTCGTGCCTGTCTTGGACAACATCTTAGAGCAGCGCGATGCTGTTGATACTGACGTGGCCTGCCAATCCTGGGGTGAACCATCCTGGTTGCAACAACAAGCAGTCGCATATGTGGTAAACCAACTCGCATCTGTCCATGGCATGTGGTTCGTCGAGGAAGCCCAAAAAACGTGGCTGGACTCTGTGCGTATGCAGTACCATCCCCTCAAGATAGTGGGCCTGTATCATGAGCCTTGGGCAATCCTCTCGAACAAGAAGCTTGCTAGGATGGGAGAAGTTCTAAGGAGCGAGCACAAAACCCCACGGCATGCATATTGGAAAAATTATGACGGCGAGAAGTACCGTTTCTCAGCAGCTGCCGCAGCCATCCAGTTCCTTGAGTGTATCCCAGCCAAGGTACGTCTTCAGATGCGAAATATCCTAATACATGAAGACCACCCAGCTGTTGTGAGCCAAGAGTGCCACGCCCAAGGTCTGATTCCATTCTGTCGGGAGAACCCACTTCTTCGCATTGAACGTCGCGTTGGGATATGGAAATGTATCTTTCAGAGCGAATCCTGGGACAATGCCGAACATCGCTTAGAGGAGGCCGAAAATGAAATGGATGCATACGGCTTTGCTGAGCTACCGTCTTCTCAGGTCACGAACTTCCTGGGTAGGTGGATTGTTGAGGCTCTTGCTCTCATTCCCGCTGGGATGCCCACCGGGTCGTTCTCATTGGTCCTCGACGGCGGTCCAGTACCAGAACAATACTCAGAGATTTTCCAGGAAATAGTTCAGCGTGACGTTGCCTGGCAAACCGCTCTGGACGAATGTTACGCAAGAAACATCCTGCCAACTCCATCCTATTTTGACAGAAGACGCAACGAGTGTTTTCTATACGAGGGCCTCCAACAAGCGATTGAGGATATGGTCAACAACTCCTCAATCATTCGGTGTAATTTTGATCCAGGCGAGTTGTGGGATGCTGAAAAGATTATCGAAGAACATCGCAGTTGGTCTCAGGAGCGGTGGTCGCAAGAATGGTCTCAACATAAGCCAGAGGGCTTTCAACCGGCGCCTCCACTACCGAATTGGGACAATCTTCTGCGTGGGAATGTGATTCGGCAGTATTAGTTTTATAATCATCGAATGGCCCACAACATTCAGAGACCTCGGCTATCCCGTCAAAGAAGGGGGGGGGGGGGGGGGTTTGTTTAATAAGGGCCGAACTCGGTTCAACTACGATGCGCTCTCGATTCTACTAGAATGAGGTGAGTGGAGTTTTCCCATCGGGCAGACTATTTCAGGAGTATCAGGTGACTAGTTATTTCATACCAGCTGTATGTAGAACTCGCCTTGGATGTTGATATGGGGGGGGGGAGACATTTATAGGCATGTCTTGGCCCCAAGATAGAATTAGTCGAGATAAATGACCGCCACATGAATTGAAGGTCCATGTCTGCCCAGGCTTCTCCGATATCTATCAATATATGATCCATCGGAATCTTGGAGTGTATAAACTAGACCCTGTCTCTAAGCTCAATCCTACGTCAAAGTTTGTTGAAGATTTGCTGTAAGTTCACCGCCAATTTATTGCTGACGAGCCTCCTTGCTAGACTGTTGATCACTAACGGGTTGATGAGGCCACACGACAATGGAAACAGTAGAATCTTTCTTGGATCTTTGGTACTAGATCAAGGCTATGGTTCACATGTTCACGAGCATGCTCGGGGCTTTTTTGGGAGGGGGGGGTTTTTTGTTCGAGACTACGGCTCATCGTCAAGTCTGATATAGCACTGCCCATCAGGGTCTTGGCATATATTGACACCAAGGAGTTAGCAATTAGCACCTAGTGGCCTATCAAGGATCTCTCCGGACGAAACACAAATGTGCTAAACCTTGATTATTAGCTAAATTTGATTTCACAATCCGTTCGGAGCTTTCTACAAGTTCTGTGAAGCTGGAGGCTGGAGTCACCAACTGAAATCGCACCTCAAATGCAGGCAGCCGGGCCGGGCCGGTTGGAGGCGGGCCTTCTAAGATAACACAAATGGTCAGCGGAACGACTAGATCTATCTTAGGCAGTTTAACCGATTTGGCTTAGGCACTGGCTTGAGTGGTGTATGGAGTGAAGGGCTAATAAGAGTTGATGGGATTCAAAGGGTTTCGAGTCCTCCAAAGACAGTGCCCGCACTGTGCCTAATTCCGCTCCAACTGCGTAAGGTAAGGTAGGAAGGGAAGCGCCGAGCATCTTGTACTTCTCTCTTCATCAAACACGATATGCGGCTTCATTTTCGCCCTGCCTTTGCATACTCGTTCCCAAAAATACAGTGCACGCTTCAACCACCTTTCGTTACCCCGTAAGTGTCATACCTCAGACCCCGGCTTGCCCTCCCGTTTTCTCGACTGTATGATCCATCTGAGCTGTCAGGTGCGCTCTCTCCTCTCCTTTAAAATGTCCCATGAGCCCTCGGTCGCAAAACCCATTGGCCTGTCTCACATGGACGGTCTCGGCCATCGACCCGGAACGCTGAAGGAGCGCATCACTCAGTGCTTGGTTCGCCTCACTTCGCATGCGTTCCAGCCCAGCTTCTTATCAGCTCCACCTCCGACTCGCGGGCGGCTTGTCGGTTCGTTCCACTGGTCGCCTGAGACGGGGAGTTGGAGGAGAGATTGTGATGGAGGGAAGGACTAAGCCATGGACATGGATCGCGGTGCCTGCGCCTGCGTCTTGCGGCCGCCGTCTTCTGTCTATTGCTCTGTCCGACTCCGTCATGGCTTGCTCCTGGCTTGCTTCTGTTCTACCTTAGGCTACCCAACGCCTTATTCTTTTGTCCTTCCCGTCTAGGCTGCCCTAAGTAGTCCCGACCCAAAGTTTCGCCTCCCTACCGTACTTAGACTCCTCACCTGCCAATCCCCTCGTGATCAATGATCATCCCCGTCACCATTTGTTCCGTTCTCGAGTTGTCACTACTCCACGGCCCTAATCTTGCCTCCGCCGCTTGCCCTAGTGACCTCTACCCCAAGCTTGAACCTTATATCCACTCCCTTCACCTAGGTGCAGCTGGCCTGCCATCCTGAACCCCACCTTACCTAGATTATATCTGTACGACCAACGCTGGAAGCCCAGCCACCATCAGTTTTCACGCCTGTTTTCACAGAATAACTAGATCTTCTAGACTAACTTGACTACACCTGAAACAATAATTCACTTCTTGAAAAATATGGATGCTTACTCTATATGCTACACTAGCCCTTCGAGACGCAACTCTTCTAAGATCTACCAAGATCTCAGGTCTATTCGTTTGCACAGCCTGGTCGAGCTCGATCAAGACCAGTTATTGAGAAGGCTGACTACTATGGAGGGCATCGAGCAGGTACGATTTCCCAGACTTATTTCACTCATATTTTAGCTCTTGGCTCCTACCATGTTTATCTCCGTCACAACATGCACCCTCACCCTTTTCTGTCTAAATCATTCGTACACAATAAACGAGTGACGGAGCTAATGTGATGTATCGTAGCGAAGGAAAGGTGATCCGACCTCGAAACCCCATGTTGCCGTTGTAGGCGCAGGGCTTTCTGGCCTCCGTTGTGCAGACATCCTGCTCCAATATGGCTTCAAAGTCACTCTAATTGAAGCTAGGAATCGCATCGGTGGTCGACTCCATCAGGAGCGACTCCCAAATGGACACCTGGTAGACATTGGACCAAATTGGATACACGGAACCAAGGATAACCCTATGCTCGAGATTGCGAAAGAGACTAACACGGCTGTTGGAAGCTGGGACACGAGATCTTATGTGTTCGATGAGTTTGGCAAACTCTTTGAAGTTGAAGAAGGCGAAAAATATGCCGACCTCATGTGGGGAATCGTCCAGGATGCTTTCAAGTATTCAAACAAATCTTACAACGAGATTCACAATGGCGAAAGCCTGCACGATTTTTTTCTGCAGAAGGTGGTCGAAAAGGTGCCCAGTACGGAAGCAGACTATGAAACGAAGCGAGATATCATCATGCAAATGTCCGAGCTATGGGGTGCGTTTGTTGGAAGCCCGATCTTCACTCAAAGTCTGAAATTCTTCTGGTTAGAGGAGTGCATCGAGGGCGGTATGTCGATTTAACGGTCCTGGAGTGTTTGAGGACATAACTGATGTCCTAGTAGAGAACCTCTTTTGCGCTGGGACATACAAGAAGGTTTTGGACACTATCGCAAAGCCAGTCCTTGGTGAGGCTGAAATTCGGCTGCAAACCAAAGTTGAGAGGATATCGTACCGTGATGGTCCTGAGCAGAAAGTCAGGTTACAGGTGGAAGGGGACCAAACGCTGGAATTCGATGAAGTAGTCGTCACATCTCCTCTTGGATGGCTACAACGAAACCTTGATGCCTTTGAGCCTGCGCTTCCCGCTCGTCTGACCAAGGCGATCGGGGCTATTGGATATGGTTGCTTGGAGAAGGTATGTATTCTTATCTCCATGGGATGGTTGTGACATGCTGACTCGGCATAAAGATCTACATCACCTTCCCCAAGGCGTTCTGGCTTGCACCCGAAGGCCAAGAGCGAAAAGTCCAGGGCTTTGTGCAGTGGCTATCGCCGAATTATGTGCCTGAGCTGAATCCAAAGAAGTGGAATCAAGAGGTGGTTGAACTTGCTAGCCTCACGCCGGAAACCTCTCATCCTACACTCCTATTCTACACTTACGGTGACCAAAGCAAGTATCTGACCTCCGAGGTAAGGAAAATCGCAAGCCAGGAGAAAAAGGATGATTTCCTGCTTTCATTCTTCAAGCCATATTACTCACGTTTACCCAACTACTCGGAAAACGACGCAGGTTGCAAACCAACAGGGTGCCTGGCAACGGACTGGCTCCACGATGAGCTAGCTGGGTTTGGCAGCTACAGCAACTTCCAGGTCGGACTCGAAGATGGTGATGGTGATATCCGGGAGATGCGGCAGGGCCTGCCGGACCACGGGCTGTGGTTTGCGGGTGAACACACGGCACCGTTTGTGGGCTTGGGGACCGCAACGGGAGCGTACTGGAGCGGTGAGTCGGTTGGCAGGCGCATAGCGGAGGCATATGGACTTGCGAGGAAGAACAGCTCTGGCTTGGAGGGACTATAGGAGGGGCTGCTTGCTGCTACACCTTTGGTGGGACTTCCGTTGTTAAGTAGCCTTATCCGGTAGATATAGATATCTAGAGTTGAGAAAGATGAGGGAGTGGGATATCAGCTGCGATGCTGCAAGGACCGGGAACTATAGCTTGGCTGCCTCATCCATGTTACCCTACCCCTATGCATCAACCCAGCATCAAAGAACTATTTGAGTTTCCGTACTTGCATGATCTTCAATAAGTCACTCGCCTTGGAGGTACAGACGCAGGGCAAGGCCCAGACGTAGGTAGCATTTCTGGCTCCATGTCCGGTGGGTTGTTATCGATAAGGTCGCCCAAGGCGGTGGGCTATTGAAAGCGCGATGCATGGGTCAAATGACGCCCCTAGAAGAGAAACCCCACCAATGGACCCAACAGGAGGACCCTGTGTTGAATCTGCTGAGGGCCCAGGAGTCTGTGACGTCCAGTAAAGCACAGTCACGAGCCACGAGCGGAGCGGTTGTTAGCGTGCTCTGGCACCTATCGACTAAGCCTTTCAAAGCCTCGTCCATCACCGGGTGAAGCCTAGACCCGATTACGTTTGGCTGCAGGTGGGCTGGATGCGTTGCGCCGCGGGCGTCTCCAGACTGTAGTGACACCTTCGACTTCGCATCGTTAAGGTTGACATTCACGAGCCTTCTGTGCCTTACCTTGCCAACACTCGACCGGTTTGCTTTCGGGCTGCGGATAAACTCCACGCACAACCCGGATCGAATACTCCCAAAACTCTCCTTCTCCTACACCAACTCTGTCCTTCTAGCGCCTATGTTCTTCCTCTAATCATGAAATACGCCCCCGCATCTGGCCGGCGGTCTACTGATAACACGCCGACGCCGGCACTCCCCAGACAGCAAACCTGGACTCGGTGAATGTCCTTCTGCCTTACTTACCTGCGAGGCAGCTATCTTCAACATCACTCCCGAACCGAGTAATCGCCTACAGACACCATGGCGGCCTTCTTCCAGTCGTTTCGGAGCTCCACCATGCCGAAGAGGCTGCTTCGGTATGCCCTCTCGCGGCTGGAGGTCCTCGACGCCGAAGCGCTTGACATGGAGAATCTGGATTTTGCGCTGGGAAGAAATACGGTGTTTGAGTTTAGAGATGTGGGCATCAAAGTCAAGGTAAGGCATGGCCCCAGCAACTGAGCGGTGCTAGATGCTGATGATGGTGTAGAAGCTCGAGAAGCTGCTCCATCTACCCGCAAACTTCAGCCTACAGAAGGCCAAGGTCCTACTCCTCCGAGTCACTATCCCGATGGACTTTTACACAAGCCCGATCATCGTTGAGGTGGATGGTGTCAATATTAAACTCAAAGTTTTAGGCACCGAGCGCAAACCGAGTCGGACCCCCGGTACTACAACGCCGCACGAAGCAACTATCGTCCCGAATACTGTCGACCTCGCACAATCATTCCTTCAGACGCAGCCGTCCTCAGAACGTAGGCAGCTCGAGGATGCACTTGCAGCCGAGACGCAAGATTTGGGTGCTTCGATCTCGATAAGCGACGATGGCAGCGAGGATGATTTGGCTTATGGCACTGGCCAGCCGCTGTCGTTACCGGTCTTCCTGGCAGATTTCCTGCAGGGGATCGTGGACCGTACGCAAGTCAAGATCAAAGGCGTAACGTTCCAGCTTGATTTGGAAGTTCCCCTTGAACCAAATTCCTCAAGCCCGGAACCGGTGTCATTCCAGGTTGTTTTGGAAACCATCGATATTGAGGGAGTTACGGCACAGTCCGCAGATGAAGATGGATCGCCCACAATAGTACCCAAGGAGGGGAAACGGCACATCTCGTTGACAAACATTCGAGCTTACCTTATCTCGGAAGCAAACGTCTTTTCGACTTTGGCTCGATCGCCATCTATGACTTCTCCTTCCGTTCCTTCCTCTCCAGCCGCGACAAGGAACCCTCCATCCCGAGAGTCGACTGTTCTTCCGCATGAAGGAGTGCAGCACCATCCTTTGCCATCATTACAGGAGAGCTTCATGGAGCATTACTCGGAGCCTGAGGGTGATGAGCACTTTGATCATGAATATCCCCTTGGTGATAGCGAGGAAGCACTTGCTATCCCATATGAGTTCTCCGACCCTTTAGATGAAGCTGGGGATGAGAGTCCAGCAACGCCAAAGGCATCCATGTATCATGACTTCAACAACCCTTCCCGGGAGTCACCTTTGTTCCACTCAACAATGCTTCCAACCGACGCAAGCTTACACTCCACAGCATTTGAGGAGGAACGACCACTCTGGGGAAGCTTAGAACGAGAGTCCAGATCGGCCCCGACTATTGACTTCCCCATTCAAGCGTCATTAAATGATTATGCACCACCATCCGCTGAGGAGCAAATAGCGCAGTCTGCCATGGCAAGTGATGGCTCTGGGGCGAATTCTACCGAAGATCTCGCGAAGTCACACATGTATACACATGAAGAAGCAGAGAGTATGTACATGAGCGCATTTTCTCAGAATAACGCCCAGTCGACAGCAACGATTTCTCCAACTCCGTCGCAGCACCGAACGCCTCCTCTAGACCCACCAGATCTAATACAACACGATACTCCCCCGCTAGAGGTAATAGAGGCAGCAGAACAATCAGAATCAACAGCAAAGGAGCCAGTCTCGTCTATTGCTGAGCCTACGACACCTCGAGCAGTTATGCCAGGTGGCTGGGACGATGACAACTCACCGCCTTACCAACCCTCGGGCTCGATCATGGGGGAGAGGCTAATCTCAAGTCGGCCTACTTCAGAGAGATCTGCACCACGAACGGATTCTTCGGATAGTGAGACGTCCTCGCCGGCTTTCAGTAGAGCCTCTCTTGCAGACGTGCCGGTGGTTAAACCAAGCATGCCTGAACCGAAGCCGCAGAATGATGTGGAAACTCCAAAGGGGCCGACACGACTCGTCAAGGAGATTCTGAATCTGGATAACATCTCAATTTATATCCCATCTAAACATCAGCATATTCATGTGCAGACGGCATCCCCTGAATCGGTGGCCCAATTGTCTCAATCTCTTGGGCGATCGATATATCCACAAGCGCCTGGCGCCTTTTCAGTTCATGGTGCAGCAACCTCCTCGGCACAGAGCCCTCCAACTTCTACAACAAATGTGAACGATGCGCTGGAAGTTGCCCTATCTCCGATTAGTATCAACTTTGACACTTCTCTCGGTTTCTTGCTTGCCATGGTGGTGGGCAAAGTACTTGAAGCAATAAGCGACGTCAAGCCTCACCCTACTGCCAGTACCAATACGCAAGCGGAACCAGGGAAGCAAGTACCCGAGATCAAGGTTAAATTGCAAGAGATCTCTCTCAACTTCTTGAATCGCTTGGGTGGGGTGTCAGATACCCCAGAGCGTTACTTAGATCCATCGGCGTTTATCTTCGAGCAGGAACTTCTTCTGAATACCACTCTCCAGAACCTGGCGATCTCAGTTTCCCCGGTTGAAGTTCCGACACAGAAAGCAACGAGGACGTCACCAGCAAAGCAGATTGCTACCTTAACAAAGATCGATGTACAGAAGTTCCGGTTTGGGTATGCGAACGGCGACATCATATCATTTGATAGTGGAAGACCCATGAGCACTTCAGTCCGAGATACCTTTCTGTCGTCGGGAACGGACATTGGGATTAAGATTATTCAGTCGTGTGACTACACAACAACCAACATTGAAACCCTACCACTCGTTGTACAGATTGACCTTCAGCGGCTTGACGAGACTTTCAGCTGGTTTGGTGGATTAAGCAGCTTCCTGAACATGAGCGCTTCTATGACATCGAGCCCATCACCCACTCCCAAATCTACGCCACTACAGCCGCAAAAGGCAAGAGGGGTTCGGTTCGACACTCCTATTGACCCAGGGGACAAATCAGCAACATCTTTGAATAAGGTCAACTTGAGGGTAGGAGGCTCCTATGTGGAACTTGTCGGGAAGGAATGTAGCGTTTCTGCTGAAACGACCGCCATCAAGGTGGTTAGCCGAGAAGAAGGCATTGGCTTGGCCTGCACTATGATGCGCGCTTCAGGCCCATATTTGAAGAACTCTTCGGCCAGTCCAGCCATCAACACCGAGATTGGCGGTGTTCGGCTAGACTTCGTTACGAAACCGCAATATACGGACCTAGAAAGACTTCTCGAGCTCATCACCCCTTCGAAAGTAAAGTTCGATAGCGACAAGGATGAGATCATGGTTGATACACTCATAAAGCAGAGGGAAAAGGGCTCGGTCTTAAGAGTCTCCATTGAAACAGCCAACATTCGCGTCCAGAACATGGCACAGCTGTCGGTTATTCCTAACCTTGGAGAAGAGATATCAAAGTTAGCAACAGTCGCAAAGTATCTACCAGAGGACGATCGACCAGGGCTTTTGACACTCGGCAAGATTCAGAAAGTGGGCGTAAGCTTAGACTTCTATGAGAAGGCTGGCCATATCGACGCGGAAATACAGGAACTGCAAGTTGGACACATCACTATTCCATCACTCGTGGCCATTGCTGTCAGTGGGATATCGGTCAAGCGAAACAAGTCCGAAGATCTTGTCAGTTCCTCACCTTTCGGTAATACTGGTCCCGTCTTGATGGCAAGGATGATCGGGGATGAAATTGAGCCGGTTATCAAGCTTAAAATGCAGGACTTGTGTATTGAGTACCGGGTGTCGACCGTGATGGATCTCCTGAATTTGGCCGAAGACGCGACACCGCAAGATTTCGAAGCTAGCCTGGCTGCATCAGTAGCCAATTTAGGGGATCAAGCGCACAACGCTCTAGCACAATCGCCTGTTGACAAGAAAGCGAGCAAGCCGATGGCCTTGGACATTGGCTTCCGCGATTGTCTTGTTGGGTTAAATCCTCTCGGACTAAGCTCGAAAATGGTCGTTGTTTTTACGGACGCGCACCTCAATGTTGTTTTGCCGAAAGGCATGGAGACCAGTGCAGAACTAAGCATCGGGAAGGCCTCTATCCTGTTGATTGACGATATTTCCGCTGCTACTGTAGAAGGCACACGAGTGACACACAGACGTCATGTTTCTTCATCTCGACAGGTCGAAGATCTTTGCCAGCGAGGTTTCGTTGATATCTGCTTGATCAAATCTGCAAAGGCTGTTGTAGACGTGAGGGCCGGTGAGGATGGAGAGAGGCAGTTGAACGTCGAGCTCAGAGACGACCTTCTAGTTCTACAAACCTGCGCGGACTCTACTCAAACACTCATCAGCTTAGCAAATGCGCTGAAGCCCCCAACGCCCCCGAGCAAGGAAGACAAGTACAGAACGAACGTTATCCCTGTTCAAGATCTTCTGGCCTCTATCTCGGCGGAGGCTTTCGGACAGCATGAGGGAGAGTACGATTTCGAAGAGGACTTTGCCGGTGCCCTTGAAATGGCAGGTAGTGACTCTGATGCTGAGTACAACACTGATAGTCCACTACAGGTTGAGTCTCAATACTATCAGGAAGAGGCAGCGAAAGAGGCGCTTTTTGATGCGACTAGCAGCTCCATCTTACCTCAGAGCAAGAATGTCAACGCTAACAGAGAAGGTACCCTCCTTACGGGGTTAAGCGGTTCTTCTAGTCAACTCTCTGGCAGCACAGATAGTCTCATCATTCATGATGACTACTATGGAGTTGAGTCCGGGAAAATTTCCCGCGCCAAGGTGTGGAATCGTTTTAAGAACCGATTCGATACTGCTCCGAATGATCTTATCAAGCGTAGCCCACTGAAGGTTTCGGTGCGAGATGTTCACATCATCTGGAACATCCACGATGGCTACGATTGGAATCACACGCGGGACGTGATCACAAAGGCTGTTCAGGAAGTCGAGCATAAGGCGTTCGAGCGCCAGCGAGCTGGGCCAGCCTTTGAGGATGAAGATGATGAAGAGGAGGCCATTGGAGACTTCTTATTCAACTCTATCTACATCGGCATCCCAGCCAACCGCGATCCCCAGGACTTAGCCCGGGAGATCAACGCCGGACTCAATGCCAATGACACTGCGACGGAGACGGAATCAGTTGCAACGACGGCATTCACAGCATCAACGAACCGAACCATGCGATCTCACCAACCAAGATCCAAGCGGCTCAAACTCAAACGCAGTCAGCGTCATAAGATCAGTTTTGAGCTACAAGGCGTAAACGCAGATTTATTCTTATACCCTGAAGGGAAGACAGTTAGCAGCGTGGATGTCCGGGTGGATAACCTCGAGATCATCGACAACGTACCAACATCGACCTGGAAGAAGTTTGCTACTTACGATCGGGACATGGGCGAACGAGAGATGGGGACCAGCATGGTTCATGTTGACTTAGTTACTGTTAAGCCGATCGTCGAGCTCAGTGCCTCAGAGATCATTCTCGAGGCGAGAGTACTTCCATTGAGGTTGCACGTCGATCAGGATGCCTTGGATTTCATCACTCGTTTCTTCGAGTTCAAAGATGACAATGTCCCTGTGCACGCCTCGCCCAGCGACATCCCCTTCATCCAGCGCGCCGAAGTTCACAACATCCCTGTTCAACTGGACTTCAAGCCCAAACGCGTCGATTACGCAGGTCTTCGCTCCGGTCATACCACTGAGTTCATGAACTTTATCACTCTCGATCAAGCCCGCATGGTGCTCCGCCATGCCATCCTACATGGCATCCCGGGCTTCGATCGTCTCGGGAAGACCCTTAACGATATCTGGATGCCAGATGTGAAAGCCAACCAACTCCCCGGCGTGCTTGCGGGACTCGCCCCTGTGCGTCCCCTTGTCAATGTCGGAAGCGGCTTCAGAGAGCTTGTTGAAATCCCGATCCGCGAGTACAAAAAAGACGGTCGAGTCATCCGCAGCATTTCCAAAGGCGCCGCCGCCTTCGCTCGCACCACGGGTACTGAACTCGTGAAACTCGGCGCCAAACTCGCCGTTGGAACCCAAAACGCCCTACAAGGCGCAGAGGGCCTCCTCTCTGAGCAACCGCATCCGGAGCCTCTGAACTATTGGGATGATGAAGAACTCAACGCTGAGGAGAAGAAACAAATCTCGCTATACGCGGACCAGCCAACCGGGGTCCTCGCGGGTATCCGTGGGGGCTACCAATCCCTCACTCGGGATGTCAACCTCGCGCGCGATGCCATCATTGCTGTGCCGGGCGAAGTCATGGAGAGCCAGTCTGCTGGCGGTGCCGCGAAGGCTGTCTGGCGACGAGCCCCCACGATTATTTTTCGTCCCGCTGTGGGCGTTACAAAGGCTATTGGGCAGACACTCATGGGTGCGACGAATTCTATTGATCCACAGAATAGGCGGCGGATTGAGGAGGTAAGAATCTACTCTTATATCCTTTGCTTCCCTAAGAAAATCTTGTGCTAATCGTAAACCAGAAATACAAGAGACATTGATCATAAGATTGTCTCCTTAGACGACTACTAGTGTAACGATGAACATGAACCCGGGCACGATCCTTTCATCTCTCTTTTATCTGATTATTGTTTATTTGCGACTTAGCGGGTCATAAGATATCCTATGCTCAACTGGAGCTACACGTATACAACCATGCATCGTTGGGTAGATTGGCGAACACGGCGCCCGTCTGACATATGCATAGACATACCATATCATAGTACATTGGAGAAAAATTGGACTGCAATGTCAAATCTATTCATTTTAACCATCTTGCGGAGTTGGATCTTTGGCTCTTGGCATTGGGATGAGCAGCATATGGCTGACTGTTTTATGCGATGGAGTTTCCTATGATCGGGGCATCGGTCGGTCTAAGTGCAGCGTATGTAGATATCCAGAATGAATGATTGCTTTTGTATAACATTTCTATGCTGCTCTATAGTGCTCTCGCTTCTCATCGCATTGTTCTCAACGCCAGTCCATATGCCCTCGATATAGTTAGCTAAAACCTGTCATCCGGAACACCTTTCTCCTTTTCAAGCGCCTTCCTCTCACGGTTCATATCAATCCACCAAGTATGCGTCTCTTCCGTACCGGTCCACTCGCCCTTCTCGTTAACTTCATCCCACGGCTTTGGACTCAGAATGTAATGAATGTTCTTCACGTTCTCGTCCCGCCAAATAACGTCATGCACGCCCGGCCAACATAGAGTCTTGAGAGCGTTGTATGTGTACGGGAGGGCAACCCAACGGCCGCGATACAGGTCCGATAGCAGGGACTGGTCGGCGAAGTCCATGTTCGCTGCATCAGCATCCATGTGGGCCAGGATCTGGGCGTAGAGCTCCTTGGAGGGGTTGACAACTTGCAGGCCGCCGTTCATGAAGCCAAGGGGTCCAACGGCTGGATCGGCGCCCTCAGTTTGGGCTGCGTCAGGGGTAGTATGCTGCGAAGTAAAGGCGCAGTGCTCGGGGATCCAGTTCTTAGGGTAATGGGGCTTCTTCAGCGGATTGCACACGCACGCATGTCCAGCAGCGAAGACCTTTCTACTCGTCTCGGCGGTGCCCGTTGCACTCAGTTCCGGCGGGTCGAGCTCCATCTCCATCAGCTCGTCCATGTTCCTGAGGACCAGCATGTCCGAGTCAAGCTGCACGACGCGCGCATACTCGGTGAGCGAGAAGGGGGTGAGCTTACTCCAGCAGTCGTAGAAGCGGGGGTCGTTGGAGTAGTCCTTGCCCTGGGTGGGGAGGAGATAGGGGATGCGCTGGGAGGGGATGCCGCGGGCGCGGAGGGCGGCGTGGCCTTCTTCTGGGAATGAGTCTGTGTAGAGCGCGACAAGCGGGTACTTGGACTTGGCGCGGATGAGGGAGTGGTTCAGAGTGAGGAGGCCTGAGAGGTAGTCGAGGTTGGTGATGAGAGTTGTCCAGACTGAAGAGGAGGATTGGTCAGCGATGAGGTTCTTGTTTGGAGGAGGGGAAGGGGATGAAGTGCACCTTTATCTGAGTCGACGGCACGGGTAGTATCTGCCATTTTGGTAATACCTAAGATTCAAGGGCGCAATAAGCGTGATTTGGTTGAAGTTATCGTCTAGTTATGAGTCTTCACTGAGGGCTGAGGACGGGATTTTGCGGGGGAGTTTTGATAGACTTGGCGATTGAGAGGCGAAGCACGCACGTCTAAGTGAGACAAGCTGACAAAATTAACGAATAAGAAAGCCGTTCATTAGCATCGACAGCCAGTACAGCTTTAATATGTAGAACAAGCGTAGTAACAGCCTTGTGAGACTACAATTTGCTCAGAGTTGAGAAGTTCTCT
This sequence comes from Nectriaceae sp. PG4201, assembly GCA_023628695.1. Classification (NCBI taxonomy): domain Eukaryota; kingdom Fungi; phylum Ascomycota; class Sordariomycetes; order Hypocreales; family Nectriaceae; species Nectriaceae sp. PG4201. Next base: position 23,317 of record JAMAKE010000016.1, read on the forward strand.
CTGAGGGAGCCCTGAGGGAGCAAATTAGTCATGACGCCATTGAAGGTCGAATTAGCCTAGTCCAACGGGAGTTTGGTGGGGAGAATTGGAGGTGAGAGTCTCGGCGGATATTGGTCCGGCCTGAAGAGTTGACTATCATAAGGCTCAGATGCGATTATGAAACAGAAGCAAAATGAAGAAACGGATGGAAGTTATCAATTCCTCCAATTGATGGCAGTGTGTGCTTGGCTTGGAGGAGGTGTCAGGTCTTGTTGAGTCGTGCTCTTGTATCTTGAGGTACCCCACCTGGGAGCACCCCATTTCTTCGACCTAGATAGAACGATCATGAACAATAAAAAAGCAATCTTCCACAATGGTTTCCAGCTTCAAAAGGTAAAGGTAGGATAGGACCAATGCTATGAGACAGAATAAGGCTAGCGGTCAGGATTGGGAGCACGATGAGCCTTGCGTATATGGAGAGTGTTAGTGCTGTTAGGTGTAAATACATGCCTTGGGTGTGCATGATCAGCAGCTACGTTGCAGTCCTGTCCGGCCTCTTCAAGCATCTAATCTTGGAGACATTTGAAGTGAAGTTGAGCTGTCAAAATCAACGCGAGTCCTTTAGAGTATGCCACAGAAGCCAATCTGTCGCCGGCTAGAAGCCATCTATCAGAGCTCCCAGCTTCTAGAAGTCCGATGATCTTCGACAGGCCTTCCATTCCCCCCTGACACCGTCGCCCTGAGTCAACCCCAGCCACAGGCCACCCCGACTGCCACGCCAACACGCCTCAAGCACAGCGCGTTAGGCGGCCAAGCGCACAGTTCAACAGTTTCACTCGCCCGTTCCAAAATAGAAACACCTTGAGATTACAACCTCTCAACATCTTTAAACATGGGAAAGACAGAGAGACAAATCCCCTGGCCAGCGCAATGCGTTTGCACAAGGGACCCCGGGAACCCCAGACTCTCTGTCGGCCTGCATCTGTACCGACACACGTGCAACCCTCCTGGTGCAAAAGTGGCAGCACCACCAACGCCCTGCCGCACACGCATCATCACTCGATGCCACACGGGAGAACAGGAAACGGCAGATCAGATCCCAAGATATCGCCGACGCCACGGAGCAACCGTCACAACTCCACGATTCTCCGACACGTCGTCCTCGTAACTACGATGCTTCCCCGGAGCCGCAACGCTTCGTCCCCTTGGTCCGCGGCAGCAACTGCGCGGCGGGGATTGCTTCACTGACCACAGGGGGCAACTACTAGATCGGCCCAAAGGGGGCCATGTGCTGAGGGGCCAGCGTTGGTCGACTCTTGCGGCGGCGGCTCCCGAGCAACCGAGCTGGCGGGTTCCTGACGTGCCCCGGTGGCTTCGGTGTCACGGGTCGCTCCCCAGCTTGAGCTTCTCGCAGTGCCGATGTCGAGTTGCCGCTTTTGCGGCACTGCAGGAGGTGAGTCACCTGGTTGGTCCCCTCGCTTGCTCGACTTGCCGCCTGTTGCTGGTTTTGTTTGGCTGTGTTGGATCTGAATCTGTGATCTGCGGGGAGACAGGACTAGTGCAGGGTGACCGAGCTGCCCGTCTCACCTTGTCGACTCAACAGATTACATAACCCTTCAACATTCTCTCCAACCCATGTCGAGTTCACCGACTCGTGAGTCCCAATTTGTTGGAGGCCTACAAGCTTAGGCACAATCCCCCCTTTCTTCTAGACTCCTGTGACCGCCAGATATGAAAGATGAGAGAAAGGGGTTTGGAGGAATGGGGATCCTGCATGGCTTAAAGCAGCGATGCTCCACCAGAGCTTGTCCCTTGGGCAATGGATCCCATGTTAAGCTTTCTCAACGAGTTCCAGTTGCCGGCCGACGTCCCACGTACAGTACGTCCCCAAGACGTGCATATCGTGCTGCACACGGTTTCGTCAATGGCGCCATGCCCATGCTCACGAATACTGCTCTTATCAAGCTCAGCCGTTTGGCGTAGATCTCCATTAGGATTCCGCCTCCCGAGATAAGAGAAAAGCTTATGGAATGGCCGCCATTCACACTGTCAAGCTTGCCCGAGTTCTCTAGAGTCTCACTCACTGCGGGAGAGAGACAGGGCCCACTGAGATTAGTTCTAGGCCCTTTGCGGAAAGCTCATGATCTGTCTGAGACTTTCGAGACTCCCCAGCTGGGCCTGTTGGTGGGAATTGGAGACATTGGGGAGGCCGGGGTCTGGCACCGAACGGGCTGCGGAGTATCCGGCCTCATTGGATCGAAGCTGGTCCCCCGGTTGCGCCTCCGTAATCCCAGCGGCCAACCTCCGAGTGACGGGTGACCTGCCGCTGGCTTGAATGTCGTCTCGTCCAGACTTTCTGATACTGTACACGTACTATGGCTGCTGCTACAACGGGGGGTGGTGTGTGACTCCAGCATACATGCGACTAGGTCCTTGCAGTGCCTTCCAAGCAACTATATCTATAGCTCCCGATCTTCCCGTCCTCCCCCCCCGCTCAGCTCTCAACAATCCCCCTCTTATCTCCCATCAGACCACCTCTCTATCGAAACATACCTGTGCTGTACTCCATACATAAACCTACTGCTCCCCTTAATTGAAATTCCGCCAAAGCCATTGACGTCCTTCCGTTGCCTCTACCATCCTCATCGTCGTCCTCCCAACCTTCACCATGTCTAGAATCACTGCCCCCGCCTCAAAACTCACCCGCTCTCTCAACACGGCCTCCTCGAGGACGTCTTCCATCCTCGACACCCAGCGCAATGCCGGTGCCGTTCTGATGCCCAAGTATGACGAGCTCCTGCGCAACCGACGGAGCTCTGAACACTCCGACGTACGATCCTCCCCCATTGTCTCCCCATCTCCAGCACTAACCACCAATAGTCCTCTCGCCATCTCTACACAACCCACCGCCCAACACCCCAACCCTCGCTCGCCAACCGGCCCAAGCCCCTAATGCAGACCTTCCACTCCTCCTCCACCACAACCCGCACCCCGTCAACGCACCTTGACGCCGCCATCCTCCCCGCCATCCACGAAACCGTCCTCCCAGAAGCCATTCCCGCCGCACCTCTCCTCCCCGACAACTACGGCGCCTACCACAGTCAGGAGACCGCCGAGGTGCGCAGCCCAGATGTCACCATCGTTGCGTCCGACCCGGACAACGTCGTTGCCGGCGCACCCCTGGCTGAGATCGAGGGTGTGAGCCTGGATGGCGTGGAGTTGAAGTTCGCGCATGAGACAGCGGCGGTGGAAGAGAGGGACGACGGTACCTTCTTGGGTGATCTGTGGAGGGGTCTGGTTGATGATGTGTTTGGTCCGCCGGCCAAGAAAACCCCCAATTGATACTGAGGGTGTGTCTTGATATGGTGCTACGGTTTTCGGTATTCGCCTTGCGGAACAGGGATGGACTCCATATGATGGGTCTCCTTGGTTGGAATAAGCGTTGTAATTGCTCTACCTGATGTTTGCTACATAATTCTGTTCGGCCATAGTTTGCTGGGCTAAGATGGTTTATCATGAACTAAACGACAAAAAGATGAACACGGATGGACTGAAATCCAAGATTGATTCACAGGCTAAGCTGTCAATTCCAATTTCCCAACCTGCCTGAACTACCTAAAAGTTTTGTGTGAATGTCCAGTGTTGTGATGTCTTTTGGTATCATCTCTCATTAGTCTCCACCGCCCCGGTCGTACACTAGCTACCACCACCGACAACATATGCTCACCGCTCACCGTTCACGGCTGACCTCCACACTTTCACCGCTACCCCTGAGAATGTCCCCCATCTACCGCTTTTTCATAGAAGGCCGAGGTTTGCATTCATCATTGTTCACTGGGTGCAGCATAACCTTGATCGGGTAGTTCTGCGTGTTGTGCTGGTAGCCCTTGCTCCAGTCGTAACTAACAGCATAAGCGAAGATGCTACCGTTCTTGTTGAACGTTGTGGACGTGATGCTGCCGCCGACATTAGGGTATCCCTTAAGACGGTGCTTGGCGTCCTTGTCCCAGAAGTGGAATGTGCCATCCGACCCAGCTGTGCTGAAGGTGCCGTGCACGGGGTGGAAGGAGATGTCGTTGACAGCGTAGACATTGGTGACGCTGTTGGCCGGCGGGTCGCGATGGCACTTGAAAGAGAAGTTCGAGCTGCCAGGGATGTTATTATCACGCAAGTACGGGAGGTTCTGGGCAGCAAACCTTGAATCCTTGTCCTCCACATACTGAATGGCGCATCGACCCTCGATGCTACCAATCGCGAATCCTGCCGAGTCCGTGAAGCAGCTGACAACCCTCGTCTGCCACTTCAGCGGGCTCTGCAAGGTCTTGTAGAACTTGGTCGGGTTCTTGAGATCGATCACGTTGATGTATCTATCAGCCGTGCCAACAACGCACAGGTTATCACGGACGTCCATCGTGTAGACTCGTTCCTGGCAAGTAACTGTAGCCGCAGGGCCTTGTTGCCGGAGATCCCAATACTTGACCGTCTTGTCCCATGAGCCAGACACGACCATTGGGCCGTTACCGCTGTCGAAGAAACGGCAAGTGCGGACAGGTTGGTCGTGTGTGCCCACGACGATATCTTGTTGCGAGGCGAGATCGCAGACCTTGACGTTCTTGTCGGCGCCTGCTGAAGCGATCTTGGTACCATCCTATCTCAAGTTAGCCATCTTTCCCACTTGTCCGTATTTCTCTGCAAGTACATACCTTGGAAAAGTCGCAGTTCAGCACAGGTTGGCTATGCTCGTAGGCATGACGCCCTTGGCTCTGCCCATTCTGGGCAATCTCGTAGATGCGGACCTTGTTGTCCCAGCTTGCCACGGCCAGGAAGTCAGGTCCATTCGGCGCTGGCGAGAAGGCGAGGTCGGAGATGCTGTCGGTAGGAGGATCGGAGAGGGCGACGTCGGACTTGAGGTCGCCGACGGTATTGCTCGTCGACGCTGCTGCCGCGCCGAAAAGTGTAGACATGGTTGCGGCGAACGACGATGTGCGAAATGTGGGCGACGATCTGGAGCTCGCGAGGTGTCGGGGTGTTCACAGGCGATAAGTTTATCTCCTAGATCGTCTTCGCTCACGCGTGAAGATAACCGTGAAAGAGCAATCCGTTGTCTTGGGTCGTGGGTTTCGTCGTGTGCTTGGTGATTTAAGTACTAAGCTTCAAAGAACAGGCACGAAGGCACCTACCAGCCTTCCCAAACGCGAAGCTCGGATTGGCTCCTACGCTCCAGGCACAAAAAAAAGTCGCCTACAAGCCACACTCCACAGAACGCATCAGCCACACTCGGCCCCATCTCAATAAAAATTCAAATCAAGCTCTCACATTTCCCTTCTTTCTCTCTTCTACAACCCCCCCTCGCTCAACAAATCGCCATTCGAAGCTCACACACAGAGACACTGCATGCAGCGTCTCCAGTCAAGCTTTGGGAGAAAGTCCCCGGACGTCTCATCATGAGCATGCGGAAACGCGCCGTCATAAAAGCACGCGGCTGACCTCCGCGCCTAGGCCCTCTCCAGCACCAGCCCTGTCCACCGCTACATCTGCCTTTGTCAGCCGTCGTCGATGCCTCTTCTACACCCCTAGCCCCTTTGGATGAAGATATGAGTCCGTGCTGGGGGTTGTGGGAGGGGATTAGGCGGCGGTGCGTGGAGACGGATGGTGGATAGCCGTTTGTTGCTCGCGGGTGTGGTGTCGGGCGCAGAGGACTTTTTGTCGAGGTTGATAGGTATGCGATTGCCTGGCGAAAGCCTGGTTACTCAATGGGGCTCATTCTTGAGGCGAGGGGGGCCACTCGTCGACGCTTAGGCGACGATTCCTCTTTTAACACTCTAAGCTTCTTGGGAAGCTCACCTTTGGGAATCGGCACCTGGGCTGAGATGGGTTGAAGTTCACATGATGATGACAATATTAGAGTCAAGCACTGAGTCAGGAATAATCCTGACATTGTAGACTATCAAACTATGTTAACTGATGAACTTCAACCTGATCATGCCTTTTTAGATATTTTCCCCTCGCTTTTGCACAAGTTGAACGACGTCGTTATGCACCTCAGCTAGCTAGTGTCTAATCTTATTGCCTCCTTGTGATTTCTATAGCTAGCTCTAAGTAACGGGGATGCGGCTCTCCGTCCTCTAGTTTATCTTCTCGAGTCTCATAGACTCGGTGGTACATGGCCTTTCCTATATGAGACCTCTTATCATACCCACTTCCTCCAAGACCCAAGGTATGGTTTGCATGAGGAGTTGATAGGGTCGTAAATGATTCATCAGATGAGGGCCGAAACAAGCGACATCTCTACCAGTGTGCAGAAAGTTTCTCTTGCTTCGTCCTACCTTTCAAATAGTACAGTATCTCCACGACTCCTGATTGTGTTAGACTTCGTTCTTCCTACGTGGGTATTGTTCTTACGAAGTACGGTCTGCACTAGGACTGGCCCAGATTCAAAGTGTTAGAGCAGTTTCGATGCGGTCGTCTAACCCTGACCCATGATTGATTTGACAGCTAGCGCAGAATTTTGGGGTATGTTTGATACGTGCCACTTCAACTCGATATCTCAGACTCACTGTCTGGGTAGGGGAGGATGATTGGTGTATTCTGTTTGTTTGCCGTTAAGATCGATTGGTTAAACTCTCTTCGGAAGAAGTTCATTTGCCCAAACGCTTCAACCTTATCTTTCTATGTCACATTTCTACCATTTGGATGCTTCCCGATATGTCAGGATGCATTGAAAACATACAATCATTCATAACCAAGGCATCGTGTTCAGGACTTTAGCAAGGACACGAAGATATTCACATACCACAGACTTTAATTCAGAGAACCCACGTAAGACGCATTACCTGAAACTGAGACTGAGTTGAACAATTAATAGGCAGAGGTGTAGTAGAACCGGCATTACGGTATTTCACCCGCTTGAAGGCCTCCCAACAACTGTCCTAAGTAGTTGAGCAAACATCACCTAGTTGCACCTGATGAACGGACTTTGCCGTGGTCTAAAGCATTGTCATGAATAGACTCCACCTGCTGACACTAATGAGAGGCAGCTTGGTGACTTCAGAGCAGGCCAGATTCTGGTTTATTAGATGACGCAACCCAAACGCACTTATTCAGTACCTTATGGAGAAACCTCTTACCAAGGCTAAGATCTATGGATGGCATAGCGCATCCCCATCCAACCCAAAAGGGTCGCCGGTTCTTCGTACCGGGAAAATCAGCCCTACGACGACGCGTTACCAATCCTTCGAAGCCCCTGGCCTGCTGAACGAACGTTCACTCTGCCTCAGACTAAGTCCGAGATAGCCGTGCTGCGCCCCATACTGGTAACGACGAGACAAACTCCGATATACCATTTGTCTCGTCTAACTGCAGTTCAGATCGATTGATCATCTAAGCTAGCCTAAATGCCCGATTGCCTTAAAATTTAGCCACAGTAGATATGATTTTGGCTATATCAAAACGAACCTTGAAAGATGTCGATCGCTCGGTCCCTACCGAAGCAGCCTCCAACGTCAACCATGCCCTCGGCGATTTCATTGTGGAGAACTTCCCAAATAAGTCGCAAAGATCGTTCTAGACTCAGAGCTATCGCCCTACAGGGCATCGTGCCAGTGACCCACTTGCTTGATTAATGACCGCTGCGCAAACTGCGCCGCTTCCTTTGCGCACCACGCTTCTAGACTTGGCTCGCCGATGGGACTTTTGCGACGCGGAGGCTGAATTGGGGGAAAAGCTCCATGCCCGTTGGAAGACATTAAAGGTCTCATCACCATGGAATGATAGACGACTTCTCACTGTCACCATTAAGCACGATATTTTATTTGCGAAGAGCGTCGTGGGACCGATGGACAAGACGACGCAACCCGCTGCGGAGGTCGCGGAAAAGACCAAGAAATCCTGGCCGCTATGGAAGAAACTCACCATCGCCGGCGTTGTACTGCTCATCGTCATCGGACTCGCAGTCGGACTAGGTGTTGGCCTAACACGCAATAAGGGTGATTCCGACGACGACAGTGATTCTAGTGATGACTCGAGTGACTCTGGCGACTCCAGTCCCGCCTCAAAGTCAACAGAATTCAACAGCACCAACCTCTGGCAGCCAACCCCCAATACAACCTGGCAAATCATTCTCTCCAACGGCATCGTTACTCCCTCCTCTTCCGTCGCCCTCACGCCCAACGTATCAGTCTACGACCTGGACCTGTACGACAACGAGGCCAGCACGTTCGCCGCGCTGAAGAGCCGGGGGATCAAGGTCATCTGCTATTTCAGCGCTGGAAGTTGGGAGGACTTCCGGGCTGACAAGGATGACTTTGCCAATAAGGATTTGGGCAAGGTGATGGATGGCTGGCCGAATGAGAGGTGGCTTAATGTGAGCAGTCAGGGCGTGAGGGATATCATGAAGAAGAGGATCAAGTTGGCGAGTGATAAGGGGTGTGATGCTATAGACCCGGACAACGTGGATGGATACGTAAGTATCTCTGTACTTCAACTCTCCCATCTTCATCATACTAACGCCTCGTCAGCAAAACGACAATGGCTTAGGACTGACCGAGGAAGACTCAATCTCCTTCATGAAATTCCTCGCCACCGAAGCCGCATCCTACAACATTTCCACAGGCCTCAAAAACGCCGGCTCCATAATCCCCAGGGTGCTCCCCTACGTGGCCTTCAGCGTCAACGAGCAATGCATCCAGTATGACGAGTGCGAAACCTTCGCAGCATTCATCGACGCCGACAAGCCTGTCTTCAACATCGAGTACCCGGACGGCGCGCCCAAGGTCAGCGAGAAAAAGAGGGAGGAGATTTGCTCGGGGAAGGGCAATGCAGAGCACACTGGTGGGTTTAGCACGGTTATCAAGAAGATGAGCTTGGACGGGTGGGTGCTTTATTGTGATGGTGAGGCGGATGAGACGAAGATCAAGACGACCTCGTCTAAGCCTGACTCTTAATAGTAATGTGTAGTTTCAAGATGGCTGTGTAGCGTCTAATATTGAGTCCTTATCTTGATACAATGCGAAGTTGCTGTACTATATTCTTCAGGGTCACCATTTAGCCTTCGCCTTGAAGCCGAAAGTGGGCTTTAGCTGAAATCCCGGAAGGGGAAATATTGAGATACACAGTACTCACCATGATCCGCGCAGTCATTGAAGTTAGCATATATGTAACCTGTAGCAGTACGTTAAACTAACTCACCTAGTTCAGTCCTATCATTGTTCAGTGCGCTCATGAGTATATTCCCTCCAGGAGGGTGAGGCAAGGGACACATTCACGGCTGGAGTCTCTTGAGTGTGCGGCATGGACCTGTACGGTTGTGAATCATGAACCTTATAGATCATTATACCTTTCGGCATTGAGTTACAGTTTATATGTTCATTTAGCGAAACCGCCGGATGCAACATCCATCAACAGGCCTCATCCACCTTAATCGTACATCATCCCCCCTTTTCAGACACAACAATCCTTCAACGCCAATCTCACGACTACCAAATCGACAGAGGGGCAAAACAATCGGGTATCCACAACAAAAAGGGCTGTCCCAAACATCATCCCAGCAACCAAACGCTCAGCCGAAATCATACCAGACTCCCTACCCTTTTCGTAGCACCTATCCAGTCGCCATAAATTTCGATCCCCCCTCTTGCTTAAAGAGCCAGTCGCTATTAGCGTCGACCATAAAGTTGGTAATGTTAAACTCGTTTGGGGCTCCAAGTCCATTAGTCGTACCGTTAGATGTGTCCATCTCATTGCCCGTTGGTTGAGGAGCGTGGTTTTCACCTCCAAATGGTAATCGGGGAACGTTGAAGAAGTCAAAAACGTCGAGATACTCCAGCTCATTTGCAGCGGGTGTCCGCGCAGGTGTTGCGCTTGGCATGCGGCTTATATTAGGCACGCCGTGTTTTGGCTGTCGCGAGATGAGGAAATCCAGATCGAATGCTGTTCGCCGCATGTCGGAGAGAATCTTCACCGAACTAGGAGTGACACCGTCGCCCTGGCGTTCACTATCGCGGTGCTCATCGAGAACTCTTTGGAGCAGCTCGCAGTATCTTGCAGCAACCGGCCAGAAGCGGCCCATCTCCCGTAGGCTTTCGACGAAGAAGGATATCTGAGGTGAGAGCTTATGCTCAACTGTTGAACCGTGAACCAGTAGTAGCCGAGCAGAGACCCAGAGAGTGAAAGCAAACGGTGGGCCGAGCTTTGGAAGTAATCCATTATTGACCACAAACTCTCCGAGTGCTGCAACATTCTCGACAGCTCCGTGGCATCTCTGAGAAGCACTATATGAAGGCGTGAAGATAGGCGACCGCGTGGTAGGATATGCGGCTGATGAGTGAAGACGGATAACAGCGGTATGGTATGTAGCGTGAAGCATGACCCAGGCACAGTTGATGCTTTTGCTTCCCGGTTGGAAGAGTTTGGCCATATTTCCGAATTCGCCCGGCAAATTGAACTTCCAAGATGTAAGCATATTGTCGAGCTCCTTATACCGCATCTGCCATTGCTCCACGTCACTAAGGGCACTGATATCTACGGGCTGTTTAAGAAACTTGTGAATCTTAGAGAGGATGCCCAGAATCTCAACATAGTATGCGAAAGCGCCAAGGTTTTCGGGTTGGTCGACCTCGTGCTCTGGTGACTCCTCATGATGGCTATTCGTCTTGAACCACCGAGTCTCAACCTTTTGGTTCTTAATCCACAAGTCGTCGCGGCAAGGCAGTGTTCGGTCGATTTCCTTATCGTCGAGGGCGAATTCAAAGGCTGTTGAAATCGTCGCATACCTATCTAGAAGATAGATCATCCAGAAGAGTCTCCGCCTCGCTTCGTCCTCGATGAAGTCTTTGGGTTCGGGAAGTATCATAGCTCGAAGGGTATAGATAGATGCATATTGAGGCGAGACGGAGAAGGAATTAGTTTCGACTGCGAGGCCTAGTTGGACAACGGAGCGGGTGATGAGAGCCATGATGTTCCAGCCCGGTGGCCCATTGCTGCTACCGACAAGGTCAAGAGCAAGAATGACGAGAGCTTGCAGAGACTTGACAGACGAGTTCTCCATTCCATAGAGTAAGACTCGCTGCTTAGAGACTTGGTGGTAATGTTGTCTCCTCTCATCGGTTAATCTCGGATCGGAAGAGAACCGCATAGTCGTAGCAACAATAGCATGCAATAGGACGCGGTCGGTCTCATCCAGAGCAGAAGGACCGAAGAGGGCATCGAGAGTGGTCTTTCGGTGGAGGATGGGGCACCAAGTGTTTATATGCTTAAAGTAGAGGTCGACTAAGGCATAGAGTAAATCATATGGCGGCATGTCTTGGTCAGGAGAAGGTGGCCTGGGTGCTTGAGTGATAGGTACGGTGGGAGAGTGTATGTTTGGTTGATTGGAGCCGTAATAATCTTGAGCAGCAGCGCTGGGTTGCATGTTGGGTATTTGGGGCGGTGCTGACATGGCGTTCATGTTAACCTGGGACTGATAGGAATCCGACATGTTCGGCGTAGGCGGGACACCAAACTCCATGCTCGGGCCGTTCGATCCAAAGTTGGAAGGCTTCTGTAGAAAGAGTGCCGTCTCGGCCTGGGGCGTCCGAATGGGCTCCGACGGCCGGAAGATACTCGACACATCTCGAGGGGTTCCTTGATCGCTGGGAAGGCTCGGGTTGCTGTTGCGCACACTGGCAGTCATGCTGTGATGTGAGTTGGAGGCGAGGGAGGCATGAAGAATCTCAGAGTGAGAGCGCAGGATCTCCTCGAGTTTGTCCAGGCGCTGCTCAAGTTCGCGGCCATAGCCTGCGCGAAGGCCGGGCTTCTTGCGTTCCTTGTATTCACAGACGGCGCCATTGCGGCTGCACCAGCCACATGACGGTTGACCGCGATCGCATTTCACCTTGAGGAGGGTCAGTTTTGAGTTTGGGGGATGTTGGGGGTTTCATCTGGTCTACCTTGCGCTGCTTGCATAATTCGCACCTGGGGATGATAGGGTTAGCTTCGTCCTTGGTATGGGGAGCTTCGATGCTATTGTTGGCGTTATTGTGGGGGAGGTCAGAGGGCTGTGCATGATCTTCAGGCTCGGCAGAAGATGGTAGTGAGGATGGGGGCGGCATGGAGAAATGGCGAACACAGTCCAAAATTGAGATAAGAAGTGAAAGATAAAAACATACGAAACAGATATGGGTCGCTTCCGCTTTCCATTGCGACAAACAACATCTCCATTATCATCGTCGTCGGTCTGGTACGACGCGCCATTGGGATCGTCACTGTCTGACCTCTCGGTGCCGGGCTGACGATGCCCGACAGTGGTTGGAGGCGACCTGCTACTGCTGAGCTTCCGGGCATCGTCGCCGCTGCGACTGCCATGGCTTCCGGCCTTGCTGCTGTGCATGGCTTCGCGGTCTTGCTCTCGCCCGCATTCAAGACGAGAGGGGAACCTGGAGTGAGATGATCCGAGGCGGAGGTTGAGTTGACCGAATCGTAGCGAGACGATAGGGATGCGGAGGACTAGGCAGGGAGGGCTTCGGGGCAATGTTTCGCGGGGAAGAGAAAAGATTTGGAGAGCAGCCCAGCCCAGACTTACGACGAGCAAACGGCACACACCACGCGTCCCACTCTTTGTCTTTCTGCAACTTATTTGACCCAGGCACTCTCCCTCTCTCTATTCCTCCTCTTTCGGTATCTCCTCTGCCTCTCTTTTCTCTCGGCCGGGCGGCGGGTAAGGAGAAGGCGTGCTGTTATGGGGCTCCCGGGCCAAAGGACACCGGGAGCAGTTGTTAGTGTCGAGTTCCAGAAGCAATGACTGGGTCTAAACACAATATTAAAGGGCAGATGGGCCCCCGTAGCTGAGAGCTGAGGCCAGGCTCGGTGAAGTTCCGGATTTCTGGTGATGCGATATCTTACTTGTCGGGAGTGCGTGGGAAATGATATCCTACCACAGTCTCTAGTCATCTCGGGTTAAAAGGCTCCCCTCGGGTTTGCCTGCTATGCCCTGGAGCTTGTACTGTTCCAGAAGCTCGTGATCGATGCCCAGCCAAGCCAGCGAATTGTGAATGCGGAGAAGTGCCCAAAAATGACCCAGACCTGGACGGGAGGGCGGGGGAAGCTGGGATCATGGCTATTGGTGGATGTGGCATGATGCTGATCTGTTTCCTCACCAACACCCCCAAAGACATGAGGAAAGTTTTCTAAAAAGCCCATGATATTAGAGTAACCCTTCTCTCGTCATGTCTGAGAAAAACCATGCTCCTTCTTTTCTCCTTGGTTCTGAGTCCATGATCGCGCTCGCTCAGCCGCATTGCCTGTAAGACCATTACCGACCCCACATGCTACCGAGCCCGAGAGATCTCCTTGCCGTCGGCCTCGGTCTACCTCTGCCGAAGCAAAACCCCCCACAATTCGATTCCCACTTCCCCCAATAATGCCTTCAATTCATCCCCAGTTTGCCGTTTATACCCTCGCCATTCATTCAAAGTGCACGTGAGCCATGGCATATGCCCTCTCACAGCAACTCTGCAGCGTCATTGGATGCTCTGCTACACTCTGCTCCCGAGACTTCCCCGTGTGCTTCTGATGCCAGATTGCCACAGGTGGATTCATCCAGGTGGATTCATCCGGTTGGAGATGGCCCCCCAGGTCGGGTTATTTCACCCCGACGAAGCAATCGCGTACCAGTCCCTTCGCTTCGTGACCCTCCCCCACTGCGGTATCTGTGGACGCCTCTTCAATGTTGCCGACGATAATTGTCCTTCTTCCGGCACTTCTCACGGGTATGAGGAGAAAGATTGGTAAAGTACTTATCCGCTAAGAATACGTGATTGCTCTCCTTGAAACTTGATCCTGTAATCAATCTTTACTCCTCATCACCACCTTTCCTCTCTTGATCCATTGTGTCCATCAATCACCCATTAAGACATTGAGTGAGAAGTACTTTCCACATCATGGCTTCCGTCAGAGATTTCCCTACCATCAAAGCCGTCAGGTCTTTCATCATCGACGGTGTTGGTTCCGGTAAGGCTCTTGATCTCGCATTGAAGCAAGAAGTGGACGATTAACTCAATTGGCAGGCGGCGATTATCACAATGTTAAGGGTGGCCATTGGTATGAACGAACTCGCTCACCACGATCACAACTTAACTAACATCAGACAGGCTGATTGACTCTGATATCTCCACCCCTTGCTCAAAATGGGAGCAATACAAGAAATCTCGAACGAGCTGGGGCATCAACGTCCTCGGATCCTTCATTGTCGAGATTGAGGCATCAGACGGCACCGTCGGTTTCGCAACAGGCTTTGGAGGTTAGTATTCCCCAGTTCGCCATTATCACATTGCTAACATGATTGTCAGGCCCTCCTGCGTGCTGGCTGGTCCATCAGCACTTCGAGCGCTTCCTCATCGGCGCCGACCCCCGGAATACCAACCTTCTCTTCGAGCAGATGTACCGTGCCTCTATGTTCTATGGCCGCAAAGGCATCACCACCGCCATCATCTCCGTGATTGATCTCGCCCTTTGGGATCTCCTCGGCAAGCTGCGCAATGAGCCCGTCTACCGCCTGATTGGCGGTGCCACCAAGGAGCGTCTCGATTTCTACTGCACTGGCCCCGAGCCCACGGCTGCCAAGGCCATGGGATTCTGGGGTGCCAAAGTTCCGTTGCCGTTCTGCCCGGATGATGGCCACGAGGGGCTTCGCAAGAATGTCGAGTTTCTGCGGAAGCACCGTGAGGCCGTTGGTCCCGATTTCCCCCTCATGGTAGACTGCTACATGAGTCTGAATGTCTCCTACACCATCGAGATCGCCAAGCAGTGTGCAGACCTCAACATCAACTGGTGGGAGGAGTGTCTATCCCCAGATGACACCGACGGCTTCGAGCAGATCAAGCGCGCCCACCCAACTATCAAGTTCACCACAGGCGAGCACGAATACTCCCGCTACGGCTTCCGCAAGCTCATCGAGGGCCGCAACCTCGATATCATCCAGCCGGACGTGATGTGGCTCGGCGGTCTCACCGAACTCCTCAAGGTCTCCGCCATGGCCGCAGCCTACGACATCCCCGTGGTGCCTCACGCCAGTGGTCCTTACAGTTATCACTTCGTCATATCACAACCCAACACGCCCTTCCAGGAATATCTGGCCAACTCGCCCGACGGCAAGAGTGTGTTGCCTGTGTTCGGTGACCTGTTCATTGACGAGCCAATTCCTACTAAGGGCTTCCTGACGACGGCGGATCTAGACAAGCCTGGTTTTGGGTTGACAATCAGCCCGGCAGCAAGGTCAAAGCTCATTCCTACTGACTACTTGTTTAAGACGCCGGTCTTGCCTTCATTGGCGCCGCCGAGTCCACCTGTGGAAGTTGAAACGAAGACGAACGGTGTCAAGAGCCAGGCGAATGGCGTAGTTGAAGCATTGACGGCTAAGGTCGAGGATCTTACCACTTCATCCTAGATGTGTTAAAGGCAAATGTACAGTTCAAGATAAAACCAGCATCGCGCGTGTTTGAAAAAGATGATGATTTTTAGTCGATGTTACAAGACTCATGTTGGCGTTTGAATATATTGCCTTATCCCTCAATCGACCTCAACTATGTGGCAAAATGCTATGAATCAGATATGAACGAGTTTTACTGTGGCGAAAAAAAAAACTTTGAACTCAACGCCGCATCTACCGTCAGTACCAAAAAAGTAAAATTCAAAACCAAGGAGTTGAAAAAAAGCTACGAGGCATTCCGTTTTCCAGATTAATTCCATAGACCCATTAAACCCGCATTGTGGCATCGTGACCGCTCCACTGGGCGTATTTGTGCAGCCACTCCCCCGTCCGATATGGTGGCAACGGTAGAACATCGTGAGTTTTCCAGCTACCCATGTCAAAACGGTGGCCGTTTTCTCCCCCACGACCCAAACCCACTCTTCACGATACCGTTTCTCTGGCGATCGGGACAGGATAGGACAGGGCGGGTCGGGGTTTTGTGGAAACTGACAACACGCGGGGCAAGGCCGTCCTGTCAAGGCCGTTCACGATCTTGCATTTCTGCAGCATCTACAAATGATCTAATACATCTGATCTCACCTCGGAAGTCTAGGGTAAGTCGCTGGGCAGCGGAGGTCGAGTGAGGGGTTCATTGTGGAGCTCGGGATGCTTTATCGCGAGATCTCACCCCCGCGTTCGGGCAGTGGGAGGGACGACGTTCGTCACGAGGCGTGCTAATGTCCGATGAATGCCATTAGGAAAATTGATCGGTTTTGTGGTTTGTGTATGTTTATGGAAAGGGTTTGAGGCGAGGCGCCACGAGGGGAGATGGGTGGGTTTCTCATAAGAGGACGAGTTTTGTCGTGAGGGGATGAGGAGGAGGCATCTTCTTCCTATTCTTATTCTGTGTCTACTCGATATCCATCGCCAGCAACTGCGAATGTATTGCTAACAAACTGGTCCTTCATCGTCGGTTGTGTCTTGCCCTGACCTGTTCAATCCTTACGATCCACGAGACGCACCACTACGAGTGAGCTACATATCTCAGCAGCAAGAAGACGTCACCAGGAGTACCAAAGTTAACAACCTCGAAATCATAGCATCACGACAACACCAACTTACTGCGATCAATTGCCACCATGCCCCTCCCCTCGGGCCTCCTCGCCAACAAGTCCGCCATCATCACCGGCGGCACAACCGGCATTGGTCGTGCAATCTGCCTCGAATTCCTCCGTCAAGGTGCCAACGTCGTGGTCAACCACCTGGGCCTCGCCAAGGACCAAACTCACCTCGACACGCTCATCGCCGACGCCGAAGCCCTCTACAAGAAGGATCCCCACTCTGCCGGCCGGCTTGCCCACCAGCCCGGCGACGTGCGCGACCCGGACACGGCGAAGCAGCTCGTGGCACTGGCGGTGAAGCATTCCGGTGAGAGGGGGCGGTTGGATATCTGTGTCTCGAATGCGGGGATCTGCACTTTCGCGGATTTCTTGACCTTGGACGCAGATTTATTCCACAACACTGTAAGAACGAATCTTGATGGCGCGTTTTACATCACCCAAGCCGCCGCTAAGCAAATGGCCCTGCATCAAAACCCCCCCGGCGGGAACATCATTGGCGTATCCTCCATCTCTGCGCTCGTTGGCGGCGGCCTCCAAACCCATTACACGCCTACAAAGGCCGGCGTTTTGAGTTTGATGCAGAGCACCGCCGTAGCACTGGGCAAGCACGGCATCCGCTGCAACGCGCTGCTACCGGGCACAATTCAAACACAGCTCAACGAAGAGGACCTGGCGGATGACGCCAAGCGGCGGTACATGGAGGGCCGTATCCCGCTGGGACGGACGGGCGTCCCCGCCGATATGGCGGGCCCGGCGGTGTTTCTGGCGTGTGATGAGTTGAGCGGTTATGTGACCGGGGCGCAGTTGTTGGTTGATGGGGGTTTGTTTGTAAATCTGCAGTGAAGCGTTGATGCTGCTGTTGTGGTTATGGTAATTGTGATGACGGAATGAGGAATTGACGGGTGTTGGTGACATGTGAAAGTTGTCGCCAAGGAAGTGGATGCATCTAAATGTGAGATTACGACAAGGCACATTGGAGGCTCACAACAGGGACGGGAAACGGGATAATCAAAGCACGGCTTGCCAGAGATGGCAGTGATTCTCTCGACAACCACCCATGGCGCCACACAAATCTGATCTGACCAGATCAACAGGGAGCGGTCGGGAAGTTGGTGGTTGGGAGGAGAGCACGGCATGGCTGCGTAGCACTCCGAATGGGCTGAAAGATAATAATGTCGCACGGCAACGGTTGATGTAGGCGTCACTAAGTAGAATATTTCTCGCAGGCGTTGCGTCAATCCTCTAGAATGCTTATCCCCTCATCCACGTTGGTTGCACACAAACCGACACACCTCTTGCTACGCTCTCCTGTGCTGTGCCCGTAAGGAGGCATCCGACATGGATGTCCATCACCATAAACAGAACCCTCGCGAAACAACGCGCCCTCCGCGCATCCAATGAAACACCCTACTGCGACCGCATGTACATGTAAGCGACGGTCAGCGTCCGAAACTCTCTTTCCTCCCAAGATCATCGCCTTTGCTTAACCATTCAGTACTACTCGACTCGGACATTTTATGAGATTGATGTGCTTGGCCAGAGATAGCCCCCTCGCCCGAATGTTCCCGGCCGCAGGACCCTAGTGGGGCCGAGCGGCGCGGCTGATAGGACTCCTGCAGACCGGCGAGCGGAGCAGGCTTGACGTCACGGTGGATAAGGCACCGGTCCGACCACAATCGCCGTGCAGATTCCGCCGCGCTGGTGCCTCTTGGCCCGTGGTTAACGGCAGAGGGATGTCAATCCTTGCTGCACTGGTCCTTTGGGGGCACCGTATTTCTCAGCGCCGTAACCTGCACCGTCTTAGGGCTGTTATGGTTCGCTGAGGTCGCACAGGGTAGCCACAGGGTCCCCTCCATGTGGCTCTGGGCAGGGATGGCTGATTCGCTTGATGACCCCTGGATCGCCGCAGGAGAGCCTCAGGGTCCACTGCCGTTACTGCAAGGCAGAGGAACTATCCATGATGATGACAGCCATGCGCGCTGAGTGGAGGACGGCGGTTCCTTTGGGAGATGCCGCCGTACTGGCTACATGCTCGTCCATGACTCTCCACTTGATAGACAAAGTACCTCACAGTGCTGCGTACCTGGCGGCGGATGCGCGAAAAATTCACCGCCAGAGCCGCCACCTAATTCGGTTCTGCGAGCCCGAACTGAGAGAGAGAAGAGGTGCGTCAGGGACTCTCGCCCGTCGCCGCGATACCTCCTCCCACACCCAATCCACCGCCCCACGATAAGTACCTGCCAGACACAGTAAGAAAAACCACCAACTCCGTCATAACTCTCCATATTCTCATATCCACCCCTGACCTCATACTCTCGAGTTTTCACGAAAACTGTGGAACCTCCATGTGGATAAGGCTGCGTCGCCACGGTTCCAGAGAATGACTCGGATTGGAGGGACGGCGGGCAGATCTGGGTTGTTTGAACGCAGAGAGCCAGCGAAGAACAAGGAACATGGGGCAGTTGGGGAGAGCGGTTTGTTTCGAGTTGTTGCGTACACTCAGGAGTAAGATGAGTAAACCAGAGATACACAGAAATCTCTGAGAGAAAGGAGGACGCCAAAATGTATAAAGACCCAGATTTCTCCCACCGTTCTTGACGGTAGCTCATCTTCATCTCATCATCCTCATTGTGTCTGCTCTTCTACCTTTGAACTCCCTCAAAGCATCATCAACGGATATTCTTCATCGATCTCTTCCGCTTGGAATAGCTGACTGCATTCTTCCCCCGTGTGCGAGTTCCTAACTTGCGCTCTGAACCTGCTTGCACTCTACGACGATAACCCCCCCTTGAACACCTCTACAAGCTATCCATCATGGCTCAACAGTCAGCTACCACCGACTTCTTCCGCGAGGTCATCGCGGCTAAGGCTGAGGTCGACAACATGGCCACTCCTGAAACATCATCACCCAGCTCTCCAGAGCTCGCCTCCTCAGGTGCCAGTGTGTCGTCCCTACAATCGCTCGCTTCACCTATCTCGCCTCCTCTCGACCAGGCCGTCGCCGACTCGTTCGTCTTTGCCTTCGACATTGACGGCGTGCTCGTCCGTGGCGGCAAGGCCATCCCCGAGGCGATCGAGGCGATGAAGGTGCTAAATGGCGAGAACGAATATGGTATTCAAGTGTAAGTCAATCCCCGTTTCGTGTCACGATGACCCCCACCGCCCCCCGGATTTGCGGCGCTCCACCCGGCGTGAACCCACACCACACGCAAACATCGTGACTTTTTCTGGACCCTTTTTTTTGGGGTAAATCTGTCAAACGTGCATGGGCTAACCCACCTTCTGCAGACCTCACATCTTCTTGACCAATGGCGGCGGCAAGACTGAGGAGGAACGCTGCGGCGACCTCTCTCGTCAACTCCAACGTCCTATCAAGCCCGGACAGTTCATTTGCGGCCACACGCCCATGCGTGAGATGTCCGAGAAGTACGGCACCGTTTTGGTCGTTGGCGGCGAGGGCGAGAAGTGCCGCCACGTCGCTGAGGGCTATGGCTTCCGCGACGTTGTGACCCCTGGCGATATTATCAAGCACGACGCTGCTACCACTCCGTTCAGGAAGTTGACGGACGAGGAGCATGCCAACTCGCGGGAGCGGGACTTCACCGACGTCGTTATCGACGCTGTGTTCGTCTTTGCTGATTCGAGAGATTGGGCTGGTGATATCCAGATCATGCTCGACCTCGCCATGTCCAAGGGCGGCAAGCTTGGCACCCGCAGCGAGACCTTCGACGAGGGTCCCCCCTTCTACTTCTCTCACAACGATGTTGTGTGGTCTGCTGCCCATGAGCACGTCCGTCTCGGCATGGGTGCTCTCCGCCGCATGTTCGAAGTCACCTTCAAGGACCTCACTGCTGGCCAGGGCAAGCTGCACACTCACGCCTTCGGCAAGCCTCAAGTCTCAACCTTCGAGTTCGCCTCGCGCCTGATGGGCCAGTGGCGCAACACCGAGCACGGTCTCGTAGCTCCCCCAGAGACAGTTTACTTCGTCGGTGACACACCTGAGAGTGATATCCGCGGTACCAACGCTGTGAACGACAAGGCGGACAACGACTGGTACAGCATCCTCGTCAAGACGGGTGTCTACCAGGATGGCACTGAGCCAGCATATCAACCGCGGGTTACGGTTGACAACGTCCTGGATGCCGTCAACCACGGTATTCAGCGCGAGATGAGGAAGAAGGTTGTTGGCTCGCTGAAGAAGGATGTTTTGGGCGAGGCTGCTTGTGAGGCAGCAAGGAATGGTACCGCCATTGTTGATATGGACGGTATCCATATCTAAGCTCCTCGCACCCTGACTTTCGTTTTCTTCCTTCACTTCACTTTCAGCGCTTTTGGGAACACATAATGCATTCGCTTACCTTTTCTTTTCGGTTGCATTTCAAATCACGACACATTTACATCTGCATTCCACGACCCCTGCAGATTGAGCAGCGACGAAATTACAAGACATAGATCACGATAGAGTGCTATGATTCTTAGATACAGACATTTCTATGATGCCCGCTTATACCCCTGATGAGCATCACATCAAAATTAGATATAAAAAAAATTAGATCCTGAGGGTTTCACACTTCATTATTCGGTTCCTTTGACTGTATCGTGAGATTTACAATTTTACTAAATCAATTGATTTGTGGAGATAATGATATTCGCAACTTTGATGTTTACGCCTCTACTTTGACCGCTAGACTCAGCCTCGGACGGCGAAGAAAATGTGGCAGGAGGTCTTCCTCGGTTATACAACGCGATCCGTGTGTTCCGCCTGCAATGAGCATCCTGTCTGGCGTCATTAACCCAATCTTCCTCAAAGTGGTACGTAATAATCGACAAGAAGACAGATAAAACACAACAGCCCAGTACACCCATATCAGAGCCACACCGCATAAGCTGAATAACATCACAACCCCAGTCCCAGCCTGCACCAGTCTCACAGTCTCCATCTAGTGTCAAACCCAGTCTCCACAAGGGTACCACATCCCTATACCCGTCATCGAACCAGTTTGCCGCGAAAGTCGCTCATATCCATGCCGTCGAGCAACAGCGCAGGCATACTGCATCACCGGCTCTCATCTCAGCCTCCTTTGATTCACACCCTTGTCTTTCAAATAGACGCCCTTGGCAGTGGACGGTCTGGACCTATAGCCACCCTGGGATTCCCTTGCAACACTCTCATGCAGACGCTATAAGACAGTGTTGTCCGAGGTATTGCATTGGAGTGCATCAAAGTAGGGACCCGTTCTCTTGATGTTGTATATACACCCATTTAAGCGTGAAGTGACATCTCATACATGTTGTCCTCCAGCTCCTCACTTCATCCCCCTCCCCTGAACGGATTCGATCAACCGCAGTATCCTTTGTCCACTTGAGTGAATTCGGGGATCCTCAGCACAGTATGGACGCTTGCTTGGCCCTGCATGCTTCAGCCATTTACGCATATGAAATGCCTGATGGCTTAGCAGGGTGGCAAGCAACGTAGGCGATATGTAAGTTAGTCTTCCTCTTTGAACACAAACTCTCCCCACTGTGATGTAGCCGCCCAACCCGCACTCTCCACAGCCTCTGCCCTCTTCTCCCGCTGCTCCATTGCCTCCTCCGCGCTGATGCCCAGAGCAAAACCCCTTACACCCTCCCTCTCCACACGCAGCCACCCCTTCCAGCCAGCAACGACATCTCCAGCGCCAAGTCCGCCAAGTACCACGGTCCCCCACCACTCACGGCTTGCACTCTCCCGGCTCGCTTCGCCGTACAGCATGAAGGCCTCAGCCTCGGCAACCAGGGTGCGTAGACGATCGGAACTGCTGCGAGCGGGGCGCTGGATGTAAATATGCTCGAGGTGCTGTGATGCGCAGGTGAGACGAGTGGCGTCAAAGCGGTTGTCGAGATCGATGATGAAGAGTGTATAGAGGTGAGGCGAAGAGACGAGGGCAGATATGAGCGTATAGAGAAGAGGGAGATGGCGGCCAGAGAGGCTTAGGTTGGAGGATTGTGTGGAGCGGTAATGGCGGACAGAGAGCTGGTCGAGAGATTCCATATGTGTGAGCTTTATCCTAGCCGTGGAGCCTCCTCCTGTATGTGTTCTATTAGCAGGGTTGCTTGTGGAGGTTGGGTCGATAGCTGACCGCAGACCATGAAGGACCTGTCACCCTCGGCGTCAGTTTACGAATATTGATGTAATCATTAACGGCAGCATCTAGGTATCCATCTCGGCACAAGTTTTGCCCTCAGCTCGAAACGCACCGTTCCATCCGAGAGCCGAGGATGAGGTCGAATGTAGGCGTGGGAGCTAGAACCTCACTTCTACATCGCCATATAGGCTGTTCCTCATAAAACCGTGTGGACGTGGAAAATCACTTGATCTTCAGAATCATGAGCTCTTGCAAGATCGAACCGGTAGGGGCCATGACATAAATAATTTTGGGTGTTGTTGGGTATAATGTTGCCAGGAGGTGTAATGTGATGGCGTTGAAGGGAAAGGCCCGGCCCTCTCAAACTCACCTCTTCCAGACTCACTTCCTCAACCTCCCCAAGCAACCTCGTCCCCATCACCGCTTCCATCCCCACCACCACCTCAGTCCTCAGAATGGGCTACCCTTGCCAAGTCTTCCACGCCTCCGAGCTCCCGGACAAAATCCAAGCGGACCTCAGCGGTCGTAAACGCAAGCTCGACAGCGGCGCCCGAAAAGTCGATCTCGAGCAGTGCGAGCTCCTCGAGATGCTGCAGTACAAGTGCGAGATCAAGGAGCCGGTGAAGTGGGATAGTGCAGTGCAGTGCTTTGCGATTGACCGACTGTTTCGGAAGTGAGTCTGTCTCGGGTTCTGATAGGCGTTGTGGTTGCTGATGCAGGTTGATCGTAGGTGTAAGGATAGGAAGGGGACCTTTCTAGTTGAGACGACGGCTTGGGAGGGGAAGGAATATTCGCCGGAAGAAACCACAGCGAATAAAGACGACGAGAAGAAGCCGCGACAGCACTATCACTGGTCCTCAAGTTGGCATAACGCTGATACAGCTCGATGATTTGGTCCCCTGATGTCACGATGGGAATCATCGAGCCAAATTCAAGTTTTAGTCAGCAGACCGACGACCTACCTCAGTCTACGCCAACAATATCCATTGCCTCTATACGCCAATATGGAGGGAATACGTGGAGTTTCTTGCATTATTGCTAAAATTTATGGCATTCATAGCTGATATGGATGCATTGCTACACTGTCTGTGTTCCAGTGTTGACTCACTCCGAGCCGTGAATGGCGGCATCTACAGAGGTGGGCTGATCATTGACAACGCCTACTTTGACGGACAAACACCAGAAACTGAAGATTGGAGGCCATTAGGTCCATAGTTTAGGATCTTTCAAGGGATATTTGGATATATGTTCGAGATATTGAGCTATACATAGAAGCTGTTGTATCGAGATAAATAGTCCCAAATCACAGCATCATGATGGGTCACCCGAAGCACGCTCCTCATAACACAGTAAGAATTTCACCACGGCGAATCCTCACTTGCGATAGGGCTCACTAATGACAATCACACATCTCAAAGCACATATCGACTTGGTTGCCCTTGCCTATTGTACACATTGTCCGGCGACCGCATCATCGTAAGCCTTGGTATTCTTTTCTATGCACTCCAGCTCTCAGACAAACGAAAATCGGTGGCAAGCCCCGTCTAGCTTTCTTCGCTTCCTCCCATGTCAATTCATTGTGCAATTGACCATTCTTTACTCGGCCTTCGCCTCGGCTCGCTGCTGCTCGAGCTTGATGTAGTGGTCGTCGCGGGCGTTGGTTCGGGGCATGTGGTAGCCGTACCTATCTCGGGTGTCAGTTCCAAGCTCGTAATGTATTTATTGAGGCCGTGTAGAGTCTTCAACATACCAGAACCAGTTGGCCATGACGAAGCCGGATCCTGCGATCGAGTCAGCCCAGCTCTGCCCACCAACCACAACACTCGAATTGTCATCCTCCAAAACCACCCCAAAATCACCCAATTCCTCAATCCAGGATATTCCACATACCGAGAGCAATGCCGAGATCCACGACGAGGTGTCGTCGGAGCATCTATTCTCAATTGTCAGTCCCGAAAAGCTTTGCTTCCACTGGCCCGGCATCCGCCGCCGCGCGCAGATCCGAGCCATTGAGTCGCGGGAAACGTACACCGGTGATGGGTGCGACAGCCATTGTGACAGAATTTCCTTTGCGGTTGTTTGCGTGACGAAGGAGGAGCGTGCAGAGTCTCGGGAGGGAGGATTCGTTGTGTCGAGGTGATGGGAATGAGTGGCCGAGGAGCATGGCCTGATGTTAATCGCGCTAGAGAAAGGGAGTCACGTGCATGTCCTGAGAGCCGGCTGAACTCCGGACCTTGGAAAAGATCTCTCCAGGTACGAGAATCATCACGATGCTTGACTTTTAGGGACAGCATTGGGAGTTGCGAAGTGCGACAATATCTGCTGCTATGAGTCTCCGTCTAGCTGCCCGGCGGCTGGCCGTGTCGGGTACGTCTTCAACTCCATTTACCAGCACTCAATTGGCCTTCAATCACTGACCTAACTTACCAACAGCAAAGACACCAGCTCCTGTATCCTCCCCGTCACCTATCTTCGCCGCCAGCTCAATACCTTCAGTCCAAGTTCGCGGCGGTAAATGGGCCGCCAATCTTTTCAAAGGCTGGCGGAAAGCTGGTAGCAAGGAGAAACGAGACCCGGACGCCGACCCCGTATTGGGACAGCTCGAAGAATCCAAGACTCGAGATGCCTTCCTCGAGAAGAGCATGTACAGTGGTGTTGAGGACAACATCTTCCAGGACGAGATCGAAGCTACTCAGAAGACGCAACCGACGGATGTAGCTCCTGGTGCTGGCGAGGCCGAGGCCAAGACCCGTGACAATATGGCCATGGTCGTGGACCCCGACCCAAGGAGCAGGATCCGCTGGCAGCGGAAGAAGGTCATTCAGATGGTACGCCATAACGGCCGCCTAACCAAGGAAGATCGCATTAAGATGTCCGAGCGAGAACTACTGCACAAATCCGCATTCCTCCCTACCAGCACCAAGAAGCTAGTCATGCTCTCGCGCCAAATCGCCGGCAAAACCGTCGACGAGGCTATTCTGCAGATGAAGTGGTCCAAGAAGAAGTTCGCCGCTGAGGTGCGGTATTATCTCGAAGAGGCACGCGACCTGGCCATCGCGCAACGGGGTATGGGACTAGGACAGGTCAATGGCGAGGTCTGGACGACGCCGAAGAAGATCAAGACCAGGGAGGGCAAGTGGGTTGAGGTGACAGACCCAACGCGCATGTATATCGCGCAGTCGTGGGTTGGACGGGGAGAATGGCGAGGAAAGAAGATTGACTATAAGGGTCGTGGAAGGATGGGTATTATCAAGCATCCCAGCACAAGTATGTCTTCCTTTGCTAAGCTCTGGGGTTTGAATGGCTACTAATGCTGAACAGGTCTTACTATTCTTCTGAAGGAAGAGAAGACGAGGATACGAGAGTACGAGGAGCTAGAGGCCAAGAAGAACAAGAAGGGACCCTGGGTGCATCTACCCAACCGGCCAGTTTACGGACAGCGCCCCTACTACTCATGGTAGACGCTCGTCACTGAGTGATGGGGTTAGGAGACAATTGGCATCAGGAGAACGCATTTGGTGGTTTTAAATGTAATCTTTTAGAAACTGTAAGATATATACAAAGAATCGCTGTACAATTGAGCAAAAATCGCCTCGCGCTATCAAATCTCACACCGAATTATCTTGGGATGATTTCCAGTTTCTCCGATATTGCCTCCGGATCCATCGTTCCTAATAACGCCAGTCATATGGAAATTGAAGCCAGGAATGGAAGTCCCTCTGGATCAATTGCATGCGAACCACAATATCGATCCATAGCGAACTTGCCACTTCATATGGTCGTCTTTCGGAGCCTAAGCACCTGAAGGACCAGTTTGTCGAAAATTGCCAGTCGTAGTGAGTTGACGGTAGAGCATCAAAAATTTTGTACAAGATGAGTCTTTTGGCGTTTCTTTTTCGGTTTCACTTCATTTTCTGACTCCTAATATCAAGCTTGCTCTTCGCTTTCAGCTCACACCATGTTTCGTGGAGTTGTCCTCGGAACCATATCCTCGTATCGGTTGGACACCATTTCAATATCATAACCGTTCTTCTCCGGGAAACCACGATCGCCCGAGGCAAACTGTCTTCCGCCTCCCGGTAGTGGCTGGGAAATTTCGATGGACTGAATTCGCTGTTGTTGCTGCTTACGTCTGCGGGATTTCAGGAGCACACAAATAGCCACAGATGCAATGGCGAGAACAGCGGCACCAACTCCAACACCAATACCGATTTCAGCCGCTGAAGACAATCCTGACTTTCCGCCTTCGGCTTCGTCCTTGTCGGCTGCGGAAGTGGAGGTTGAGGTCGCGGCAGCACCAGCAGCGTCAGAGGCTTCGGATGCCGTGGTAGGAGACGCTGTTTCGGAAGCCGTTTCGGCGGCAGTTTCGGATGCCGATTCGGTAGCCTACTCAGCTTTAGTTATACTCACAAATCATCTCAGTCGTAACACCCTTACCGTTGACTCAGCTTCTACAGAGGACGACGCAGCAGTTGTCGTCTCCGCAGCGGTTGTGGCCGTTTCGGCGGTGGTCTCCGCCTCAGCTGTTGTGGCTGGTGCTTCTGAAGATGTCGCGGCCTCTGAGACGGCAGTGCTCGACTCTGCTTCGGTGGTTGCCGGGGGCTCGCTAGTAGTGGCGGCTGCTTCGGTGCTTAAGGCTTCAGAGGTCGTCGGGACAGCATCAGTAGGAGCAGCAGAGCTGGAGTCGGGAATGGCTGCTACTGGAACGCCTTGGTCATGTTAGCGCCTTGAAAGTATCAACAGATTGATCAAACTACGCACTTTGGCAGAAATTGCCATTCAGGTTAGTGGTGATATCTGTTCCAGAAGCGGCGCAGCGGCTCGAGGCACAGGCTTGAACAGAGGATATGAAGCCAGCATTGGGGCAAAGACATCCAACTTGGTCGGCAGCGACACACTGGTAATCTACAAACAGTGCTGCTGATTCTGTAACACAACCAGTCTGCGACGATCAACATCAGCATACTTGTCTAAGAAGCGTCTACAGAGACGTATGGACTCACGATACAGCCTTGATCAGCTTGGGCGTTAACGCCGAGCACTTGGAGGGCGCCCAGCGCACCAAGGGTCGAAAGTAACAGGCGCATTTTCGCTCGGTGCCAGAATCGAGACAAAAATATCAATGACCAGAGGGCCCTGGTGACCAAGAACGAAGGAAGATGGGTTTCAACCGAAGGGAAGAAAAGTCCAGGTCGGTGTGGAAATAGATCGAGAAGAAGTCAATGTAAACGAGGGTCGGATCGCAGTCGCAGGTGGGACGAGAGAAGACGAGGGTTGGATCAACGTGGCACACGATGCAGCAGCGGATGCAGGAAGTGCAGGAAGCCGCAGGATCAATACGAGTAAACGAAAGAAGAAGTTCGATTGGTTTAAGTGAAGGTCAAGTAGAAGAAAGGATCGGACGGCACCTGGAAGACCTGAGAGAATGAAGGTCCAGCACGACGCGATCAAACAGTCAAAAGAGAAGAGGTTAGAAAGTCGATGAGAGAGTCAAGTCAATCAAGATCCAAAAACACGGCGAAGAATGGAAATGGAACGAGGGAATGGGGGACTGACGATACAGGGCTAGCCGTTACATGCCCGGAGCCTTGTGTTAGGTCATTTTCTGAGCAAGTACCAGAATTCCAGAGTGACCCAGGGTTATGCGTGGTGGACAGTGGGAGGGAATGTTACCTCCCTATTTGAGGTACACCAGCTGGCCCCTTTTGCTTGTCCGGTACCTGACGATCCTTCCCCTGGTAGGCGCTGTAAAGCCCACTAAACGTTGGGCGTTAGACGCTACGACTGTTAGGCCTGCTGCGCCAAAGAACTCTCACGAAAGACCTCCTTTGTCCTGGCTCCCTTTCATCATCGACGATGGATCTTTGGCACAGAGTGCAGGACATGAAGGTACAACCTGACCGGGGTGCTTGAGGCTGTGCTTTAGCAGGCGGCGCGAGTTCTAGAGAAATTCGAAACCGCCTTTTCGTCAATGCTGTAATAAATAGGATGCAGCTAATAAGCAAACACCCATCATGGGATCCACGAACTCTGGGGTCATGGCCTATGAGCGTCACCGCATCAGCGAAAGAAGCCAGGGTTTGGCCTCCAGCCGCACGAAATGTCTCTCCATCGTCAATTTGACAGCAGGGCCTACCTTTGATCCCTTCCATCCACGGATCTCATCCATTGCTGGCTCCCTCCAACATAAAACCTTAAGCAACTCTCACACGTCGCAAGTCAGGTCAGACCAGCAGATCGTGCGGCGGTCAGAGGAACGGCCAACCGAAGGATTCTGTGGACAAATGCTTGCTAAAATTATGCATGCTCCAGGGGTTGCCTTCGGGTTCTAAAACATGAGATCCAGCTTGGGCCGTGAGAACCGGAAAGACGGACTTCTTCCCCTCCGCATCCAACAAGAAAGCGTCGCAATATGAGGCGTATCCTCATATTGCGTCTGGTGGTTACTGGGAAGCACCTGTTCGTGTTGTTATCACGAACCCGGCTCAGGAATGTAACCCTTCGCGCAGCTGAAAGCGAACGATGACCCGGCAGTTATGAAGGCCTGTGAGAACTCATGCAGACACTTCAAGCAGTTAGAGCAACTAAGCCAACGTGCTACTGTTTCACGCTAAAAATACGGAGGCCAGCCTGCGCTGCGTGCATATTGCATTGCATCGCGCTCAGCCGACTACCCGACTTCATCACCTCACCTCACTTTTACCCTCTTGAGGGAGACGAATAGATTTGGAGGCTTCAGAGGCAGAATTCGGAAGCCGGATGGATCGTTCTCTTTGTCTGACAGCCTAATGATTTTCTGTGGGTTCCCCAGTTCGGAAGTAAGATTGGATCACCACGGTTCTAACGATCCTAGTGCAGATCCGCAACCACCCACATGGCGACTTTTCAGTCTCAGTCTCACTCCTACGGCCGCCCTTGACGAAGCTGCTGTACCTCGTGGAAGAGTTCTTTCTGTCGGCATTGCACCGACGGTATGGATTTCAGCTTTAGTCTTTTCGTCTGTGACGCCTAGTTTCAGCTCTTCATATTAGTCCAGTGCACGACGACAAAGCATCCGCCGATCCTCATCCCCTGAAAATGAGCGTGACGTCCCGGAACTTTGTCGCTCCCCAGCATTTGCATCCGAGGGCGGGGCAGATGAGGGTTCCAATCCTCTGATGGCTGGACGCACATGTAGTAGTGATGATTCTCGGCAAATGGTTGCATCGGATTTCACGTGAGCGATCCTGAATCAATTATCTCCTCGGCCCAGAATAGAGTCGGGCGGGAATGCTCAACGGCGAGACATGCAGAGCTTCCCTTCCTTCACCTGAAGAATGCTTGGTCACCCTCCCTCGAAGCTCTCAGTCCTACCCTACACTTATAAACATGGGCACTTGCGATATTCCTCTTAATATGCTAAAGCTGTGGAACTTGGTTGCAGAATATGCAGGTTACCGAATAATTCACAATTGTCTCTTCTTGGGTTTAGTTAATAGCTCCCTTCAATTGGTTTGTTGTAAGGCTGCTGAGGGCGACGAGTAGGGAGCGACTTATTCCTCGCTTGCGTATTCAGCTGTTCTCTATTTAATATCCATCACTGCTGATTGAAATCACAATGACTGGTTACTGTTAATATCCGTTTATCTCCTCACATTTCCCAAGGAAATCCTAGTTAACATGTGTTAGTATGTACTTGACCAATACATGTAGCCATGAACAAACTCATGCTAAGGCAACAAACTCCTCGACTTTACGAAGAGAGAATGCATGCACAACAGCTTTGCATGGAGTCGAAACTTCCTGCAGCATCCTACCTCACTTCCAAAGTGCGTAATTTCTATTCTGTGAAACCTCGCCTTACTCATCTGAGTGTGAAAGATCTTCCGTCCAAAAGACATTAAGACGAAAGTATTGTTCGCAGTCGGTAGGCTGAGACTTCACAAGTGAGGGTTGACTGATTTATTCCCGACCTTGGTTATGTGGCGGCCTTGTACAATACTAACCTCATTCCCAGGGGCGTTCAGGCAATGGGACTTAAGTTGTCTTGGAGTTCGGGACGCACGATAACTAAATTGTTGCAAAGATACGAACAGTTTCAAATGATTTCAGAGATCGTCATACATTATATTCTCGATTTCAGGTCTCATGTGGCCTTCCGCCAGTCCAGATTTGCACTGTGAATAACCCCCTCTTGCTATATGCACTGGGCACGTTAGATGACCTGGCTCGGCGACAGAAGATAGTTTCCATGCATTTTAAGGTAGATAGGTACCCTTTTCACTCAACTATCCCAAAATAATGTGATTTTTGATTCATAGTGCTGTCCCTGCATCTGAGGAAGAGGGTGGGCAGAGAATCATCTTATCTGTCAAAGTTGATCCGGGAACTCTGACACACTCCCATACACATGAACATGAAGTTGCGTCCGTGATGCGTTACCCTGAATCTGAGTCTCTGCTAACCGAATGCATGGGCCTTCAAGACCGATAATAGTCACTTTTGCCTTCTCGTTCATGGCCTCAGCCGAGTAAACGCCTTGAACATCATCGCATGGATCCCCAGCCTTTGGGGTCAAGGGCCCCCGAAAGATCCACGGCAGAACAGACGATTTCCACACCGGAACTTGGTGTTTTTCAGTTGCTGCTACGACCATTACAAAAATGGCCAGTGCCAAGCCTCCAAGAGTAGCGGGTAATGCAATCCAAGCCCACTGCACCTCGAGGCAAGTAGCGTAATGCAGGACTTCGCCGATAGCAGGCTTTGAATAGGCACGAGCCCCATACATTCGGATGTACTGAGTTGAAGACTCGGAAATATTGGCGAACGTGCTGTCAATCTTGTTGAATTCAAGCTGTCCATAATCATAGAGGTGTCGCAAGGCGGCTGGACCGTCGTATCTTCTCGTTTTGAACGATGAACCTGGCCCCGTTCCTACAGAATCGAGGTCGGCGGTTATCCACCCAGCGAGATTGTCAGGAATGCTGCCCAGCCCGAAAAGTATATCGTTTATTGAAAACAGATAGAGACATTCGCGATCTAGCAGGGACTTGACAAAAGGACCTTCTCTGTAACTCGTCTCGGTATCTAGAGACGACGTATTATAAGGGAGCCATACTCCTGTTGTCTTGATGCTATATCCTTGCTGCAATTATTCTGCTCCTCTGTTGTGCAGTCGAGATCGATTAAGCTGAGGTAATCTTCCGCATACCTAGGATCGTCCTCATCTTCGAGAGCGCGAGAGGCATAACCCCGGCCCCATAATCGTGGATATGACGCCTCTAGTAGCTGTTCCGACAAGACACCTCCTGTAATGTTGGCGTTGTACGTTCGCACGCACGGCTGAAGGTGGCAGGTTGCTGCGCCATATCCTCGACAGCGCCAGGTATCCTTTGCAGCGGTAGTATTACAACCTGTGATAACGTCTCCCGTGGTTTGATCCCAACCGTTCTCCGAGAAAATAGTTTTACCCGCTAATATGTGTATCCGAAAACTTTGGTGCCCCTTGTCAGCCCACTCATAGCTTGTGTTGCACATGTTGATTCTGAGTGGGATGTCCCAGCGACCCTGAGTACTATTGTAAGTCCACTCGGATACCATACTCAACGGCATGTTTAACCCCGGCACGGTCGAAACTAGGTGTAGCTTTGAATCTGCGGGACAGTTTTGAGGTAGCCCTAGTGTGTCTGTATAGTTTGTAACAACATCTCCGTTCGAGCAAGTAGACTCAAAAACGATCTTGTACGACGCATCTTTACAGGAGCTGCAAAAACCTAAGGTTCGAAAGGGTTTATCGAACGTGCAATTCCCCGTTGTACACTGGCCAAAATTGCTGCCAGTTGACGGGATCACATAGATACCTTGGTTGATAGCGGTCTCGAGGCCTCGGCCGATGCCGAGCGATCCCGAGCCATCGAAAACGTTTGCACGAGGTAATGTAGCCTCCTCATGATCCAGGGTCGTGGTACAATCTGAGAACCTCAATAACTGTTGCATGAATGGACCGATCGCAACAGAGGTGACTATAATCAGTGCCCCGACTGTTGCCAAGGGCTGTCGAATATGCTGAGCCCAGAGCAAGCGTAAAGAGCCAGATGGACCTCTCCCAGCATCATCGTAGCGAGCTAGATCGTATAGGGGATGATCAGCCAAAAACCAAAGCCACTGAAGCTGTCCTAAGCAGGAGGAAACTACAAATAGGACGGCCGATTTGAAGGTGAGAGCGTATACCGAAAGCAGGGCATTGATCGAGATCTTGAAAGGCCATTGTGGAATCGGGTACAGAGTGACGATGGTAGCGATGATGGTAGCCATTGCGAGGAGACATGAATACACTGCCCATTTCCAATAAGTCCAAATCAAGACCCAAGTTGCCACCCAAGATCGTGGCTTGGACGACAGAGTGGGAGTTTCAGAAGGGCCCCGATCTTTGGGCTTTTCATGTTGCAATACGGCGTGGCCTTTCTTTCCAAACTCCCGAGGAGAAAAGGGGGGAAGTTGGCGATAATCCCCGGAACCGGTCGCACACAACGGTTCAGTGTCTCGCTCTCTGTTTTTGCCCGATATTTCATATAACGGTAAATCATGCAAAGAATCTATGATGAGAAAACTGGTCTAGGGCAAGAGTATGAGCCAGGCTTGGGGCAACGTTGTTGAAACGCGCCCTGGGTCACCGAGATTCTTCAAATCAACCCCGGAAACGGAGGACGGGTTCCGAAATGAGACCCATTAGAGAGCAGTGCTACGAGAAGAGCCTGATTCCCGAGGCAATGATACACAACGTCCACGCAGGAGTCTGACAGACCCGTAAGCCGTTTCCTTGGGAGCAAAACATCACAGCAGCCTGGCCTGATTTAGAACACTTGTAACAGCTCTGAGAAGGCGTTGAGGTCGACATAATTTGATCAATGGAATGGTTTGGGCTCATCTAAAGCTCCAGCCCAAGTTCATCTCTAATGGTGCTTCCGCTCCTTGTCGCTGAATCATGTAACATGGAACTAGGTAGCACAACTGTGTTAGCACTTGGTTTATGTTTAGATATGTTCAGCTTCCCTACGTGACATGTTCCTTAAAAAATATTGTCGAATTATTTTTTCCTTAAGAAGGGAGCCTCATGATGAATTTTTGGTCTCCTATTGAATGTCCAATCCATTAACGATGCCTACGGATAAGAGAGAGGTGGTCTCTTGCCCAAACTCGGGATGCTGTAATAGTTTGTGTAATTGCATTAGTTTACGTCCGCAGTCAATATGGACATCTTCAAAGTATGCTCATTTTGATAGGAGAACACGCTAGGCACTTCAAGTCTTGCCCGAGGTATGGAACTTCTACTTCACCTTACATCCTTTCTCCGACTACTAGTTTCCTGTTCACCACTTCGAGTGGCAGGCAGAATATTTCGGACCTGCCCAAACCGAAGACTGTCGCCCCATTGTGACGAGAATGTGATATCATATTAAGCAGGGCAATGAATCTCCTACCGTGTCTCTAATTCGACGCCTCGATTTGCACGCCTGAACTACCGAACGCTGATCTGTTGCGTTGACACGAGAGGGTTCAAGCCACTCGGGAACCTTAGTGTCACGCCAACTGTGGGGTGTTCTTTCATAGGTACCTTACGTTTGATGTGCTTTGACCTTAGGTACCTTGTTTTATGTGCCTTATCATAACCATTCTATTGAATCTTATTAGGACCAAATTATATCATTGTTACTGTAGTTAAGGGAGCCTTAGCTTAGGAATGATATTAAGCTTACTTGGTGGCATTTGTAGCCTATGGTATGAAGGAGCTCGGGACTTTGGGCATGACGAGCGATCCTTATTTCGCCCGCTTTCCTACCCTATTTTGGTAGCATGTCGGGGAACTGATCAGACCTTGAGTTTCTGCTCGTGTGAGCTGCTGCCTTGTTCAGCGCATATGTTTGCCTTAGTGTACAACTACTACCTACGGCTATTCAAGGTGATAAAGAGAATCAGCTACTGGAATCAAATTTCGACCTTCAAATTCAGAAGTTTCTGTCTGAGAAGATAAAACCCTTTTTCCGAGGTTTAGGCTGGTGTCGGTGAGTCAAGTAAACGCTGATATCTCAAAGACCTGGGTTTGATGTTGTCCTTCGCAGATCCTTTGAAAAGCAGGGCTTCTGGTGCTAATGACTAGCGGCTCCGTTCTGCTGGGAATAAAACCTTGGGGCTATCGGGGCGACGCGAAGGGACAATCGATAGGGATCTAGACCGCCAATCGATCCCACAGGCTCCCACAAGCCGGGATTCGGGGGGGGATTGGGCGAGCGCTTTGGGGGAAGATCAGCAGTCAGCCGCTGTAAGGACGATATTGGTGCGAGCTGGCCTGCGACTAGACGCCCTGGAGTGGCAACCTGAGGGTACGCTGGCACGCTGGCACGCTGGCACGCTGGCAATGGAAGCTGGCAGGCAAGAAGATATCTTAAGGTACCTTATTAGGTAGGTACCTACTACTTAGGCAAGCACTGTACCCTAGGGTCCGATGGCTGGGAAACCGGAGGAATAGAGATCAGCAATCGCAGGGTCGCGGGAGAGAGACAAGATTGGATCTGCGAGAGAAAAAGGATCCTCGCTGAATTTCTTTGTTTGGCCAATCGTGAACTTTTGAAGCGTTACAACAGCCAATATGCCGTCTCTGTCAGTGAAGCACAGGCCGGTCTAGGCCCTGAACGAGTGCACCGTTGGCGCTCGGCATTACATCATATGGTCTCGTTACCCGTCACTTTTGGGAGGGTCCCTCCACTCTTTTTTTATTTTCTCTGCCATTGGGAGGAAGCTGCCACACAGCCCTGACACAGAAAAGCGACCCTCTCCTAAGGTACCTTGTTAGCGACCCCTTCGACCCTTCTGCCTGAGGTGCTGATCAATCCCATCCGAACCTAGCAGGCATCCAGTCACAATCCATCCCATCTCGCGCCTCAACTCCACAGCCTTCCAACTCCTTCTTTTCAGGCTCTCAACACCAAAGTTTCAAGGTATCACCGCGTCACCCTGTTGTGAAATCGCTCGACTCGACCCTCTCTCGGTCTCGGTCGCGTTACTATCCATGTACCGCTACTGAGGATTCTTCAACCTTGGTCTTGACTGAGCGTTAGCGTGTGTGCGTGGGATGCGCCCCAAGTTAGCTGTCCGCCAACGTCCAACATGGTCACCCCAGTAGGCGAGGGCAACTGGCTGGCCTACCTCGACGAAGCCGTTCGCAATGCCTCCGATCTCGAGCAGCGCGTCAATGTCGTCGAACACTACAAACGCGCCGCCGGCGCAGAGCCGGGCAGCTTGCGCATCTGGCTCGCCTACTGCAACTACTTCTGGTCTCTCTGGTCCGATTCCCAGTCGCCCGCGTCTGGATGGTCAGAGGAGGAGCAGATGATGGGTCGCGAGCTTTTCTCCTTTGGCGCCGCTCTCGATCTGTGGCAGCAGGGTTACGAGGCTATTAAGTACCGCCTTAGCGACAGCCAGCTGCTGTGGGACCGTTGGATTTCTCTCGAGATGGAGCTGTTGTCAAAGACCAAAACACCAGATGGCATCAAGCGCATAACTCACCTCTACCGCAATCGCTTGCAGACGCCCCATCTCACCTGGGACGACACTTCACAGAACTTCTCGACATTCCTGTCCGAGTACAACCGCGCCGCCTGGGAGGATTCTATGAAGGAAGTAACCGCCCGGGCTCAAGAGGTCAAGCGACTCATCGCCCAACGCGATCCTTTTGAGCTCAACTTAAAGAGGGCTATCGATG
The DNA here is from genome assembly GCA_023628695.1 of Nectriaceae sp. PG4201. Lineage (NCBI taxonomy): Eukaryota > Fungi > Ascomycota > Sordariomycetes > Hypocreales > Nectriaceae > Nectriaceae sp. PG4201. Next base: position 59,722 of record JAMAKE010000016.1, read on the forward strand.
CCGACGATCTCGAAGCTCAGAAGTCGGCTTTGACTGAATACTTGCATTGGGAAATGATCCAAAGCAAGCGCAGTAACGACAATCCGGAAATAGGCGTCGACCTGTGTCGCGGTCTCTTCGCTCGCGCCCTGACAGGTATTCTAGCTACCGACGAGACAACCTGGCACGAGTACATTGTATTTCTCTCTTCGTCACACTCCGATATGTCGACCCCTGAAAATCTCTTTGATGTCCTCCGCAGAGCCGTTCATCATTGCCCGTGGTCAGGGGTTTTGTGGAATAGGTACATCCTCTGTGCCGAGGAAGCTCGAATGCCATTTGCCGAAGTTGAGGCCATCAAGCATGCTGCCACGAGTGAGGACCAGCTGCTCAAGGACGGCATGGAGGGTATGATCCAGATGTATGTGGCGTGGTGTGGCTTTCTCAAGCGAACTGCCATGGATGCCACCGCAACCGATGAGTCGGTTGATATTGCCGATGTTGGCTTAGGTGCCGCCCTGGAAGATGTATCTGTCGTTGGCCAGAGGCTCTTCGGCAAAGAGTTCCAGGGAGATCCCAAATTCCGACTCGAGCGAATTTATATCCAGTACCTCACTGAGAAGAAAGGGGCTGTCGAAGATGCCAGGGCGCAATGGAACAAGCTAGCTGCCCTCCAGATGCACGCCGATAACCATGATTTCTGGTTCAGATATTATATGTGGGAGATGCTGATCTTCTCGTCAATGGGTTCTCAAGAAAATCGGAGCCCAACGCCGTCATCAGGAGGTACAACACTACGAGTTCCCACGATGGCAACGACCGTCCTGACTCGAGCGGTGACCCGAAGAACCATCGATTGGCCAGAGAAGGTGTTAGACGTGTACTTGCAGCATTGCAATGACTACGAACCCCCGGCCTCGGTGCGAGCAGCAATTGATAGGGCGCATAAGATTGGGGAAGAAGTCAAAAAGCGCCGGGAACGGGAAAATGAGGAAAAGGCTGCCGCATATGCCGCTTATTATGATACCCAGGATAAACAGGAAGCGCCTCAGGAGGCCAAATCCCCAAGTGGACCAAAACGAAAAAGGGAGTCCGCTACAGGCGGTGATATTGAAGGCGAAAACGCGAGTAAACGTCAGAGGAGTGATGTCAACGGTGTCGAGTCGAAGGAGACGTCAGCCGCCCCGACCCCAAAGCGAGATAGAGAAAACGCGACAATCTTGGTGACGAATCTTCCAGGGGAGGTTGAAAAGACTAAAATACGACAATACTTCAAAGAGTATGGGCACATTAATAACATCACTGCATTAGTGCGGGAAAACAATGATGCCTCGACGACTGCCCTGATCGAATTCAGCTCCCCCCAAGAGGCACAGTCTGCCTTGCTTAGGGATGGGAAGTACTTTGGGCAATCACAACTAAGTGTTCAGTCAGGTTATGACTTGACCGTCTACGTTGCCAACTATCCACCAATCGCGGATGAAAAGTATATTCGAGAACTCTTTAAGGATTGCGGAGAAATCTTGAGCATCCGATGGCCGAGCCTGAAGGTCAACACTCATCGTCGCTTCTGCTACGTCTCGTTCCGCGACCGTGAAGCATCGGCTAAGGCAGTCCAGAAAGAAGGTACTCTTCTTGATAATCGTTACAAGCTGTTGGCGAAGTACTCGGATCCCAATCACAAGAAGGCTCGCGAAGGTGCCGTCTCAGAGGGAAGGGAAGTACACGTCACAGATCTGGACAAAGGAGCCACTGAAATAGAGTTGAGAGAGGTCTTTTCCAAGTACGGCAAAGTCACAAGGGTCAACCTTCCACAGACGTTGGCGGGAAAAAATAGAGGGTTTGCCTATCTTGACTTCGCGACCAAGGAAGAGGCAGAAAAGGCGACAGAAAGTTTAAACAACACGAAGCTCCGCAACCAGATCATCAAAGTCGCTATCTCGAAGGAGTCCAAGGTCAAGCCCTCAGCCAAAATCGTCAATGTTAACCGGGAATCCGCTTCTCCGGCCCCTTCAGCACGGGATGCTGAAGGTGACGAAACTATGCGTGACACTACAGACGAGTCGTCTGAGAAGCCGACCGCCACAGAGATTTCGGCTCGCACGATTGCCTTGATGGGCTTACCCGACACTGTCAACGACGCCCGAGTTAGAGCGCTTGTTGAACCTCTCGGAACTATTGTGCAACTTGTGTTACAACCAGCTCACGGTGGCGCCAAAATCGAATTCGCCGACGCTGCCACGGCTGGCAAGGCTGCTCTCCAGCTCAATAGCGTGGAGTTCGAAGGCCGCAAGCTTCGCACCGGATCTGCCGACGAGCTTCGACATGCCAAGGCTGAACACACACAAGACCGCATCGTGTATGGATCCAAGGATGAGAAATCTAAGAGCTCCGCCCCTAAGAACTTGATGCCGCCTCCGACGACAATTCGACGTCCAACAGTCGGCAAGCCTGGGCCTAAACGCGGACTTGGTTTCCCACGTAAGGCATTACCGGCTGAGAATGGTACTGAGCCGAACGGAACGACCGCGAAGAAGAGCAATGCCGATTTCAAGGCGATGTTCCTCGCCGGCAAGGATGCTGAGAAGAAGCCTGACAATGGGGAGGAGGAAAAGGAAGTAGAGGCATAATTTGGAGGATTCTTGTAGAGTATGCTTATCATGAGACTACGATATCCAGGAGTGTGAATCTGTGAAGATGGTTGTATTGTACGATGTAGTTGAGGTTCTGGACGTTGCTTATGAAGCTGGAAGGAGAGGTAGCTAGACTGTAGTCGTATAGGGTTGGGCTAGATCCTACGACTTGCTTCACTTTAGCCTTGAATTCGCGTCTTTCAAAGTCCATGTCTAATTTATATGAATGGTCCGCGCAGTCTATGCTTTTAAATAAATCCGTCCATGCAACTATCACACAACATGCTGAGATACTCCCTCCAAGTCGCTAACCAACCATAGAGGCCTTCCCTATCCGACCTCCCCACCGGAAAGAATCAATCAACCCATGCTTACGCTCCCCACCGTAGGTCTATCCTGCCCAAAGTCCTGCGTAAACAGCTTTTGCCACACATCCAGCCACTTCTCCTGTTGCGCTGTGGGTAGCTTGCCGGGCTGCTTGAAGGACCGCGTCAAAAGTTCGCGGAGCCGTGTACGGAGGACTTTGATGACAAGCATCGTTTTCCAGTCGGGGACCGCGAAGCGGCCACGGTTACCGTCGAGGACGATTACACCAGAGTACATCTAGTTCCGTTAGTAAGCGAAGCGGACAATGGGAAAGGGATGAGACTTACATCGACTCGGACGTCGCCGCAGAGGAGAGCGATGGCGAAGGGGTCTGTTGCTGTGGCTTCGTGGGCGTGATAGACTCTGTGCATCTGTTAGCGAGAGTTTTTGAGTCTGGGAAAGAGTACGCACGTTTTGGACTGCATGATGTGGTAGTATGACAGCCACTTGATGTCAAGACGTCCGCGATTGACCGAAGAAGGGTGTAGGCTGATGGACTGGTTCGTGCCAATGTTACGAAGCCCCTTAGTTCCCGGCGTGTCTCTGACTAGCATCTTGGGGTAGAAACTCCAAGCGATAACGGAGGTTGACACAATGTCGTTGTCGCTGTTCAGATTGACTCGGCGCGGCATCTCAAAGAACTGTTGCTGGCGTCGGCCACGGCCCCCAGAAAATCGAAGCCGAGAGAGAGTGCGACGTTCCTCCTCTGTCAGAGACAAAAAGCCTGAGTCCGCGAGGGAGGTTAAGAGCTGCCCCTTGAGATCCTCGATGTTCGCCAGAGTTTGCTGGCTGAGAAAATTCTTGCGGCAGAACTGGAACTCCTTTCCGGAACCACTGTTAGACTGGCAAACCCGTTTCCAGGCTAAGTAAGCATTGTAAATGGTCAAAAGGTCGGAGTCACCTCTGCGGAAGAGCATGCGAGCGTTATCTGCTTGTGCTCGTTGCCCAAATGGTGCAGAGAACGGAGACTTGGATGATAAGATTGCAGCAACGGTAATGGCCATATCCAAACATTTGAACACTGTACCAAGGAGGATGAGCTTTCCAAGAAATACGTCCAGAGGTAGTCTAGCAAGTTGATGTCCCAAGGGTGTAAGCTCCTCGGCTTGCGTTAGGGCACGAACATCGACGAGCGCGTCGATAGCACGACGGATGTTCTTGGCTGACGGAGGATCCAAAGCACTCCCCAACGTCTCTTCAATACGTCCAATCTTGCAAATCTTAACCCGAATAGCCAGATCCTGGAGGGAAAGACGAAGCATTTCGGGAGTTTGCTGGTCACTCATCAACGTATCGTGCCTATACTTCGTGAACATATGGAAGCACAAGCCTTCTTGGACCCGGCCTGCTCGGCCTCTCCTCTGCTTGGCGTTCGCTCGTGAGATGAAAGTGTCAATCAGTCTCGAGAGTTGTCGCCTTTCGTCAAACCGCATCTCTCTGTGCTTGCCAGTGTCGACGACACATGTCACATCAGGAATAGTGATACCAGTTTCGGCGATATTCGTTGCAAGAACGATCTTCCTAATCCCAGGAGGTGGGACGAGAAACGCTGATTCCTGGTCTTCAGTGGCAATCGTCGAGTGAAGGGGGTACACAAGCCAATCCTTCATAAACCGGGGATCTCCTAGAAGCATATCGTTCAGTGTGCGGATCTCCGCAATGCCCGGCAAGAAGACCAGAATGGCTTTGCTATAAGCTTCCAGGTCATCGTTTGTAGCGATATTGGCAATCAATTGCAGGATTAGATCGAACTCAATACGGTATTCGTCTAATTGAGAAAGAGAAGCTCGGGTCTTGGGTGAGTATCCGGCGAGGCTTTTCGATATGTCGCTCTTGGGGCCTTCGGTTTCGCTTTCACCGACGTCGTCGTCGATATCAATCATCTTCTCGGCTTGTGTGTTACCCGCGTTATATCCAGTAAGCTCGATGGCGTCCTCCAGATACCGAACTTGTACTGGGAAGGTACGTCCGGGGACGTTTAGAACTGGTGCTCCTCCAAGATAGGCCGAAAAGCGCCCAGCATCGACTGTAGCAGACATAAGCACAACTTTGAGGTCGCGACGACGCTTCAGCAAGCCTTTTAAGACTATTAGGAGGAAATCGCTATCGATGGACCGTTCGTGTACTTCGTCCAGTACCAGATGCGTAATATCGGAAAGGTCGTTGGAACCTTCAAGCATACGCATTACGATACCAGTAGTCGCATACACAAGCCTGGTTTCTCTAGAGGTGTTCGCCTCAAGACGGATCGAGTAGCCCACGAGTGACCTGTTGGTCCCAAGGTCACCCCTGTTCTCACCCAACTCGTCACTGACTCGGCGAGCCAAAGAGATAGCGGAGATACGACGAGGCTCAGTGCAATATACCTTGCACTGTTTCCCTTGAGAAAGCTGATGCTCCAACAAAAATGACGGAACTTGCGTACTCTTTCCACTATGGAACAGTGAGCTTAATCCTTTGATTTGGAAACGTTACTCTTACCATCCGGTCTCACCACAAACGATAACCACCTGGTTCTCGTCAACAGTTTGTAACACCTGTTGTTTGAAGTGCCACATGGGGAGCTGCATTCGTGATTGCTGGAATCCGTTAGCTCCATCATCTAAGGCAGAGAGTGTTCATCAGGCATACCAGCATGGTCTGGTATTTGCGGGAGCTGGACTTTTCAGCCCATATCCTCTGATAGTATTCAGCATTTCCTGCATGCTGCCTGGAGCGGTCCTGGCTAGCATCATCGCCAGAGTCCTGCAAGCTTCTACCAGCGCCTCGACCCCTAAATGCACCCTGGAGTATCACACCATCTTCAAGTTCTTGATCATGCCTTTCACGCACAAGGGCTTTCAGATCCTTGACAACAGCTCGATCTTGGGCATCAATCTGATTCTTTCGACCTTCTGCTAGTTCAACCCACAGGTCCCGCCACACAGGCGGCAGCCGGAGACCAGTCTTCTCTTCTTTAGCATTACCGCTGAATGTATAGTAGAGAGCTGCTGTTGCAGCATATGCTTCGGACTGCTTAGAGTCCGGGGTGGCCACACCGGTCATCGTAAAAGTGAAATGGAAAGGATCGGTCAAAATCTCAATGTCGGATGAAGGGGCAGGTTGCGGTTGCTCCTGAGGCTTAGCCCAGAAAATATCAACAGAATGTCGATTTGCAAAGGTAGCATCGGATACAACGGTGAACGTGATCTTTGCGGAACCATCTCTTTTATCATGTTAGCCACATAACCGATGATGGCAAGTTTCAGACGTTACCTCGATCGACAAGCCTCTTCTAGGGCTCTCCTCGGATTAACGCCAGCCCACTTTCCAAAGTCCCGAATTACGATTTTGGCGCCATCAGCAGAGTTAATGACTGTCCGCGTCTCTCCTGTAGCGGCATCGACTTCATTTTGTGGTAGGGAGGCGAAAAGTCCTCCAATGTCTTCGTCGTCATCATCCGCCCCAGCCAAAATCTCGGCAGCTATTCGCTCTGCTTCATCGTTGATATCGCTACCAGATTTCTTCTCAGGAGTAACTTCTTCTGGCGCTGAGGACTCCTCAGTCCGACTCATGGCCTCTTTCTTGGCTGCGGCAAGCTCTTTCTCAAGGACGATCCTGTGCGCCCTCCACTGTTGCTCGGCAATAAATTTGTCAAATAAAACGTCATTCTCAATCTTCCTGATCTTGGCTTCCAGTTTAGCAACGGCTAACTTGTCATCACCATCAGCGCCCTCAGTTTGGCTAGGTTTATTGAGACCTCGCTCGAGTTCTAGCAGCTTTGATTTGGTTTCAACATACTTCGGCACAAGTTCATCCGGCTCAATATCGCTATCGCAAGTCACAACTAGCTTCTTGCCTGGCGAGGAAGCCTTGTTTGGGCGACCATCGGTGCTTCCAGTCTTATTCTTCCGGCCATTGCGAGCCTCAAAGTGCCGAGGGGTACTTGAGCGAGTTGGTACCGGACTCTCTTGGGGGGTATCTGCAGGAAAATCAGAGCCATGAGCATTTGCTAAACACGAATAAGCAAACCTGTTGTGCTTTTTGGAATTGGTTTTGACCTGGCATCGTATGCAGGAAGTTCCTCAAGAGGGCATTCCCTCGCGAGCCAATCCAACGCTTCCTCTAGGCCCCATATCGAGTCCTTGGGGGTTGCTGAAATATTAGGAGCAATATCCAAGATGTACCGGATCATAGCTTGAACACGCTCCTCTGGAAATTCAGCAGCGGCGAGAGCTTGCTGTAAAGTCCATATCCTAGCGATCATCTCCTCTTCTGGTAACATCTTTCCAGCGCCAGTATTCTCCGATGACACACTCGAGGAGGTAAATCGGTTCTCGGCTTTAATCAAATCGAGAATATAGTCCATCAATTCTTGGGGTAGCCATTTGTAGCTATTGATAGAATCGGCCTGACTTCGAAGCAAGCGACGGTCCGTCTCGAGTCGCGAGCGTTGCCGTTGGGCATCTCGTTTCGTCTTTTGCGCATATTTGTCAACAAGAATTTGCAATTGTGCCTCCTCCAACTGCCTCTCAAATTCCTCCGGACTCAAAGTCTTCTCCTTCAAGGCGGCATTAGTGTTGGCAGTGCCAGCTGCGGAAGTCGATGGTGGGGCATTGTCCTGGTCAGATGGAGGGGCATTTTCGCCTTTGGTAGGGTTGGATAAAGTCTTCGAATCTGGCTCCGCGACTTCTGGTCTTGGTTTCGAGGCGATCGAGGTGGTTGCAAAGCCTCGGGCTGGATTAGCAGCGGGCTTCTTTTTCTTCTTTGCACCTGCCATGGCCTGAGAGGAAGAACCACCAAGCAGTCTCAAAGTTGCTTGTGATTGTTGTTGGTGTTCTGTGCACGTTCGATAAGTGCCAGTGGGTATCAGGCTGAGGGAAGTGGAGGGACTGTGACGCAACTGTGGGCAAGGCTGCCAGACGCTAAAGGAGACGACCTGAACCGAGTCAGCCCGAGCCAAGAATGCGCCGATTTCGACTCATTTCGACTCATCGTCTTCAGGGTATGAAGCCTCAAGTAATGCAGTCCAGGGTGTCGTTCCCTTACCTTTGAGTTGCTCTATAGAATAAAGGGCCAGATGTTGGCGAGGCGAGCTCGATAGTGATATTTCATACTTTGTATGAATACGATAAGCTATAGGAGCCTTTAGAAGAAATGAATGAAAAATCCACTACCTTAGGCTGAAATCAAACCTAGCCTACCTATGCGGAAGACTAGTAGTTGGGATAGGATGAAAAGGATACATAGGAGCCCTTATTAAGATTAGAATCCTGCAACCCGAAAAAGAATTAGAGCAATGGACGACTAGTTAGGCACTAGACTAGAGCTTACAGCGAGGTTACTGCTGTGTCGTTTGAGCTCCATCCACTGAGCAGCCCCGCTATCACGCCGGCGAGCCCTCTTTTGGCAGGCGGTGTGAGCTCCATTGCTAGCACCACTTGCCGCACTGGAGGACAACCACCTTAACGTGGGGTTGAATCCACCATCTCGACTTTCTCATTCTTGTGACACTATCCGCATAAAACATTTGGTGCTCAAAAATATCACCACCAACCTCACCCCTCCTCCGAAGCCGACGAAAATCAGCGCCCACGCCCCGGCACCTGCGAGCTCTGGTAGCCCCAGATGATTCCGTCACAACAAAGTCGCGAGTACGAACCCCAAAATGTCTGAAGTCGAGGTCAATGGCTCTAGCTTGTCGGTCGATCTCGACTTTGCGGCCACCAAAAAAGCCCTGGCCTCTTCCTCGACCACCGTGCGAATATCTCAACTACGTGTAGTCGACGAGAAAATAAGCCAGAAGTGTGCGCAAGAACTGAAACAAACACGTATCTAAAGCTGAGGGTTGGTCAACTAACACATCTCTGTAGCAGTTGACAAATCCCTGGTCCCTCGTCTGCTCCAGCTCCTCTTTGGCACCCATGCCTTCTATACCGACCGAGAATCTCGCCTTGCCGTTCAGAAATGCCTAGTTGCCATCATATCCGCCGGGATCGACTCCAAGTCTCTTGCGCCGCTCATTGCTGCCCTGCGACAGGAGAGTCAGAAACAAGGCATCGCTCCGTCTAGCGCATTTGTGTTAGTCGAGTGGTGCAGTGTGCTCATGCAGCACCTTTCCGGGAGCTCTTTATGGAACGACTTTGCTAAGGATATCCTCTTGACTGATGCCAACGCACTTGAGAAGTGCCACCAGCCCGTCTCCAAGAAAACCATCGCCCACTCCGCCACCATCGTTACTAGGAGGGGACTGAGGAAGGTATTCTCGGAGGCTAAAACTTGCGAAAAGCGTCTGACCGAAGCTGTCACTATCCTCTCCACTAAGGGAACTAAGCCTACAGCCAGCAATGCCGTCCTCCTTGGTGTTATTGCAGGTGTCTCTGCACGAAAAGATCTGATCAAGCCTGTTCTCGAGACTCTTAAACCTAAATACTATGAGTTCTTTACTAGGGAGATTGTTGGCTCTCGCGCTGCGGTTCCTGAGCACCTGGTCCTCAGCCTCCATGATTTCTTTTCAACCTTTACAACCGTTGACGAGGTATCGAAAGACTTGATACCCGCCCTCGAGAAGGGCTTGCTGCGGGCTCCTGAGGTCATCCTTAGTGGTGTCCTTATACCCTTAGTACAGTCTCTACCTGACAATCTCGATCTCTCCAAGGTTCTCGATGGGAAGCTACTCAAGCCTTTGCTCTCAAACGTCAAATCAACCAACGCTGCCATCCGCAACGGCGCCATCGCGGCTTTCCGCGCCATTGTAGCTCGTTGCCATGATGAAAAGATTATGGATCATGTTGTTGATGAGATCGCCAATCCGCTAAGAACTGGGAAGCTTGCAACCCCCGATCAACGAATTCTTCATTCCCAGATGCTTGAAGCATCACCTCTTTCCAAAGCGAGCGCTGATAAAGTCTCCAGTGCTGCTGCTACTATTGCCGGCAAGGAAGGCAATGAGGGGGCGTTGGTCGCTGAGACGTCCGCACTAGCGAGGGCAGTCGCTTTCACACTTCGGGATGGCGGCGAGGTATCTAAGCCTGTATTAGATATTATCACTAAGGGGCTTGCCGACAAGAAACCCCCTTCCCGTAAAGCGTGGTTGCTACGCACGGGTTACATCCTACATACTTTCGACCAAGCCCAGTCGATATCAATTGGCATGGCGTCTTTTACCGAGGCTGTGATTCCCAAGATCGTCGATACTTTCACAGAAGTCATCGCCAATGCAGCCTCAGCAGCTCAGAACGGCCTCATTGTTGGTGCTTACATCCTCACGGCTCTGGCGCCTCTTGTCCATCGTCAATTCTCGGGTTCGTCCATCGAAAAATCTTTCTCCAAGGCGGCAGTTCCAAAACATTCTCTTTCCTTGGACCCAAAACCTTCATATTTGCTTAACCATCGCATCTACACCAAGGTAACAGCAGATGAGGATTTGAGATGGCTCGGTCGGGCTTTGACTGCCATTTCTTACGATCTCAACCAGAATACAGAGGACTCAGTGGCCATAGCTTGGGCTGAGGCAGTCATCTATTTGATAACTGCCCACGGCATTTCTCCAAAAATACAGCAAGAAGAATCAAAGGCTCTATCTGAGTTATACGTACGAAACCCAGAGCTGATCTCGCGCTTCATTATGAGTGGACTATGGCATTTCCTAGAAGTAGCCGGAAACAACGACAAAGACCACAAGATGGACACTTCCAATCTCGTTCAGGTGCTAAAGTCCGTTTGCCTTGACCCGAAAGAAGTTGAAAGTCATGGCCAAGAAATTGCAAAGGAAGTGTTGGAGCAACAAGCCTGCTCGATCCTAGTACTAGCTCGTTCTGAACTCATCCCAAGAGCAAGCTGGATTGAACTCTGTCTTCGAATGGAGGTCGACCCGGGTGACCTAGCTCGAAAGTATGAGAGCGATCTTCTCAAGGAGGTTGGAAGCAAGACATCTTTAAACCAGAAGGTACGACTTCAGCAATGAAACTATATCATTTTACGGATTTCTGACAACCAATAGTCCGATGCAGTTAAGCGAGCTGCGTACAATGCCGCCGCGGACCTGGCATTTGTTGCCCCTGACAGCATTATTCCCAGGCTAATAGAGCTCATTGGCCATGACCTCGACTCTGAACAGCTTCAAGACATCGGCCCCGTGGAAGCAGCTATCTTTAGGACCCCGGAAGGTACAGCCTTCGTCGATGTACTCGCAAAGAAGGCCCAACAACCCATCGACAAAAACAGAAAGGACTATGACATCTTGAAATGGGAAGAAGAACTCAGGGGCCAGCTTGACAAGAAAAAGGGACAGCAGCGAAAGCTAACTGCCGAGGAATCGACCAAGGTCAATGCTCAATTAAAGAAGGAGACCCAAATCAGGCAAAACATTCGCGAGATTGAAGCTCGACTCCTACGAGGTATTGGCATCATTAGGAGCCTAGCCATTGGCCCCCCTACCGACGCCACTCGATGGCTGGGCCCTGCTGTGTCGCTGTTAGTGAAGGCCATGGACTCGGGAGTAAACTTGATCACTGGGGACGCAGCTCCCCTAGCTTATATCGTTTGCGCCGACAAGGTGTCCGCCCGCTTAGGCTCAATGAGACCATTCATTGGCGTGGCAGCTCTACGAATGCGTGGAGTATCACTCTCCGACAACTACAACGAAGAACCCCTTGAGGACCTCATCACTAGAGTATTGTATCGCCTAAGATTTGCTGGCGAGCAACGGCCATTCGACTCCGTGTCACTGATCTACGCGCTGCCCCTAATTTTCGAAGTTCTCCGAAAAGGCGGGGTGGGAAATACCCCTGATGATGCGGATGCGCAGCTCGTTTTGGCTCTGGAATTCCTCGCCTTTCACTCTGATGTTTGCGCTGAGGAAGCTGTTCCGCGAGCTGAGCTTCTGTCGATTCTCATTACTTCCATGCAAAACTACGCCCAGCACTACAAGATTGTGAAGGACTGCTTCGCTGACATGTGCCGTTGCATAGCCCCAAACATGACTCAGGAGGAGATGATTGTTCTAGCAAAGGGAGCCCTAGTGCCGCAGACTCGGGTTAGATCTGCCGTGTTACAGTCCATTAGTGCCGAGGTGGACATGAGTGACCTAGGCCATTCAGACGAGATATGGTTAGCCTGCCATGACGACGAAGAAGAAAACCAGGACCTTGGTCGCGACATCTGGGAGGAGAGCGGGTTTGAAGTAGGCGCCCAGGTCCCTCTGAATATGCTCCCTTACCTTGAGAGCAAGGACGATCAGCTTCGTCGAGCGGCGGCTCGTTCCCTGTCTGAAGCTGCGACTGCCCATACCGAGACCATAGAGAGCGTGCTTCAGCGGCTCAACTCCGCTTACACAGAACTCGCGAAACCCAGAGTCCAGCTTCTGGACGAATTTGGCATGCCCAAGAAGATGGACCTTTCTGATCCTTGGGAGGCAAGACATGGAATTGCTACCGCATTCAAGGAATTAGCGCCAATCATCAAGGCGCACCAACTGGATTCCTTCTTCGATTTCTTGATTGATGCTGGTCCATTAGGAGACAAGAACGCAGCAGTACGAAGCGAGATGCTGGATGCGGCTATCCGAACTATCGAGGTTCATGGAAAAGGCATCCTTGATAGCCTCATGAAGAAGTTTGAGCATGCTTTGAATCAGCCTGATAAGAACAGCGAAGCTGCCGACCGCGTCAATGAGGCTGTCATTATTATGTATGGAGCTTTGGCACGACATCTCAACTCCGGCGACCCTAAGATTCCTGTTGTCGTCGATAGACTCGTAGCGACCCTGAGCACGCCTTCAGAGACTGTCCAGTACGCCATTGCTGAGTGTCTTCCCCCACTCATCCGAGCCTGCCCAGACAAAGCCTCCAAATACTTTGCCCAGATCATAGAGACATTGCTCACATCAAAGAATTATGCCGTGCAGCGAGGATCTGCCTATGGATTGGCTGGTCTGGTCATAGGCCGAGGAATTTCATCTTTGCGTGAGTATCGCATTATCTCCACCCTCAAGGGAGCGATGGAGAACAAGAAAGAGTCCCACCAGCGCGAGGCAGCATTGGTAGCTTATGAGCTCCTATCGACAATGATGGGCCGACTTTTCGAGCCCTATGTTATCCAAATTGTACCTCAACTACTGACGGGCTTTGGTGATGCTAACGCTGATGTCCGAGACGCTTGTCTCGGAGCCTCAAAGGCATGCTTCCGTAACCTGAGCTCGTATGGTGTGAAGAAGATCTTGCCAACGCTGCTCGACGGGCTTGGCGACCAGCAGTGGCGTAGTAAGAGGGGTGCGTGCGACCTTCTCGGTGCTATGGCTTACTTGGATCCCCAACAACTGGCAAATAGCTTACCTGACATCATTCCGCCTTTAACTGGCGTCTTGAATGATAGTCACAAGGAGGTTCGGGCTGCTGCGAACAGAAACTTGAAGAGATTCGGCGAGGTCATCAGCAATCCAGAAATCAAGAACCTAGTGGACATCATCCTCAAGGCTCTCAGCGACCCTACAAAGTACACTGACGAGGCTTTGGATCGTCTTATCAAGGTCCAATTCGTGCACTACCTTGATTCGCCATCTTTGGCCCTAGTTACTCGCATTCTTCAGCGAGGGTTGGGAGATCGTTCGAATACAAAGCGAAAGGCGGCTCAGGTTATCGGCAGTCTGGCTCATCTTACCGAGAAAAAGGATATTCTAATGCATCTCCCTGTCCTTGTCGCTGGCCTCAAGCTTGCTGCAGTTGATCCTGTCCCGACCACACGAGCCACCGCGTCCAGGGCTTTGGGTTCTTTGGTTGAGAAGCTTGGAGAAGACGCTCTTCCCGACCTCATTCCTGGCCTAATGCAAACTCTCAAGTCGGATACTGGAGCTGGTGACCGTCTTGGGTCTGCCCAGGCACTGAGTGAAGTCCTGGCAGGGCTGGGTACTACAAGACTGGAGGAGACTCTGCCAACCATTCTCCAAAACGTCGAGTCCTCCAAACCAGCCGTTCGCGAGGGCTTCATGTCTCTTTTCATTTTCCTTCCTGTTTGCTTCGGAAACAGCTTCGCCAACTATCTCGGTCGAATTGTCCCCCCTATTCTTGCTGGACTTGCTGATGACGTGGAGTCTATTCGTGAGACAGCGCTTCGTGCAGGACGTCTCCTTGTCAAGAATTTCGCTGTCCGCGCTGTTGATCTCCTCCTCCCTGAGCTTGAGCGGGGTCTTGCAGATGATAGCTACAGGATCCGTCTCAGCTCAGTCGAGCTCGTTGGAGACCTTCTCTTTAATCTCACTGGTGTTAAAGCAAGCACCGATGATGATGATGATGATGACGAAGTGGAAGAAACTGTCAAAGAAGCCGGTGCTTCTCTCAAGGAGGTCCTCGGGGAAGAGAAGCGTAACAAGATTCTCTCTGCGCTCTATGTCTGCCGTTGCGATACGGCTGGAGCCGTGCGCTCTGCCGCGATCGGGGTTTGGAAGGTGCTTGTTCATAGCCCCAGAACGCTCAAGGAACTGGTCCCAACTCTTACGCAACTCCTTATTCGGCGCTTGGGAAGCTCCAACATGGAACACAAGGTTATCGCCAGCAACGCCCTTGGAGAGCTTATCCGAAAGGCTGGCGATGGTGTTCTTTCAAGCCTGTTGCCTACCCTGGAAGAAGGCCTGCAAACATCTACCGATACTGACGCTAAGCAGGGTATCTGCCTTGCTCTCAGAGAACTCATTTCGTCTGCCTCACCTGAGGCATTGGAGGACCATGAGAAGACCCTTATCTCAGTTGTTCGTACAGCTCTCACTGATTCAGATGATGAGGTTAGAGAGGCTGCTGCGGAGGCATTCGATTCACTCCAGGAGATTCTGGGCAAGAGAGCTGTTGACCAAGTTCTTCCCTTCCTACTCAACCTTCTACGGTCAGATGAAGAAGCTGACAATGCCTTATCGGCTCTTCTGACCCTTCTCACCGAAACTACCCGGTCCAATATTATCCTACCCAACCTCATCCCAACTCTCATCACGCCTCCTATCACCGCCTTTGATGCTAAGGCACTTGCCTCGTTGTCGAAGGTGGCCGGAACCGCTATGAATAGACGCCTTCCCAACATCATCAATTCGCTCATGGATAACGAGATCAACTGCAAGGAGGAAGAGCTTCGAGCAGACTTGGAGAATGCCTTCGACACTGTTATCCAATCGATCGATGAGTACGATGGCCTGAACACGGTCATGAATGTTTTGCTACAGCTCCTCAAACACGACGATCACCGCCGGAGAGCTGCCACTGCACGTCACATGCGCAACTTCTTCTCTGCTGCTAGCGTAGACTATTCCAGATACAATCAGGACATCATCAGATCGTTACTCAATTCTTTCGATGATGGCGATATGGAAGTCGTCAAGTCGGCTTGGGCTGCACTGAGCGAATTCACCAAAAAGCTCAAGAAGGAGGAGATGGAGTCGCTCGTCCCATCCACCCGCCAGTCCTTGAAGAACGTTGGCGTGGTTGGCGCAAACCTCCGTGGTTTCGAGCTTCCCAAGGGAATCAACGCTGTCTTGCCTATCTTCCTGCAAGGTTTGATGAATGGCACCGCAGAGCAACGAGTGCAGGCTGCTTTTGGTATTTCAGATATCGTTGACAAAACCAGCGAGACGTCACTCAAGCCATTCGTCACCCAGATTACGGGTCCTCTGATCCGAGTTGTTTCTGAGCGTTCCACAGACGTCAAGGCGGCTATTCTGTTGACCTTAAACAAACTGCTAGATAAGATGCCCATGGCTCTGAAGCCCTTCCTGCCTCAACTGCAGCGCACATTTGCCAAGTCTCTGGCCGATACATCAAGTGAGGCTCTGAGATCAACAGCTGCGACAGCGTTAGGTACCCTCATCAAATACACACCCCGTATCGACCCGCTGATTGCAGAGCTGGTCACCGGCTCTAAGACCACGGATCCTGGAGTCAAGACTGCTATGTTCAAGGCACTGTACGAGGTCGTTAGCAAGGCCGGTGCCAACATGGGAGAGGCATCGCGAGCTGCCGTCCTGTCGTT
The DNA here is from genome assembly GCA_023628695.1 of Nectriaceae sp. PG4201. NCBI lineage: Eukaryota > Fungi > Ascomycota > Sordariomycetes > Hypocreales > Nectriaceae > Nectriaceae sp. PG4201. Next base: position 75,687 of record JAMAKE010000016.1, read on the forward strand.
GATTGACATGGATACCGACGAGAGCGACGATAAAATGACCGTCACCAATGCCAAGCTTCTCGGTGCTCTTATCAGCAATGTTCCTGAGGATGCTGCCAATGGCCTACTAAAGAACCGAGTTGTCACGACACAATTCAGCCACTCCTCTGTGCTTGCACTAAATGCAGTCTTAGTTGAGTCTGCGGACACTTTACTCAAAGGGCCCTTGGCTGAGGATCTACCGGATCTACTCTGCGAGGGCATCACCAGCAAGAACGTAAGTAAATACAGTAGTTTAATGGCATTTCGATTATTGCTAACTTAATGAATAGGTGTTCGTGGCAGACAACTGCATTTTGGCGACGGGCAAATACCTGTTATCACAGCCACCGACTAGCTTCGAAACAATGAAGGGCATCTTCGAGGCCTTAGCGACGGTCATTCAGCCCGGGAACCCAACTGATTCTCGCCGCCTCGCATTGGTAGTTGTGCGCACTTTAAGCCGAGCTGATCTAGATATGGTTCGTCCTCACCTGCCGCTGCTTGCCCAGCCTGTCTTCGCCAGTGTCCGAGATCCAGTGATCCCCGTCAAGCTAGCGGCTGAGGCTACCTTCGTGGAGTTATTCAGCGTTGCAGACGAAGATACTCGAATTTTCGATAAATACATGGCGGGTCCAGGAGGGGAACTGCCACCAAATACAAAGAGGAGCATGGGAGACTATTTCAAGAGAGTTGCTATGAGACTTGGCAACCAGGCTCGAGAGAGGCGTGAAGCAGAAGGAGGACAAGGAGGGCTCGGACTGTCTCAAGATGAAAAGGATGATGAGACTGAGATCTGGAGTGTGGGAAAAGTTGATGTTGGAGGTGATGCATTTGACTAGGGATGTAGATAATTGATGACAAGCGACATGTTGTAGGAATTTATTAGCATATCAGATCACATCATTCTTGAGAGGTAAACCGACTGAACTCTTCGAAGATTTGGTTCTATTAGCAATGCGAGTCCAGCATTTCTCGGCTTGAGACATCTAATTGCGGTGATGAATCCATAGTATAGGCATATCAAAATCGGACAAGAAAATAATCCATAGCCCAGATGATTAGTACTATCAACTTAGTACTACCACTCTGGAGGTTCGGCTCCACAAGGTTCGGAAATGCAGCAATGAAATGGTGGTGTGGCCAGCGATGAGTCACGTGCATCTCTCGGCGTTGACTCATGGACTCCAGCAGAGCCCTCGCTTAGCGCAACTGATGGGGCCTAGTGCACGTGAACCCACAAACCCCGAGAGGAATGTGCGTGACCGAGAAATTCTGGCCTCGCAAACCCCTCTCAGACTTCATCCATCACCCATCGAGGACCGGCCATCACACCCAACGACAATCAAGATGTAAGTCCCCCGACACGAAGCCCGAGCATACAACGCAGCAGACCTGCACCAGAAGAGATGGGAGAGTGGCATTGACGACGCTGCTGTTGGTTTTGAGACGAGGATCGCGCTTGATGATGAGCTGGAGAACTGGTGGCTAATATCTTCTTTCTTTCGACACAGGGTCAATCTGCGAACTCAGAAGCGCCTGGCCTCGTCGGTCATCGGCTGTGGTCAGCGCAAGATCTGGCTCGACCCCAACGAGTCGTCTGAGATCTCCAACGCCAACTCCCGCCAGACGATCCGAAAGCTTATCGCCGATGGCCTCATCATCCGAAAGCCCGTCACCCAGCACTCGCGATCCCGCGCCCGCGAGCTGAACCTCGCCCGACGAGAAGGCCGACACCGTGGCTACGGTAAGAGAAAGGGTACTGCCGATGCCCGTATGCCCAGCCAGGTCCTCTGGATGCGACGTCTCCGAGTCCTCCGCCGTCTCCTGGTCAAGTACCGTGCCAGCGGCAAGATCGACAAGCACCTCTACCACGAGCTGTACCACAGCAGCAAGGGTAACGCCTTCAAGCACAAGCGTGGTCTTGTTGAGCACGTACGTTTTGACTCTCAAATACTAAGAGTGCGGTTGCTGACTTGGACATGTACAGATCCACCGTGCCAAGGCCGAGAAGGCTCGCGAGCGTGCCCTCAAGGAGGAGATGGATGCCAAGCGTGCGAAGACCAAGGCTGCCCGCGAGCGCAAGCAGGAGCGACAGGTGGCAAAGCGAAATGCTTTGTTGGGCGAGGACGAGAAGTAAATCACGACGCGGACAACGACGACATTTCGGTCTTGAGAGGAGGCTGCATACGGAGTCTACGGGTCGGGTCTTTTTTTACGCCCTTCTGGTTTCTACAGTCGTACCGGCGGGGGTTCTGGCATGTAGCATTGAAAATGGAATCGATGATGCTCGGATGCTGGGGCTATTTTTCCCAAAACGAAAAGGATACTGTGAGGCTAATGACGATTGCAAACATTTGTCTTTCCAAGAGTGACACTGTCTATGTGCTCATCGGTGAGAGAGGGATGTGATACTAACGCGGTTTCCATCATTTTCATCGTATATCAAGAATTCCAATAACGAATTTCGTGACCTTCATCGTAGCAATCCAGCCCTTGTGCAGCAGGTCTATGCTCATCTGCAGGTAACAACCCTGCCTAATGCTCTCGTGTAGCTGCCTACATGATGGAATGGAACTGAAATTGTGCAAGGAGGTGTATTCCACAACGCAGTGGGTATATCTCTAACGCTCTAACCTTCATACATCCTAGCTCAACGCCTCTTTCCCTACAGTGGATCAACGAAGTGGACAATGCAATAGCTCAGGATACAGATTAATGCTTGGATCAGATTCCTTTCATAGTGCCCCGTTAAGGTGGTGAGGTGCGCCAGGGCATCTCAGCATGCTCCCGCTCCATCCTCAATGAGTGAAGAGGAGCGGATGAGTCTATATGCTGCAAACAGGTCTCGTCACGCCCAAGTTTAGTTGATACAGAAAAAGGGAAAAAGAAGGGGATATTGGGGCTGGGACGGGGCGGATTTTTAAACATGGAGTCAGTGGGTGCACTGCCACAGGTGAGGTGATGGGGTGGCTGGTGAGGGCGTTACAGAAGGGTTTCTCTTAGAAGCTGTCGGGAGCTTCAGATGAGCTCCGGGGATTCGCAGTGGGCTCAAGGAAGAAAGTCGCCTGAGATTAAAGCCATGGTGCCCTATCTCGCCCTGTAATGCCCTGTATCTGCTGAGGTGGGTAGTGGTGCCATGTGCCGGCGTGCGGGGTCCCAACCGCCGGCGGGAATCGTCGGATCATCATCGACGTCGGTTCCAATTCCGAACTTGAACTTACTTGGTGGCTCCATACCGTCCAGTTCCTCCTTCAGCCTCCTCCCACGTCATGACGACGTTCTGACCCTTTGGAGTCGTCGACGATCTATTCTCCCTCAGCGTTTCTACACGAAGCCCTTCAATTTCCTCCCGTGATACCCAATCTCCCTCTCCTCCGTTACCATGTCTCTTACCGGCGTGCGAGGCACCTCGCGTGTCCTTCGAGGCATTGCGAGACCTACAGCCTTGTCGATCACCTCGACGAGGGCGGCGTCGTCTATGGCTGTTGATGGCCAGCAGCAGGTGTGTATAGCTTCCAATTGGCAACAATGTTGCTTGTTTCGCAATTTTAGATCGAGCTCCTGCTAACCTTTGTGTCCCTCCGTGTAGCTTCTCACAGCCCACCTCGACAAGGCTGACCCCACCGTATTCGACATCATCGAGAAGGTCCGTGGCTGCGTCCCCAGGCGAGATATAATGCAGATGGTTTTCGGATTGGGAATGTTGACAATGCGTAGGAGAAAAATCGCCAGAAGCACTTCATCAACTTGATTCCTTCCGAGAACTTCACCTCTCAGGCCGTCCTCGATGCCCTCGGCAGTGTCATGCAGAGTGAGCCCAGCTCGTCAGAACGGCCAAGATAATGGCACTAGGGCTAACCAAAATTGTAGACAAGTATTCGGAGGGTTATCCTGGTGCGCGATACTATGGTGGTAATGAGTTTATCGACCAGTCCGAACGACTCTGCCAGCAAAGAGCCCTGGAGGCCTTCGGTTTAGATCCCAAGTCATGGGGTGTCAACGTCCAGCGTTAGTTGCCTTTACAAACTATATCAGAGACTCGTTCTTAAGAACCCTCTCTTTTGTTGAATAGAACATGCTAACAGGTCTTTCCTAGCTCTCTCCGGTGCTCCCGCCAACCTTTACGTCTACTCTGCTCTCATGAACACTCACGACCGACTAATGGGTCTGGACCTACCCCATGGAGGTCACCTCTCACACGGATATCAGACACCTACGAAGAAGATCTCAGCTATTTCCAAGTACTTCGAGACCTTCCCCTACCGCTTAGACGAGTCCACTGGTTATATCGACTACAACAAGTTAGAAGAAAACGCTTTACTCTATCGTCCCAAGATTATTGTCGCGGGTGCCAGTGCATATAGTCGTCTAATCGACTACCAGCGCATGCGGGAAATTTGCGATAAGGTCGGAGCTTACCTTCTTGCTGATATTGCTCACATTTCCGGCATGGTGGCCGCCAAGGTGCTACCCGGCCCCTTCGCCTTTGCCGATATTGTTACTACTACCAGTCATAAGAGCTTGAGAGGACCCCGAGGCGCCATGATCCTCTACCGGAAAGGCGTCCGAAGGCAGAACCCGAAGACTAAGGAGGACGAGTTGTACAACTTGGAAGGCCCCATCAACAACTCCGTCTTCCCCGGCCACCAGGGAGGTCCTCACAACCACACCATCACAGCCCTCTCCGTGGCCCTAAAGCAGGCCCAGTCTCCCGACTTCCATGCATATCAATCTCAGGTCCTTGCCAACGCAAAAGCGTTCGCGAAAAGGCTTAGTGAACCCAAGGGTAAGGGCGGTCTTGGGTACTCACTGGTCAGTGGTGGCACGGACAACCACCTCGTGCTAGCCGATCTCAAGCCCCAAGGCGTTGACGGCGGCCGCGTCGAGCGAGTGCTGGAACTCGTTGGCGTCGCAGCCAACAAGAACACCGTCCCGGGAGACCGCTCCGCTCTCATCCCCGGCGGTCTTCGAATGGGCACTCCTGCCATGACAACACGCGGCTTCAACGAGAATGACTTCGTTCGAGTCGCCGATGTTTTCGACCGCGCCGTCACCATCGCCTCCCGCATCGATAAGGCAGCACGCAAAGCTGCGGAAGAGAAGGGTGAGAAGAGCCCTGGTCGTCTCAAGTGGTTCCTCGATCATCTCGGGGATGGCCAGAGGGAAACTGAGATTGTCCAGTTGAGGAGTGAGGTCGAGGATTGGGTGGGCACGTATCCCGTGCCGTGGTAGTCATCGCCGTAATCATTAAGGCTTAGAGCGAAGGAAGAGCATTGGGGAGGAGAGACAGGAGGGAACTTGGCTAGACCGGTGGCCCTTTTTTTGTAGTTAACTTACCTGTAACCGCGCAGAATATTGGATACCGGCCCATTTTTGGATCAACTCCTGGCCTTGATTTATGTATTTGATCATGTAGCCATATATAGCAACTCCCCTTTCAAGGCCACTTATCTGAAGTATGAGTTGGAATCCTTTCAGGAAATCATGGTGTGGTATATTGATATCCCAAAACTGTGCTCTGTGCTCTAAATATCCAAAATCCACCCAAAAAAAAAACCCCTCCAGTTTACTTACACTCCACTAGGTCAACATCACCTCACGCCCCTCTAGCCAAAACCTTCTTCGCACTCTCCCTCCCCATGATCCTTTCATCATATTCCTTCAACGCCTCAAAGCCCTCAAACACATCCTCACTCCCCTCTTCAACCATCGCATGTAGAACAGGCCAAACCGCGTAGTCAGGCAGTGTGACCGCTGCGCCGGCAAGGAACCCGTCCTCTGTCTCTGCAGCATAAGCATCCCAGATGGCGAGTTCTTTCCTCAGAAGCTTAACATTGCGTTTTCCCTCCGCATCCTTTTCCAGAGCGCGGTACTTGTCGAGGAGCTGTAGACCCTGCTGGAAACGCGTGAACTGCTGGGCTAGCTCAGGGGCTGTTCGAGGAGTCTCAGGCTTGCCCGCGCCGTATCGTGCATCCAAGTAGAGTATGATTGCCATGTCGCCCTCCGCGGTTGACTTGGCGGCATCGTTGTCAACAAACTTGATCGGTGCATCCTTCGACTCTGCATCTTTGGCTAGACCCAGGCTACCTTTTGCGTAGTTCACACCACACTCCGCAAGCATGAATGCAATACGATTGTTGACAACGGGATCAGGTGAGGCAAAGAGTCGAGGTGCGTTGCTCATATGCAGCACATCGAATCCCCCGCCATAGTGCTTCTCCCAGTCAAAATCACTCGCGTGGTTTTCCGTGCCAAACGCCCTAAGCGTGGCAATCGCCTCAGCAGTCTGTCCGTTGATGACTGGCTTGGCCTCCTCCCTCGTCTTACCCGTCGCGCCTTGTCCCCAGATGTGCGTTTCCTCACGGTCCAGGAACGTACCAATCTGGCGAAACGTTAGACTAATGCGGCCGCCGTTATAGGCCAACTCGGCGGGAGACTTGTCACGCTCGGCACGCTTGTCCTGGCGGATGGCGTGAAGCCATTTCATGTTGGTTTGTAGACCCATTCTGCAAAGACTGTTATGGGGCAGACGAGCACGCTGAACCTGGCGATTGGTGGACACAGGTGCTGAGCCAGTCCGCGAGGGGTCCTTATCCAGTCGTTTGGTCCTGAGCACCATGGTTCGCTGCGCGCCGAGGCTGACGTTGGCGATGTAGCTCCCTTTCACGATGTCCAGCGTCTTGTCACTATGTTCTGAGATATAGTCGCTGCCATCACGATAATACTGAATCAGAACGTGGTTCAACGGGTGGCCAAGGTGTTTCTCCGTCTCGGCTTTGATAGCTAGAACGGTTGGTGAGAATGGCAGCAGTGGAGGAGCTTCATCGCTTGGATGACGGTATACTGGAATACTTCCATCATCGGCGACCTGGCCCTGCACGGCGACGAGGCGTGGAACTTCGCCGCCTTGATGGGACATGCGCTGCCATTGGACTTCGTCACGTAGCTTATCAAAGATGCCCTCTGCGAGCGCAGGTGGAAGGACGTCTTCAATTACATCAGTGTCGCCTTCGCAAAGGCCCTTTTGAAGGAGACGGCCTTCTTCAGGCTCGCTTTCGATTTTAGTGTTGATTTTAGTGTTCCCCATGGTATCTTGGTTGTCTTCTGGCGGTAATGCTGCTGCTATCGATGTGTTTGCTGCCTCGTTCTTGTCTTTATCTGTGACTTGCTGCTTGGTGTCTGTTCCGCTCTCATCTTTCATCGTGTCCGCCTCATCCTTTTTAACCACATCCTGAATCACATCTTCCTCCTTTACTGCCTGCAATCCAGGGGTTGTCCCATCGCCATTCCCTTCTGTCAACTTCGAAGGTGGTAAGTTTTGTGAGTCACTTTGATCAGCCGATGCATTGACACTTGTCGTCGACGCCTTTGCGTTCAATTGCGGCTGAGGCTGAGCTGCAGGACTAGGCGAATCCGAGGCTAATCGCAGGCCAGCAATGTCCTTAACAAATTCTGGTGTCTCACTCTTCCGTCGCTTCTCAGGCGGCGATTTTCGAGAAGTTTCTCCACGCTTCGATCGTGGTGACTTTGGGGGCTTAGGCTGGATTGATTCAAGGACTTCTTGGTAGGATGCCACTTCGCAGCCCGTGAGATCGATGAGGTTTCGAATGGCTTTGGATTGACGCGAGTCCTTGCGGAAGCCGCAGCAGTCTTCCACGATGGTGATAGCCATGCCGTGTCCCGCGGCGTCGAGGGCTGTTGCGTAGACGCCGACATTGGCAAGGGAGCCGCAGATGAAGACTTCCATGACCATTTTGGCACGAAGAACACGCAAGAGCTGCGTCGAATTAAAGGCCGAATAGTGAGACTTAGTAAGTATCACATCACCTTTTGCAGTCGCATCTTTGATGGCCGGCGCGATGAGACAACCATCGGAGTCGGGCTTGGCACATGTCGGCACTTCATGACTGAGAAACGCCTCTTCGTCCGGAGGCCCCTCCACGGGCTCAATGGAGACTCTGCTTCGGCCCCGAGATGACGGGCGAATAGAGGGAATGAGGTCGGAGGTGACGATCTGCTCGGCATCTGCTGGCTCCGGCGTGTCGAAGCGGGACAGGACCCATACAACATCGCCGACATTGCGGAAAGCGGTGGCGAGTTGAACGGTGCGGTCGACGAACCCCTTGGGCTCAGAGACGGGCAGGGCGCCGTCTGGAGAGAGGAAGTCGTTCTGGAAGTCAACGCCAATGAGTGCCTTGCGGGTGGTGAGTTGCGGGAGGCTAGCTTGGTCGAACGAGAACATGGTGAGCTAGGGGTGTACGACAAAAATGTTGAGTAAATCAGATTAAAGGATCATGGCCATTTTTATCGGAATAAATCGTTCTGGGAGGCAGTTACGCGGCAGACGAGACGCCTTTTTAAGGATGCAGTGTGACTATAATCGTTCTCGAAGTTAATCGCATACGCATCTTGAGGCCGGATGCGGAGCAGAGAATCCCTCAGAGTCAATTAGTGCAGGGACCCTGAAGCCCTACCAACAACCGACGATATTAGTCTCGATAATGGACGCGAAAACAGCCTAGCCCTGTCGAATCAAAGAGCCGTTAGAGTAAGATTTGCAAAGGGCAAATTTAGAGCGAGAACAAGTGCCGGGCGGGGGTGAGAGGAGGGAGGAAGATTCAGAGTTCAACAAGGCAACCATTTTTTTTGGGGCGGGGGCACCCTTTCAACAGTCGTGGTGATGCTGCAGCTTCTGTGCATAGCCGCCGACGATATGCAGAGAAGCACATTCTGGAAATGAAACGAACTATTCTACTGGCCATCTGCCGAAAGGATTCTCTCCATGCATGTGCCTTCAAATGGCCATAGATTGACAGGGGATTGCAGATGGTCGCTTGTTTCGTCGCGCTGCATTGGTCTTGCAGATCATCATGAATATTTGGGAGTATGTTGTTCTACGCCGGCATGGAAGGCTAGCAGCTTGGACCGGGAGTGTCGTGGCAAGGTACAGGCTTCAATAGCCTACGTGCCGTACCTTACGGAGGAGTATTCCACAAGCCAGCCAGCCAAGGACAGGGTCCCTCCTCCTTTCATCACATCCAGCTCGCCAGCATCGCCCATATTAGGCTTGACCCGGCATTTGGCGGAAGTTCCAAGCCAGGGACGACCAACACCATACATTACCAACAGCCATGTTGGGGCAATCGAGCCAATGGCTTCCCCTCGTTTAGGAGATATGACCCGTTACCGGATATCGTCGACGTTCCGCGGGCGATCAGTGGTCTAGAACATCTCTCATGAGCTGGTACTTGCGGATTTCACCCTGGAGTTTTGCGGTGGTGCTCGTCAATGGAGGATTAGGCCGTCATGGAACTATCCGTGGAGGAATGCAATGACAATTAAGGTTGATGATTGTCGGGTCATGGGATCGAACTGTCAGGCTAGTATGCGTCAATACGGCTACCCAATCATGCCTGAGGTAATTGAGCGTCAGATTATAAACCTTATCACAGAGAACCGTGAATGTAAAGCCCCTAATGGTCGCCTCTAATGTGCTGCTCAATTAACACCCATTAGTTGCCTCACACCAAGAAGGATCCGAGCCAAGCCCATAATTCGACCTACAGGAGATGTCGTAAGAGCTATCCACTGTAGGACGCAAGCATCATGAATCGGTAAGTTGTTGATAGTAGCACAATTTAAGGAGGCATGTGAATGCCCGTGATGGAGGTATGCTTTCAATCTCATGGATAAAGATCAGCAGAAAGCACCGTAAATTATCGCACAGAACCAATATAGTGCTAGACTATTATCCGGTAGACAAAAAATCGTACTTGTTTGAGCACAATAACACAATAAGTCAAGTGTATTTATTGTTGGCGATCCAGTTACCAGTCACTTACCTATAAGGTAATAGGTAGGTACCCTAGTACCTTAGCTTCCAAGTTCGATGAGTGAGGTGAAACCAATTCCGAGAGCCGAGGTTTCCCCGTCGCGCGAACAGCACCGCGTTGGACTTGCATCAATGCCAAACGGGAACTCGATCAATCACTTACAGCTAAGCCCTTGAGCTTACAATCGACCTCTTCTCTGTGGGGATGCTCTAAACCTTCCACCGAACATAGACCTACACGGCTGGCGCTTTTTGTTAACTTAAGTTCCTACCTCCTCCATCGTTGCCTCCCTTTCCACTGCTCGCCAAACCATCATGATGTCGCCGAAACGAAGCCTCTCCCTGTCGGAGACAGACCAACCCGACCCGAAACGCGCACGACTGGAAAGTGAAGATACGAAGGCCGTCGACATCGTAGACGAGGAATCGCAGGCAGTCAAAGTGCTCCGTCCGACGCAGCACTCCCAAGCTAGATCAGGCATCCAGCGATCAATAGCCCTGGTCTTAAAACATGATGGATACGATTCAGCTAGCCCCGAGGCCATGGAGAGCTTTACTGAGTTAGTAGAGACATGTTAGTTTATATTCGGTGCCTACCCTAGCCCATCGCTGACGTTCTCCTTAGATCTCAAGTCTTTGATCGATGAAACCAGGCTCTTTGCACTCTCCTCGCGCCGCGAACACCCCAACCCCACAGATTTTGAGCATACCCTGCGGCACCATAACGTACCCGTCTCTTCCCTCAAGCCACATATCCGCCATCCCATTCCCAGGGAACAAGTCATCCCTGAATACGTTCTGGCAGTTACGCACGACGAAGACGCGTACACAACATTACCATTATTAGGCGAAGAGCTCAGCGGCCAGCCGGACATGGACGACAAGACGTACATTCCATCCTCCTTCCCCGACTTCCCCAGCAAACACACATACAAATTCACACCTCAGGAGGATAATAGCATGCGCGACTCTAAGAGAGTCCGCGAGGAGGCTGCTCGAACAGCGCAGCAGGGTGAGGATGCGCTGCGGAGACTAGTCCGCGCATCCAAAATGCGGAAGCAGAAAGAAGTCAAGTCATTGGTGGAGCGTGATGTTCATGGCAAGGAGAGGTTCCGACTCTGGGAAAACACTATGAAGCGCTTCATGGGAGGGGATGGGCGAGGAGAGCATGCAGATCAAGTGGAGATTGCTGATCATAGCATGATTGTTAACGCTGAAGCGGCTTTCTCACGGAAGGAAGTGCCGCGCTTTGGGAAGAGGTCAGCTGGCCTCACGGGCAAGAAGAAGGCATGAGCTGGGCAACAGTTTCGTCAACATAAAAGGAGATTCTACAAGAGCGCCACAACAAAAGAGGTCGTCGTTGGGAACGGGGGCCGCAAGTGAACTTCCTACTATTGAATGAGCGGATTGGAGGTCTAGAAGACCAGCAAGCCATTACTAGAGAAGGACACTAGGAATGCCCAAGGAGAGAGAACTTTATGATACCCACGATATTAGACATTGGTACGGGACGGCGCATGGAGTTATGGCGGGTGATCAGTTACGCGTAGCTTACCTTTGGTTCAGACACGCATCATCCAAGTCACTTTGGAGGTGATATGGTAAAAGATCACATACCATAGAATTGCTTTATCCAAGTTTGGACTTGGTGTTACCTATAATGCACTTTTTATCTCAAAACATGACAATAATACAGGCCAACAATCAAGTTAGCGATTACAATTAGCCTCAACATAGATTGCTCAATGTCCTGAGAGAATCCTCCCAAGTTCTGCCGCCAACTTCATCTCTCATACAAGGCTGTGTGGCGTAAGAGCCCCGCGCAAGGCTGCGCCAACCCGGAACAATTGGCGCCACAGGTACGTAGCGAAGGCGGAACCCGGACGTGAGGCCCTAATTTTTAACCCACACAAAAAATCCCAAATTCTGCCGGCGAAGCTTCAAGATCCGACTCGGCCTAGGTTTTGCAGAGTAGCCTCTTGATTTTTTTCCTTCTCCTCACGCACCTTGATCCTCTGCATCACCTCGTCACCGTTGCAATGGCCGAACAATTGATCCTCAAGGGCACTCTGGAGGGCCACGTACGTCGAATTCCTGCGCTTCAATATCGCTGTCGTTATTGGAGTCTCTTGATGTCAACTTCAAGATGCTAACATCTGCTGCAGAATGGCTGGGTCACCAGCTTGGCCACCTCCATGGAGAAGTAGGTCACGACTATATCTACGCGCTCTCGTCGCTCGATAACCTCGATACTAACTATTTGCGCTCCAGCCCTAACATGCTCCTGTCGGGCTCCCGAGACAAGACTCTGATCATCTGGAACCTCACTCGCGACGAGTCCCAGTACGGATACCCCAAGCGATCGCTCCACGGCCACTCCCACATCGTCTCCGACTGTGTACGTTTCCTAGGCGCCGCCAGCTGGCATTTGTGAGAAAGGAAGAACGCGGGCTGATTTTGTTGGATTTAGGTCATCTCCTCTGACGGTGCCTACGCCCTGTCCGCCTCTTGGGACAAGACCCTGCGCCTTTGGGAGCTCGCCACTGGCACCACCACCCGACGATTCGTCGGCCACACCAACGATGTTCTCTCCGTCTCCTTCTCGGCCGACAACCGACAGATCGTCTCTGGTTCGCGCGACCGAACAATCAAGCTCTGGAACACTCTCGGTGACTGCAAGTACACCATCTCCGAGAAGGGCCACACCGAGTGGGTGTCTTGCGTCCGATTCAGCCCCAACCCCCAGAACCCCGTGATTGTCTCCTCCGGCTGGGACAAGCTCGTCAAGGTACGTGAGGATATACCTCCATTTCAGTCCCCACCGTCTTCATGATGTTTTCAAAGTATTTGCTACTTCAGAGCCTGTTCAAGCAGGCCATGAGACCACTATTCACCTTTGCCTGATTCAGACCCTTTCTCTCATCTTCATGTTTACTACTCAAAGGCAAATCGCATGACTGTTGATCTGACTGGATTATAGGTTTGGGAGCTCTCCACCTGCAAGCTCCAGACTGACCACATCGGTCACACCGGCTACATCAACACTGTCACCATCTCCCCCGACGGCTCTCTCTGCGCTTCCGGCGGTAAGGACGGTACCACTATGCTCTGGGACCTTAACGAGTCCAAGCACCTCTACTCCCTCAACGCCAACGACGAGATCCACGCCCTTGTCTTCTCCCCCAACCGATACTGGCTCTGCGCTGCCACCGCCAGCAGCATCATCATCTTCGACCTCGAGAAGAAGAGCAAGGTTGATGAGCTCAAGCCCGAGTTCACCTCCGTGGGCAAGAAGAGCCGAGAGCCTGAGTGTGTCAGCTTGGCTTGGTCCGCTGATGGCCAGACTCTGTTCGCTGGCTACACTGACAACGTCATCCGTGCTTGGGGTGTTATGTCGAGGGCATAAACGGCTCTCTCCCTAAAACTGGGCGTGGCAGACGGGGACGAAGGGTGAGCGGAAGAAGGTAGATCATTGGTGGGGCGTCAAATGGCTGGCTTCCTCGTTTGGTCTTTATTGATGCAAAGGAAGGGGGGGGCAAATAACATCTGACGAGGGCATGACGCATTTGATGGCTGTATGCAGCCCCTGAAGGCACTTGGGCATCATCCTTTTGTTCTCCAATAAAGAAACTCGAGTCTTAAAAGCATCACGCCCCTTTGATTTGCTAATTTTGAGGATATTCTGCTGGTATCCACGGTATTGGTGAGGTGCGAGAACTGTATCCTGTGCTCGTGTTCCCTTTTCCTGGACATCTGTAGCTCTGTGATGTTTGCCTTAGCTAGAAATCTACCTGAGGCTACCCGCCCCGGAGAGTAGTGGTTCCACAACATATTCTATAATCAGTAAGTTTTTGTTGCTCTCTAAAGTCAGTATAAATGCTATAGGGTAAGGTATAGTGCCGTAAGGACGCCCCTGAACGTAGGAGACCTTTATAGGTAGAAAGGGGAAGCTGAATCACTTTGATATTCAAATCTGAAGTTGTAATATCATATGACGGTCCCGCCTTTCTTCGTTAACGCACCTTATTCGATCCTGTATCACTGCTTCATTTTAAAACATGTTGCGGAGGCTTAAGGTGTAAAATATAATTACTCGAGTTTCAACACGGGGTGGTCGAAGAGTAACCATCCAGGGAAAGGCGGGAAAGATGATGCATTGAAGATAAAATTCGAAATCCTCATTGTGAATCCTCTTCGAAGTGAATCATCAATTGAAAGCACGTCTGTGCCTTGATCTTCTACATCACACCTGCTCGTGTTGTACATACACCCGGTTTATCTATTGAACTGACGCCCTGTCCTTGCATGCTCTCGCTTTTGATAGTTGATAAAGATTCCCGTCGTAAGCCCTTCTCAGAACTCGATATTTCCCCGTCTATACAGACTGATGTGAATATGGCACTCAGATTGGTGTGACCCTGTTCCACTTCCCAGCTCAACCTTAAGCCCTTACATGAAGGGCGGTAAGGAGAATGGATATCCTCCGTTCTTGATTCGGAATACACTTAGCAGGAAGCTGTACACCACGAACAGGACACCACCCCAAGCAAATACAGCAACGGACTGCGACTTCGCGTTTTCAATGCGAGGAACCTTGACAGCCAACGCGATAGCACAGAAAGATAAGACACCGTCTGCCGAGAATGTTAGCCAATTTTCGCGGGTCAGCTTTGAGAGGAGCTTACAAAGGGCTGCCACGATCTGCGTCTCCAAACCGAACTGGTTCTGGAAACCACCAGCAAAGTAGGAGATTCCACCCCGTCCATCGCCTGCGACGTACGGAACCTTGCGGATGTGGTTAAACATGTGGCCACTGGTGAAGAGGAGGATGGAGATGAGGCTGATTGATGCCCAGATGTTTCGGTTCTGGATAATTGGTAGCACATAAGGAGAAGCAGTCACTAGGGCAGTGCCGACACCTAGGATGATGGTGATGGAGGAGATCCAGCGCATCCAGTTGATCGGTCGCTTGACAGAGGGGTGTGGTCGGCCAGGCAGGTGTCGGGCGATCCAGTCATGGACTTGTTCGGCGGTAGGTCCTCTGTTTAACATTAGAATCGCTCCCATTATCTATCAATCGGTGTTCTCACCCGCTGGTAAAGTCATATCGGAGGGGCTCCTGCACCGTCACAGCGTGAGGTCCCACCGTGGGCTGGAATAGCAAAAGAACAGGGGCAGTCTGGAGGCCAAGCTATAACATGCGTTAGTACTATGACGGTAGACCTCTATATATCTTCAAAAATGGACTCACCGAGAGGAAGACTTCTCTGCCTTCCGCAAAATCCAAGGTGCCATAGATTATCCTTGACTCGCCGGCTTTATCGCCCTTAGCCCAGCTCTTCGCGAGGAGAGCCCACTCAGGCTCGAATTCCCGACATAGCTGACACCCAAACCTCGCATCCAAAGCAGTTAAAAGAACCGCAACACTGTAGTCCCGCGGCGCAGTCGTCAACTGTTTGTACGAAACGGCCTCAAGCTTCAACGGCGAGGCGCTCTGGGCCTTGGCATGAAATTGGTCGAATCGTTCGGTGGTCGACTTCTTGGCCGCTGCAGCGCCCGAAGCGACCAAAAGAAGAGAGACGAGAGACGATAAGAGACGCATCGTGAAGGGATTGCACGAGCAGTTTAAAAAGCTGAAGAAGTTGGCCAATTGGCCCTCGAAGTATCGCGACGGAGTTGCTGGATGCTCGGAGCTAGTGGAGCTGCGACATGAAGCTGAGGTGGCCTCTGAATCTGGAAAGCATCCGATTACCTAAGTCAGGCCCCCGTGGACTTGGAGTTAATGTCATTGGTAGTTGTCACGTGAAGGTGGGATACGCTGAGCTACATACGCTAACCTCAAACGGCAGTGTGTTTTGCTACTAAGCTTTGAGTCCAAGTAAACATACCCCAGGGCTCGCTTCCTTATCCCACTTCACCAACCTATATGTGCCAACACCAAATGTTCCACAATACTTGGATAAAGATAACTTGAAGCATCTATCACCACTGTGGTATCATTTATCGCCCAAAACAACCGAATCCTTGGATCAGGACATCCTGTCTACCACTGCTCAGCAGGATCTGCGAAACATGGCCGTCGACTCAGACGAGGTAAGGGCGACCCGTCGTGAAGGTGGTGCATATCTATGGACTCTGCTAACCAAATCTCTTGCAGCGCGTCAGCCGAATTAACGACCTTGATATGAAGCATCAGAGCAACATCCATCAAATTGACCTTGTCAACAAGGACGAGGAGGGCCGTCGACTTAAGCTACGCGTCTTGGCCCTGCGCGACGACAATGCCACGCTCAAGGATCAGGTCATCCAGAGGGATGCACGAATTAAGTCCTTGCAAAGACAGGGCAACGATGTTCGTGCTGAGCTTGACGAAGCCAAGGAGACAGCAAAACTACAAGAATCACGGCTACAGAAGCAGGCTAAAGAGCTGACAGACCTAAAGGTACAAGCGGAAATTGCGGCCGTAGAACCCTTTGCTAACTGAACTCCAGGCTGAACTTGAATCCCTCAATGATTCCTTGCAGGACTCAAGCAAGGCCCTCCAAGAGAAGTTCGCTCTTACTAGGGAGTTGAACAAACTCCGCCCAGAGATGGAACATCTACAGTCCCAACTCGCCAACCACCAGACCGTCGTCGCAGAGAAGCTCGACCTCCAACGCCAAGTAAACTCATTAGAGGTAGAACTCGACAACGAAAAGCGATCGAAACAAAAGCAACGTAGCAAACAAAGGCTGGAGGAAGAAGGCAGCGAGGAGTGGAAGTCGCGATTTGAGGCAGCTGAGAAGAAGTATACCTCAGAGAAAATAGAATGGGAGAGTGCCAAGAAGGAGCATGCCTCAGAAAGGAAGGATTGGGAGAAGGCCAAGAAGGAACACGCTAGGGAACTACGTGAGGTCCAGGGAGAAAATGAGAGGCTGGAGGAGCGAATTTCAACCATGAAGTCGAAGCTTAAGAGCACGCAAACTGAGTTGAAGGAGGCTCAAGCCGAACTTGAGAAGTCTCGCGCTGAACTTGCTGCTGTACCCAAGGCATCGAAGACGGCGGGGGCGAGGTCAAAGAAGAAGGTCACCGTTCAGGAGCAACCCGCCAAGAAACGACGCGCTAATGAGATGAGCCTCGACGACATTACCATTGGAACACCAGGCCCTGATGAGACGACTTTCAAGCGACCCGTGAAGAAGCGGGCGGAGCATGCTCTAGTTGGCGAGAAATCGACATTTTCTATTACGCCATTCCTTAACCGAACCAAGAACTTGGCTGATGAGTCTTTCGAGGAAGCATCTCCTACGGGTAAGCCTGCCGAAGCTCCGGAGCCTATTTTTGAGGGAGAAGAGGACGAGTCACTACCACCTGCATCTGAAATACCGGTGCACGAAGCTCCGGTCGAGCAGGCAGTGGTAGAGACGAAAAAGGCAGCACCAAAGGTCCCGAAACCACCCCGAGGCAGAAAACCAAAGGCCTTGGCCGATGCCCCAACCTCGAGGAAGAACATGCCAGCCCCCTCCTCAGAAAAGACAGAGACAATCCACTTCGCTTCAAAGCTGGAAATCGTAACTGAAGAGCCGGAAGCATCAGAGCAAGAGAACGCACCTACTCTCAAGCTGAAGAAGGGCCCTGAGTTGAAGCCTAAGATTCTCGAGCCCCGTGCCCTCGCAGCAAACACAAGCGTCTTGGATGCAGACGGAAAGAAGAAGAGGCGCAAGATCCTGGGCGGTGCTTCCAAGACAATCTTTGACGATGAGGACGGTGAGGTTGCAAAGAAGCCTGCGAAGAGTGCATTAGCTCCCACGAGGAAACTTAAAGCGAACTTGGGAGGTGCATCGAATGCTTTTGCTGGCGCGACGTTCTCACCTCTCAAGAGACACAGGAGAGGCGTTAATGCCAGTTTCCTTGCATGAGTAATTTGATGATTTTGGAATAATGGGATTGTATGTATGGGTATGATGCATTAGTGGCGTACAGGAAAGGGAGTTTCAGGCACCAGATTGCCTTGATTGAATTAATACATCGTTCTACAATCAACTACAATATGTCATCAAAAAGTTATAAATGCATGCTAATGTCTTGTAAGTCCCGAGGTGTGGTGGTTGCTCGAGGGCCAGTTATATCCGACGTTTTGCCTTTATGCAAGGCACAATAGCTCCCGGAGCTCCATGAGCTCAGATACTTCTTAGTACAAGCTCTTATATAACCCGACTCATATTTCTTCACTCACAGCTTTGATGACAATCTTGCCACGAATACCTCCCTTAATACCCTCTAAATGCATTCATAAACTTTAATTCTCGAGTTCATTCCTCATTGAGATAATGAACGCCCTTCCCGTCCCCCGTCTTTCCCTCCCTAAACTCCTCCCAAAATCAGCATGGCTCACGCGTCCATCATCTTCAGCGTCGTCTCGATGGAAGCAAAGGCAAGGCCGGGATTCATATACGAGGGATGCGAAGATTCAAGGGCTGAAGAGTCGGGCGGCATTCAAGTTATTGGAGGTTTGTCTGTCTTGAAGAGTGAAGGTTTACATGAGATAACTAATGAGAGGGTTCTAGATGGACGCAAAGTACAGGCTGTTTAAAAGTGGACAGACGGTTGTTGACTTGGTGAGATTACATGAAATCGCTAAGATGAAAACCAAGCTTACGGAACATAGGGATACGCGCCTGGGAGTTGGTCACAAGTATGTCCACGTCCATCCCCTTCCGCAGCATCACTCACAGCTACTAGGTCGCAGTCGAACGCACCCGTCCTCACGGGCGCACAATCGGCATAGACCTCATTCCCGCACAACCTCCTCGCGGCGTAGCGACCTTCCAAGGCGACTTCCTCTCACCCGCCGTCCAGGAGATGGTGAAGAACTACATTTCCGAGTCATCAAAGCGCCAACCACCTCCTACACAGGAAGAAGAAGATGATGATGAGGGTGAGGAGATTGACCGGCCTAGCTACATCGATCGCGAACGACATGAGGCGAGTCCAGAGACGGAGAGTCCAGAGACGGAGAAGCCAGGGGGGAAGAGCGCAGATGCCGCTAAGGGGCGGCTTGTTGATGTTAGTCGAATCCTCCGTTCTCGATATGAAATCGGGGAGTTTGATGCTGATAAGTACTGACGCAAATCAGGTTGTGTTGAGTGATATGTCAGCTCCCTGGGACCAAACAACCGGCTTCAATGTGAACACCTTGAGTAATCCCTATCATAGGCTGATGAACACATCGGGCAACGCCTTTCGAGACCACGCAGGTAGTATGGTACGTTTTTTCTCTCACTTCTCGGCACCAAACTTGGCGCCGTTTAGCCCAAATCTTAAGGAATTCTTCCGCCCCCTTCACCATGAGGACCGTTCAGTAACACAAGCTCGCGATTAGGATCTGTGCCTTGCGGCACTGCAATTCGCAAGCGATACCCTCAGGGGTGGTGGTCATTTCGTATGCAAGTTTTACCAGGGCGCGGAAGATAAGGCATTGGAGAAGAAGTTAAAGACCATGTTTGCAAAGGTGTTTAGGGAGAAGCCTGAGTCCTCTAGGAAGGTAAGTCACAAGCCAATTGGCACAGACATATCAATGGGTCTTGACTGATGTACAACAGGAGAGCCGGGAGGCGTACTTTGTAGCATTACGGAGGAAAGGCAACGCAATTATAGAACCTGAGGACTCATAATAGTAATAGAGATGCAATGGAATTCCATCTCAGCACCATCACAACACAACACATACACACACATACACAAAAGAATGACGGCAGCAATGTGCGAGAATTTCATTGTAGAATTTTGTGATACCCACGCCAATTCAATGCAAGACCCAATTGCAAGCCGAAAGTCGGCAACCATTGCCTCATAAACTGGCCCGAACTCCTCAGAAGGCCAATCATTTTTATCATCCTCCCGCTTAGACCTTGAAACCGCGCGAGCGTCTTCGGCCACGAGCCTTCTCGAACTTGCGGCCCTTGGACTCGATGTAGGGTTTCTAGACACAAAAAAGTTAGACATTAGATGCATGGCAGAAGAGCCATAGTTTCCTACCTTGTGCTTGTGGGGGCCGAAGCCGAAGTGCCTGACGGCCTCACGGGCGTTCTTGGGGCCACGGAGGATCAGGGTGTTGCTGCCAGTGGGGGCACGGAGAGCAAGCTGGTCCAGAGTGATGGCCTCACCACCGGCGCCGATGATGCGGGCACGGGCAGTGGCGGTGAATCGCAGGGCAGCGATGGTGACCTTGGGGAACTCGAGGAGACGGTTGTCGTCGGTGACGGTGCCGACAATGACGACGGTTCGCTTCTCACCCTCCTTGTTGATGTTGGCCACGATGCGGGAGAGGGAGACGGGGGGTCGGTTGATCTTGGACATAAAGAGGCGGCGAAGGACGACCTTGTTGAAGGAAGAGTCGGTTCGGCCTAAATAGGTGGAAGTGTTAATTTTGATGCTGTTTCGCGGACATCGTGGAAGGGTAACATACGGGCCAAGAAGCGGTAAAGCTTCACCAAGAGACGAAGGTAGACATTGTCGCTCTTGGGGGCAGTGCGGTGAGTGCCCTTGACGTGGTGGCGGTCGAGATCGATACCTGTAGGGTGAAGCCATCGTCAGCCAAATGGTCCAATATGCTCAAACTGGCAACGCTGTCTCGCAGAAAGCAAGATGGTGCTCTTTGGTCGCAGAGAGGAAGGACGAATCCATTCCAATCCACTCGCATACAGAGGCTGAAATCGAAATAACTTCACGTACCCATGGCGGCGGTTGGCGACTGTGCAGTGGTTGGCGATGGGTGCTGCTGGTGTTGCGACGAGCCAAAGGGATTTCGTTCGAAAAAATCGAGGGCTTTGCTGGGGTGGGACGCTGCAAGCGCAGGCGCTCGGAATTTCAGGCGGTCTGGTGCGGCAATTAGGGCAATGCGGATGACTCAGCATGATATGCCAAGGAGTGGAGCTAAAGCTAGAGGTCACCTTAATTACTCACCGAACCATCCCGAACTTCAAGCTGATACCATTAATGAGGGCAGTCGATTTTGAGCATTCTTCTGTTTTCCATATTATGCCAGCACAAACCGGAATCTTAGCCAAGGCAGTGACCATCGCGGTATCTGGGATGAAGTAGTCTAGAGTGAGCTAAGAGGTTCAAGTGGAATTCGCCGAAAGCAAAGGGAAATGAGAGATGAGCATTAGAGCCTTTTCCCCTTGGACACATTTTTATGACCTGCCAGCGTTTACATGGGATGGTTCAGTTTTTGACACTCGTAGAGAAGATCTAGAGCCATTCAAAGCGCTGAATATGATTGAGAGATCCTCTCATTAAGTGGTAGACTATAGGCAGCTGGGTATACAGCCATTGCGATCTAAGCTCCCTCGGTTGTACTTGAAACTCAGAGATAAATAATATCGCGATAAAGGTAACCCATAAGCTATTCCATTGTCTCAATTCAAGTTTCATGTAGTCGTCAACTCCACCCCCAGACTTATTTAAACACCCCTGACTTGAGCGGGAACTCTTATATGAAGCCCTGAGTGAAGGTACTCTCCATCGGTACACCTTAGTGTTGGGAAATCACATCATATGAACCAGACTAAAAATAAACAAGTTAACGTTAGTTGTCTATTATTCAAATATCCATTATCTGGCGCCGCCGACCAAGATATTTCCTCCGCTGTATACTCGTCCTTTCCTCCCCTATCAAGACCCAGGTCTATGCAGGTCTAATCCATCTTTGACCATTTCCCCCAGACCTTCCCATTTATCATGTAATGTACCCAATCGTTCCATATAAGCCCCCCTCGAACACCATCACAACCTGTCCGGCTCCGCGTCAGGTCGGAGGTTGAGCAGAAAATCCCGTGTCATCTCAAAGCTGAGCCAGCTACTGGCCATGCTAGGTGCGACCTTGAGCAAGTTGGGCACGATCCCTTTGTAGAGACCTTTTATGCCCTCTTGCACCACGATTACGCGAATGGCGTCGGGGATAGACTTGTATTGATATCCCATGCCCGACATGGTGTTGATCTGAAATCTACGTCGTAGAACGTCACTAGAATCCGTTAGCGAGTCTCGGGATTAGGTTTGGAGATTGCTTACAAGGGATAAGTACAGGTCTGCGCTACACCTCCTGATATGGCGCCAGCGAGCAATTTGCGCCAGGCGTTGGGGTTCTGTTCTCCATCCGGGGTCAAGTACTTTCGAACCGACTCATACACCATAAAATTAAGACCGACCTATCAACTCACCATTAGCAATATTCCGCGAGTCTTCTGGTCAAATGAGACACGTACATATGGCGCAACACCTGCAACAGTCGGAATGATGCCTCTATAAAGAGCGCTGACACCACCCTCGGTCTTATACATGCGTACCAAAGTCGCCCACATGCCGGGAAGTTTCTCTGGCCTAGCACCCAGCTCGGCGAAGCTGGCCGACTGGATAGATAACCTGGTTCGTACAATGTCGAGAGGGTATGTGAAAAAGACGGAGGTGATGCCCGCGATACCGCCGCAGACAAGGCGGGTTAGGGGAGCCAGGTCTGCGCCTGGGTATGCCTCAAATATATTCTGCATCAAGCATCAGTGACTGCATCATCTCAGGAAGGGTGGGCTGTGTCAATACCCGTTTATAGAAATTGTAGCTGCTGAACTGTACAGCAGAGTACGGGACGATGCGAATACAATTCGTCCCATTGCCACGCATGAAGCCTCTCCATCCTTCCTCTTTCCACATCTTGGCCAGGGCCTGGCCGACTGAAAGTTTATACGCATCTCGTCCAACGCTCTGGATCTGCATCAGAATCTTCAGGCGCTCCAGCGGCGAGACAACGGTCCGGGAGACGGCGCCCGCCACGCCTCCGGCGCAGAAGGCCGCGATTACGGGCTGTGAGATGCTGTCCCGGAATTGCAGGAGGCGGGGATCGGTCACGGTCTGCGGCTGAGGGGGATTGACCACGTCTGGCTGCGACTGTGCTAGGTCAGCAACAATGATGCCAAGCGCCGGGGGAAGGGAGGAGAGGGGAGCGAGAATGGCATCAAAGGGGGGTGAGCGAAAACTTACAGCAGACATGGTGACAAGCGGTGCTACCGCGTCGAATCTTGGTCTTGAGGCTCAATTGGATCTGAACAGCGCTTCTGTCCACGTTCAACGAGCCTGAATCCTGGTGGTTCCTGATCTCGTAGCATCTATTGCGGCGGCCAGGATTGACGTTGTCGGGGAGAGCCGGGGGGGGGCTACGTCTTGGTCTAGAATAGGCAGAAAGAATATCTTCGCTCGATCGTTCTATGAAATCTCAGGGCGTGATTGTGATGTCGTGGACGAGGCTGGCATGCTGGGGCGAAGCAACAGAACGTCTATCGGAAACCATCGGTGGTGGGACCGTTTCGTTTTCTTCGAGGGTCAGGACGCAGTCAAGCCTGGGTTGCGCGAGAGACAGTCGATTGGCTGCGTTGACAACAACCGTCGTATATATGATGGATCGCAGTCGTCGTCTCATCCGTCGCTGGAGGTAGAGGTCAAGAGGAGCGGATTTTGGGCTATGGGGCGCGTGGACGTTGATGGACCGAAGATGCGGATGACTTCGGGGGGCGCGTGTGCTATTCCCTCGGCGGATATCCTTCGTGTGGGGTTGTGTCCTGACTCCCAATGGATTGCGCCTCAAAACAGGACCTGCTGCACTTTGATGGTGGCGGTCAGGCAAATCAATTGAGACAGCAGTGAGACCAGCAGCTGAGTTTCGTCATGTTGCACGTTCGAACGGAGCTTCGCTCTGCTCTGCTCTGGGACTGGCCGATCAGTCATAAATGGTAACCTGGAAGCTGGATGTCTGAGAGCCACTCGATTTCAAGGTTGCCAAGCCATCGCTGGGCTTCTGTTTTGAGTTTAGATCCGGGGTTGGGGCGATGGTCTAGGGTAGCTATAGGACCTACAAACTACCAAACTACCAAACTCAAGGTAGACCTTAGCTGCTATCAACAGCTACAAAGGCGAGATCTTGTAGAGCAGAGAGTAATGTTTCTACGGGGCTCTGCAGTGTCTCGAATGCCTGCCAGGGAAATTCCTCCCTATCAGCTCTCCGAGTCCTTACCCCCACATTTGCATCTGATAGATCCATGGGTCAGAGGTCATCTCGTTACTTTGCTAAATCTAAGCGTGTCACCCAACCATCGCGTCCGATCACATGCCTCCGCTCATTGGCTGCATGAATGCGACCGTGATCAGTCAGGACGAAAATAGACCATAGATTGATTTTTATCTTAGAATAAGATTCGCTACCAGGTCGTTCTTTTACAATCAACAGTCTAAACTACCTGTAAAGTACTTCCCTATAAAACACAATCCGCCAATAATTTAAACCTCAGTCCTGTGAAGACGCTGTGGCCCAATTCCTGTGGCCCTGATCAGTCTTTCTACGCCGCCAATTAACAGGTCTGGTCGATAATTTCGGTTCCTGAATATTGCACAAGTCAAGTGACAGAGGAAAACAGCCCCGTCCAAGTGAGAACTCAAAAAACTTTTCCTTGAAGTATGCCTGGCCATACAACCGAATCCTTAACAAGCTGCTAGGGATATAACCTACTCGGCGACATCAAGGTCGTCGTGAGCAGGAGGGGGGCTGTCTAGAGCTGGGGGTTTCTCCTTAGCACTGGAAAAGTAGTCCTTCAAAGGAGCACACATACCCTTTCGGTCGTCACCGTTGGTTCCGTTCTCTCGTCGGTCGCGGTCATCACGGTCATCCTTGGAATCACGCTCACGGTCACTAGAAACTGAGGTTAGATGTAATCCCTAGGATAACGGGATCATTGGAAACGTACCGGGGATCAGGGCTGCGAGAGCGGTCACGGTCACGGTCACGACGGCTTTCACGGTCGTAATCCCGATCACGATCCCGGCGATCATCCTTGCGCGGTGAGTACTCGCGAGTGCTCCGACGAGGAGAAGGCGAACGACCACGGCGGGGAGAACGAGGGCCGCGGCGGTCACGGTCCCGACCAGACTCGAAGCGCCATGATGCACTCGGGGGAGTACGAGCCCACTATGGATGTCATTAGCGATTTGCCTTGCAGAGCCTGCCTAAAAACATACCTCGATCTTTAGGATATCATCCCTACCGATACGCTTGTTATGCATCTCATGGTAGGCATCATCAGCATCACGTCGGTCCTCGTACTCGACGAAAGCGAAGCTACCACCAGAAAATGTTAGCTTGGATGTAGGACCGTCAGAGCAAGGAGGGACTCACAGTCGGCTAGAGGTAGAGCGGGGGGCGGGAATGTCGCAACGGACAAGGCGGCCATAGCTAGAGAGAAAGACTGTCAGTTTAAAACAAAACACATATCGTTACCCATCACAGCGCCAACGGGGGCCCCTTTCATATGTGATATATCATGAGTACTCGCGCGCCGACTTTGCGAGCTAGACAGGACTCGAACGAAAAGCGATTTGCGAACCGAACGAGGCGAACTCATCGACGGAATAAGGAAATTAGAGGGGAGGAGGCAAGGCTAGGGCGGAGGGCGCGTGCGAGAACGACGAGAACGACAACGGAGGACGAGGACGGCGACGACGAAGGGCGAGAGCTACGGGTGCCAAAGCCTAGTGACCGAGATCTCCGAATGATACCCTCGCCGTAGACGCGGACGGAGCCGGAGACGGAGACGAGGGGAGGGCGAGGACGATGGCGACGAGGGCGTGGGCGTGGACGAGGTTGACGTACCGTTCGAACTCGTAGGCAAGGTCGCGAGCGCGGGTGCCGTGGCTAAAGCCCGTCACGTAGAGCGTAGTGCCACCGCGAGACATAGTGACGATGTCGCTGCCACTGTATGTGCGATATATGAGAGAGGCAGGAACCGATGAAGCAGTTCCAACAAAGCTGGGTAGACAAGGGTAAATTGATGGAGGAGTAGTGGTGGTTTGGCAGTAATAACTGGTATCAAAAGACGGAAGTGAGGTCACGAGTTTGGCTGGGGAAAGTTTTGACAACGAAGCAGCTGCTGACATAATGCAGCCGACGCCTGGACCACCTCTATTACATGGGTCATGCTTGGCCTCATACTGTTGAACGAAGCAAGAAGAAGCACGGGGACATCTTCGCGGATATCTTAATAATTTGATATGAAAGCTCCAATGTATGTGAAGTGATAATTCGTCTCTGAAATATAGTATTTTAGTATAAGCTATTTCTTCCTTTCCATTGGCCTCGTTGACCTCGACCACGGGTACTGGGGCATTATGACGACAGCGAGCATGCCCTGCAATAACTCACTTTCGCGAACGTAGATCATGAAGACGGAGGATGTCTCTATATCGAAGAATCGCATCGCACAAAATCTTGCATATGCCTCATTCCCGTTTGCCTTCGATGGAGATCGGGCTCGGCAGCGGACACGACCACGGAGCCGAATACCGACGCCGGCGATTCCGCTCAAAGCGAGACGAGAATGTGGAGTCTTGCTGGAGCCGCAAGACCCAAATTCGAGGTGAGATGAGGTCACGCCTCGGCCAACTCATCGACGGTGCCTCGCCTTACTACAGTATCAGCTCGGAGCAGCGATCACCGCCAGCATCGCATATGCCCCGCAGAATTACACAGTAGACCCCAAACTGTATCCATCCCACTCAAACGTCTGCTGCCCTGGATGTTCTGACAATTATTCCATCATTGTTCATATGCCCAGCCATCCCTGATGCACGTCCTCGGGCTCGCCATGTCAGCCCGCACGGCACTTTGTTGAGCTTCCGGCACCTTCGGACAGTCTCCATAGATAATTGTCATAATCAGGGCTGCTGACCACATTGCAGGTTGGGCGCCCGCGGAGTGTTGGAAGTTGAAAGTGTCCGAACGCGACCAACAGAACAAGATATATTTCCAATTGATCGCCGTCTTACCACACCCGTCACTTCTCAATCCGGCCTTTCAACTGCCACTGTTACACTACTTTCGTCGCAACACCACCCATGAACCCAGCTGTATCGTACCACTGTCCTCTCCATTGCCGGGCCTGAATCTTTATCAATTGTTTATATCCTCCTGTATTCCCCATCTTAACAACCTCATCCATCCTATCCCCTTTCACCAGCCCCAATCGCAAACCCCCATGTCGTCTACCGTACCCCCGGGCGTAGCCCCGCCCAGCTACGGCCCCGTCGCCGACAAACTCCCGCCAAAACCCAGGTCCCTCGGCGATGCCCTCCGCGCCGCCGGTATGACCCTAGACGGCACCGGCAGCACCGGCTCCGACACCCCAAGCGAAGAAGACTACGAGGAGAACGTGCGACAAGTCATCTCTGAGGCGCGCGGTGTCCGCCGAAGAAATGCCCCTTCTCGTGGAGCCCAGGAACCTACCGTGGGCATCGTGCGCCATGACTCTGGCGTTCACATCGTTTTGGATGACGATAAGAGTCTTCAACAGCTTCTCCAGACCAGCTCACGCAGGGCAAGGGACCCGACACCTCAAAGGCGAAAGTTCGCCGACTTGGTGTTCACACAACAGTTCTCCGCGTTTGATCGACAGAACTTGTCATCTGTCAACAGCCCGTTCCATGGCTTCTATGTTCTCTTCTGGCTGGCTGTTGCGCTGTTTGTGTTTAAGATCTCGGCCATTAATTGGAGGACGTACGGGAATCCATTTGGGACGAGTGACATTATGAAGACTATGTTTCGTCGAGATGGTGAGTGGGGACTGAACGATTCTATATTCCATGTTTTAACCGTCTAACTTCAACAGTGGTTGTACTATTACTTTCGGATGGAATCATGTGCGGTCTGACAGGCGTCAGCTGGATCATTCAGAAACTGGTCTTTTATGACTATCTCAACTGGGATCGGGCAGGATGGGTTATCCAACATGTAACCGGCCCCATGTCCATCTTCATCTTCATAAACCCACAACTAACCTCAACTGTAGGTTTGGCAAACCTTCTTTATTGGGTGCGTAGTCGGT
This sequence comes from Nectriaceae sp. PG4201, assembly GCA_023628695.1. NCBI lineage: Eukaryota > Fungi > Ascomycota > Sordariomycetes > Hypocreales > Nectriaceae > Nectriaceae sp. PG4201. Next base: position 103,440 of record JAMAKE010000016.1, read on the forward strand.
CTTACTCTCTGGCGGGACTGGCCCTGGACACACACCGTCTTCTTTGTCCTCCACGGCCTCGTCATGGTAATGAAGCAGCACTCTTACGCCTTCTACAACGGCCACCTCTCCACCGTCTACAAATCCCGCGCTGCGCTGCTCACCAAACTTAAGCAACTCGACCTCGTTGATCCTGCATCTGCACCCTCAACAACTGACCCCCCTGTGTCCTCCATCTCTACGTCCCATCTCCGTATCCCGCCTTCAGCTGAGACTCGTCGTCGTTCCATTTGCGCAATGCCGGAAGTAGAGAGCGACATTGACAGGATATGCCGAGCGATTGCGTCGAAGGAACCCCTAGACGATGAGCAAGTTGCGCTCTTTGAGCGGATCATGAAGTGGGAGATTGATGCTCTTGCGGATGAACTTAAGGGTACTGCGAGTGATGCGAAGGATGCTTACCCGAACAATCTCTCCTTTGTGAACTACTATAAGTGGATTCCGCTGCCGACAGTAGTGTACGAACTGGAGTATCCGCGCTCGGAGAGTATTAGCTGGGCCTATGTTGCCGAGAAGTCTGTCGCGATGGTGGGCATTTTGTTCGTCATGGTTCAGGTTTCGCAGTACTCGATATGTACGATTCCTATTCTTAGTATACTGCGAGTCAAGCTGACGAATTACTTTAGATCCAGTCGTTATGAAGACGGTCGACATGAAGGAGGCTGGCCTTCCTCTTGCCGCGCGGTTTCAGCAATTCCCCTGGCTTCTCAGCGACTTGATCTTCCCCTTCATGATGGAGTACCTTGTAAGCTACCTACTCCTACCGCCTCGAAGAAAAGTATTGCTAACATGGACAGCTCGTCTGGTATCTCATCTGGGAGACAATCCTGAACATCCTCGCCGAACTGACATATTTCGCGGATCGAAGCTTCTACGACGCCTGGTGGAACAGCGGTAAGCTTGCTCATCGCGCAAATATTCGGTGAAAACTAACTAAATGTTGTAGTATCCTGGGATCAATTTGCTCGGGACTGGAATCGCCCTGTTCATGTCTTTCTCTTAAGACACGTTTACCACAGCTCCATTTCCTCAATGAAGGTTAACAAACACACTGCAACACTTATCACCTTCTTCCTTTCAGCTTGTGTTCACGAGCTGGTCATGTGGTGTTTATTCAAGAAGCTCAGGGGGTATCTACTATTGCTACAGATGAGTCAACTACCTGTACGTCAACCCTCGCTGACATGATTCCTACGAGTATGCTAACAAGTATGCAGTTGGTGAGACTCAGTCGTACTAAGTGGCTAAGGGGCCGGAAAACGTTGGGAAATTTCATTTTTTGGCTGGGTATTTTCACAGGACCAAGTCTGCTCTGCAGTCTCTACCTGATCCTTTAAGGAGGCCGTGTTAAGTCTCGCAACTAGATAGTTTGGTTCATCGCGAGATGGCATTTCCACTCGATAACTGACTCGATTTAACTGATGCGTGAAGAAGTAAAGTTTGAGCCGTTGAAACTGAACCATCCTTTCGTGCCCAACAGACCCCTAGACAAAATAGCCACCCGCCTGGAAGAGAATCGATGTCTACATCTTTTCATAAGTCGCCATGAGAGAACCTAGTAACAAGTTAGAATGGTGGAGTCGAAAATGAATATGGGAGATCTTACCAATAAAAGTTGTAACAAGGCGGCTGCGTACTTGGCAAATATCCTCAGGTACCAGCCAGATCGTTGCGCCGAGCTTTCGGGCAATGCTGATGCTCAGCTTGGCGTTCAAGTAAGCGTCGTCATCCGTCTGGCCAGGTGTGACAAGATCGTAGTCGACATAGCTGCTCTTAATTCCGTTAAGAACATCCAGCAGGAAGACACCAGAGGCGATGGAAGGATCCTTGAAGGATCGGATTGCCGAGTTTCTACCGCCCTTCTTTGACATGTCGTTGGCCCACCGGACCATTTCAGAATCGGTAATTTCTCGCTTTCCTAGCTTCTGGGCCAAGGCGGCTAGAGTGAGAGTGATATCCTTTCGCATGAGCTGCCAGACGAGGCCAAGGGTAAGCAACCTGACTCCATCGGTGATATCGGCGCCCTGGATTCCAACAAGGGAGAACCCGTTCTGCTTGCCTAATTCAATGGCATAGTTCGTGTTCTCAACGGCCTTGAATTTCGACATCTCGCCGCCGTGAGCCGGGGGCTTGTTTACGTGTCGCCAGTTTACTGATCCTTTGATGACCTTGTCATAGGCCTGGAGGAGTATAGTACCGTCCCGCAGATCGTCGAAGAATGACTGGACAGCTGGCTGAACATCCAGACTGTTAAGCCATAGAGTGAAAACTCGGGCCTCGCGTTCTCCTTCAGCGTCGAAGTCCTCTACTTCGAGCTTCTCCTCCTCAGTGATGGGGTCGAGCGCAGGATGATTGTTGAAGAGATTGGCAACGAATGCGAGGTTGAGCTTGGGGTTTCCGGCAACTAGAGACGTAGGGGTCAAAAACTTGCGGCAGTCAAGCTTGTCTGCCTCTTGGAGAACACCTTCAGCCCTCTCAAGCAAATCCCGCGTTTGCAGGGGCGCGCGTGTACATCCATACTCATGGCCAATCTGCGCTAAGAGAACGGCATAATTCTCACCATCCTTGACATCGCTCGAGAAGTTGTTCACTCTATTGGCGAGTGATTAGCTTTATCAGCTAAAAAGATGGGGGTTGACGTACCTTCGCGACCAGTTAGCCGCCTTGAGGTGGTAGTTAAACCACCGAAGCAGAATTTGCTCTGGGGGCAACCTCAGGAACTGCTCAAGAGTCTCATCCTCCTCTAGCAATCGATAAAGCTCAGGATGAAGTTTAATATCAATCTTGCCCAAAAGACCGCGACGGATAACCTGCCAGATCAGACCCAGAATAAGATGCTCCCTGACCTCGATAATATCTCCAGAACCAATATTGACGACGGAACATCCAATTCCCTTGGCGGATTCAATGACAATGTTGTTGTTCTCGCTCATTTGGAAAGCATTGAGGTTCTTGGTCTTCCTCCCAGGTATATTCAGGACTCGCTCATCAATGGTGTCAGGTACACTATCGTTGATGAGTTTGGCGAGGACTAGACCGTCCTTGCACTCGTCGAACATTTCGAACGTATCGGTGGGGAAAGGTAAACGGTTACCAATGTCGGGGTCACCGGCCAGAACGGCGTTAATATGGCGAGTAAACTCGGTTCGCTCCTCCTCGTTGATCGTGTGGGTGACGTTGGCATTGGAGCCCTGGACTTGAATCTTGCCACTCACACTCCCCTTGGAGGCATGGCCGCCAGTGCGTTGAGAGACAATTCCTCCTGCAGGCGAAGGCTTCGGCCCTGTAGACATGCGCTTCTGTGCGGGAGAGGAATCGCGGAGTTTGGAAATGAGCTACGGGCGGTGGTTAGTAGAGGCGACGGACCATCGGAGGAATCGGCTTACCGAGACATAGTCTTCAAGTTCAACGCGCCGTGAGGAGTCGAGCTCAACCTCCTTCAATGCTTGACGGACGACATCGTACGGCTGGTTTTCGCTTTGCTGAGTAGCCTTGATAGCCGTGGCCTCGTCGAGATATCCCTTGTCGTCCACATCTAGTCGCTGGAAAGCATCGGACAGCGAGAAGATCTCGTTTTGCTGGAATTGAGGAAACTTCCTGAAGGAAGCTTAAAGTCAGCGAGGAAGGGCTCAAGGGGAGCTGGAAAGACGAACCTCTGAAGCTTCAAGACATTCATGGTTAGAGTCGGATTGCGCGGGGATGCGACTGGAGGTGGGAGATGAGGGGCGGAATCGGGGCCGGACTGTCCAAGGCGAGGTCCAACCCTATAATAAGAGTAATGGCTTGGCTACGAGGCGCTGGGCAACGCGGCCAGAGAGAAGTGTGTGGTATGCCTGCGAAGAGCTGATGCTGATGACGATGATGCGAGAATTGGGCAGGGTAAAGGAGTCCTCAGGTGGTAGAATGCCAGAGTGGGTAGGTCAGGTACCTTTAGCTCAGGTAGCGGGGGCGGGGTGCACTGGGCAAGGGAAGAAAAGTAAGACGGGGGTTGCGAAAGGAAATGCACATGTTAGTGCATAATATACACCATAAATAGCTTCAATAAGGCTGCACTGAGCGCTAGGCCTAATGAAAGCCTGCTTTCGGTATGAAAATATGTGTGTATTAGGCGCTTTGCGGTGTTTATCTCTAACCTTCGCTCAGGTGATGTCATGTCGCTGTTGTCCCCCGATGATGCCGCATCAGCGCCAGCAAATGAAGTCAGGTATGAAGTACCTGGCCCTAGCGAAGGCGGGCCACTAAACCTAACTGGAATTTGGACGCCTGAAACCTTTAGAAACACTCAATTGCTTTGACGAATTTCTTCAGCCAAGCCACCCTGACTTGCGTAAGGTCTCTGAAACTTTTCGGTCTCGCTTTGCAGGAGCCTTGTCCACTCGCCTTACGCGCGTATTAGCAAACAGGCACCCTGCGAGCTTATTTTCTACCTACTGCAGGCACCGAAATTGCCCAGGATGTCACTTTGCAAAGCCTGCGAGGAACCTCTAGTCCTCCGCTTAGACCCAGACGACGAGGAGGCTGGTCCTAGTGGTAGCAACTCCTCAGAAACGGTCCCTGACGATCTTGAGCTCCGATGTGGCTGTCATTTTCACTGGTAGGTAGACATCTTTCATCGACCTTAACTGTTATTGTGGCTGAATGTCGATAGGCAATGCCTTTTAGACGAATCCTCAGAAGTAGCCCTATCTCTCAAGTGCCCTAGTTGCAAGTCATACTTGCCTGTCAACGATGTTGGTCCTTCAACTACCAACCCTTTCTTGACTACTCCAGCTGGCGCTGCCATCCTTACAAGATATGTTAATGAAGGCGGAGTTCAGGAGAATCTTGATATCCTGCCTTCCATCACGGAGGAAGCCTACCTAGACGCTCATCCTGAGGCACGCCCGGCTCGAGCACTTCATGTTATGTGCTCTGAAGGCGATGTGGGTGGCATCGTGGAGCTGTTGCGTGATGCCAGTGATGAAATTGAGGATCTGGGTGCCTTTATTCGCTACCAGGACCCTCTGGCTGAGATGAAGAGTGGGCTTCACCTGGCCATTGAGAAGATGCAAGAAGAGGCAGTCTGGCTTCTCCTTTGGCTTTCATCTACCATACCTACTGAAGCATTCCCTGGCCCGGCTCGACAGGTAGCTGAGTCTATGGGAGTAGGGCGTCTTCAAACAACACCTAATAAGGATATTCGCAGCCTTCAAGACGGTCAAGGTCGACGGGCCAAAGACATAGCTCAACAACAGCAGGGCCCTTGGGGCGCCATGTTAGAAGGAGGCATACTATAAATATTGTAAAATGGGCCGCCATCTTCATGCCTTGTAATTTAGCGTTTAATAATAACTCAGCTGAAGATAGTTGTCTTTGTACTGCAGACTGAATGTTGCCCGTCATGGTAGCGTTGTGAGAACCAAAAGTTCGGAAACGCAGTTTTGTTAGGAGCCAGAAATACGAGCTTCCAGAATCCAGTCCATGAGAAATTTAAGGGTTTAGAGAGGCATCAAGGTATTTCAAAACATTGGAGTGCAGGCGGGTAGAGCATGGAAGATTCAGGGCGTAAGTCTGCAAGCAGGTGAAAGAAAACACCGCTCACTTCGCTTAAAGACACGACTTCATATTAATCATAAGGTCAAGCATAAAGCCTGATAAAGCCTGCCTAATCTATAAATTGAACTTAATATTATCCTAAGGTAATACTATCATCTTAGCAATGAGCATTAGGATTTAGGCATAAGTGTCTGGCCAAAGATTAGAGTTCCTGAGGTAGGTCTATGTGCGGTGAATTATTTTGCCCGCGTGGTCTGTAATAATGGATGGCCTTCTACTACCCTAGAGATTATATGACTTCACAGTCCTTAGCAAAACTTCACCTTAAGACCGTATTACTTGGTATTAATCTCGGCCATCCAGAGACAACATCAATATTCATTTAAAATTCCTATCCCAAGCATTCAATTAGCGCTTATCCAAAGATTGGTGTAGTGATGTGTTTTGAAATTTCCGCTATATAATTTGGTGCCTTTGATTGAAGTTGTTGAGGATGCTTGATGACGCTAGAAGTGTTTCCTCCCCCACTCGACCTGGTTCATCCCCCCTGCCACAGCTTGCAAACGCCACACGTGGACCTGTGTCGTCACCGTCACATGGAGCTCTGGAGCTAGCCACTGGCCCTCTCCTGGAACCTGTCGATCAGAGAGCGCTTTGACTTCAACATTGAGAAGCGCAACAAGAAGTGAAACCTCAATTGTAGATTTGGTTAATCTTTGATCGATATTTGGCGCCTTCAACCTAGAAAATGTAGGTATCAATATCCTTTGAAGGCTAGTTGTCCATGCGCTTCCTGTTAAGCTTACCTGTTGTCAGCTCTCCCCCACCTCAACCGAGACACGCTTATTCCTCCCACCTCCCAACCTGACAGCACAATTCATTACCTTCGAAAACAACCGTTCGCGTTGGCTCTACTCCGGGTCCAGTCGCGCTCGTTATCTTCTACACTGACTTCTTCACGATATCTTTTCGGGCCTGCCCGCAAGGTTCGCCGCCTTGCATGGCCACGCGCCTTTGCGACGACCATGGCTCCAGGGACCGCCGATAAGAAGACGGAGAAATCATACTTGAGCTCTGCCGTCGACTCGATCAACCCCTGGGCCAACAGCCGAAGCACGACACCCACTCAGCCCAACAAGCAAGATGAACCTCATCCACCGGTACCTCCAATCAACCCCGACGACCACAGTACGACACATCTCTACGGCCAGAGCTTCAAGACATATCCTCCAGATTGTCCCCCGTTGAACGTCCAATGGTTTCACGCTGTAGATGTGTGGACACCCACTATGTCTTGAGCCTCCGGTCCTTTGCTAAATAAGCTGCAGGTTCCCAAACGAAAACCTCAACTGATTAATGCAAAGAAGGCACCCGCTCAGCCCGATAAGCCTCCGGTGCAGCCAAAAAAGTTCTCTGCTTTCATGCGTTCTGATTCAAGGGCGATAGAGAACGAATATCAGAAGCTCTTGGAGGCTACAGAAGAAGCGCGGGCGCAAGGCGCCACAGAAAGCCAATTGTCCAAGAAGAAGCGCAAAGCTGATGGGTCCTCTTACACAGACAGCCCTGTGAAGAGCGCCGCACGTGTGCCAGTGAACGAAGATTTCTTGTTTGATGTCGACATAGAAGAACGAGAACTGTCGCCGGTCTACTGGTTGGGTCCGGTCTACGAAGGTCTGTTGTATACATAAGCTCCTTCGGCGGGGTGATGAAGCTCAAGACTAAAATTGAAATAGTACGCCGAGGTACGTGGTTTTACACTGATGGATCAAATCTCAAACCATGTGAGGAAAATCTTGCTGCACAGTTAGAAGAGGTAAGATGCGATGCTCTCCTGGCAGGATTGACCTGATTTTTCATGAAGGGTTATCTCAAGATGAAGCCCTGGCTCTTTCCGGGTAAGTCAAATCACAATCTGGCCGTTAATTCGGTAACTAAATGTAATTCAGCAAGGAGCCGCAGCTCATCAACGGCCAAAAAGACCGTCACGCCAAAAGCGTCAAGAGAGAACCTCGGGGCTGTGGCCACGTCTTCTTCCGCAGCAGCTGCGACCGCCCCTAACCCGAATGCTTCGACATTAAACACTGCCGGTCAATCTCAGACGCAACCACAAACACACAGGCTTTTTGGCACTTACATGAACAACGTAGCCACTTATCAGGATGCTGACACGGCCTGGCTCTCATCCGAAGGCATGCTATCATGGGTCACTTCTTCGGTCTACGAGAGATTTGCCGGTGGCGGCTACATGAGTGGGATTAAACTCATTCGAGGCTATAAAGAACCGAGCAAGAGCAAGGACAAAGACAGGGACAAGGGGAAGCAGAGGGATGACAAGGGCACGTCAACACCACCAGAAAACCCCCTTGGGTTGGATGAGAGACAACAGAAGATACTTAAACGAAGATCTGCGCCCCCTTCAACAAGTGCCGCTCATGAAAGACCATCCCAAGATGACCAGTCAGAGCAGCCTGAGATCGAGACTCGGGAGACAAGACTTCAACGGCAGCTCTCCTCTCTCATGAGCACCGAGGGAAAAACTAAAGCGGAAACGGAGGAAGAGATCCGTAAACGAGAGGAGCAAGAGATTGAAGAGGACTATAATGCCCAGGCAGGTGAGACTCAAGGTCGTGAAATTGAGCATCTTGTTTTGGTCACACACGGTATTGGGCAACTTCTTAGTCTACGGTACGTTAAGCCGGAACTTCTTCTCGCCTTTGCTAATTATCCACAGAATGGAAAGTATCAACTTCGTCCATGATGTCAACGTCCTGCGGAAAACTATCAAATCTGTTTATGCCAACTCAGCGGATCTCAAGGCACTTAACTCAGAATTCGACGCTGGGCCAGGAAACTGCCGTGTGCAGGTGCTGCCAGTCTGCTGGAGACACTTACTAGACTTTCCAAGAAAACGTGAACGAAAGGGTGAACAAGATCTGGGGGAGACTGAGGGAGACGAAGATGAATGTAAGTGAACCTACATACTGTCTAAGTGACAAGCAAGTAACTGAACTTCGGAACAGATCCCTCGCTAGACGATATCACCATCGAGGGTATGGCATTTGCGAGATCCCTCATCTCCGACCTAGCCTTGGACGTTCTCCTATATCAGAGCTCGTACCGCGAACAGATCTCCGGGATCGTTCTCAGAGAATGCAACCGCATATTCAAGCTCTTTAAGGAGAGAAATCCCGAGTTCAAGGGAAAGGTGCATATCATGGGCCACTCTCTGGGCTCTGCTATTCTTTTCGATATCCTCTGCCGACAGAAAGAGCATGTGCGACGTGAGGAACAAAGGTCCTCGCTCCGTTTTTGGCCGCCCCATGATCACAAAGAAAGCCCTCATAAAGATCCAGGATTGGATTTCGAATTCGATGTTGACGACTTCTTCTGTCTAGGGTCCCCAGTGGGCCTGTTTCAAATGTTGAAGGGCCGGTAAGAAGGAGGGCTTTCAGGCTATGGGTATAATAATACTAATTTGCCATCTGCAGAACAATCGCAGCGCGACAGTCAATTGACGGGTTGCCATCTATGAGCCCGCTAAACCCGGACGAAATGGACGATCCTTTCCTGACAGCTAACATCGCCTCGGGGGCTAGTCAGGTATCGCCAGTGACCGGGTTACCCTTCTCTGTGTCCTCGCCTAAGGTTGGGCAATTATTCAACATCTTTCATCCATCAGACCCTATAAGCTACCGTTTAGAACCACTAATATCACCGGTAATGAAGGAACTAAAACCCCAGCTGCTGCCATACACCAAGAAGGGAATATTTGGCAATGTGGCACCTCAAGGTCTAACTGGAATTGGAGCCAAAGTTGGACAGAGCGTCAGCGGGCTCTGGTCGAGCTTTAGCGCTGGTATTGCTAGCAACATCCTGAACCGCAGTCTCGGACTCACCAATGAGGAGGTGGCTCGAATGACCGCCAATGCGTCAGCGGGCGAGCAACATACTCCCGGGGCTGGGACCAATATTGCAGCCGGTGGGGTGATCCAGGACGCGTCCAAGATGGGCGAGAAAGCTGCAGAGCGCAAGAAACAACTCGCTGACTCTAGGACGCTTGAGGGTCATCTCAGCGCCAGCGGAAACGACCCAACTCTAATAGATGACGAGCTCGAGACTCTCTACTCCCAGTTTCAGAAAAACCGTGCTGAGCTAGCTAGCGAGGACGCGAGCAGGAAGTTACAGAACGATGAGCGCAAGGCGAAAAAGATGCGAGCGGAAGAGGCCAAGGTGCGAGCCCTGAATCGAAACGGGCGTGTGGATTATAGTATCCAAGAGTGAGTGTCATACAAGCCGTATCTAAGTAGACATGAACTAACCTTATATCAGAGGCGTTCTGGACTTCAACCCCATGAACACGATTGCTTCACACATGGGATACTGGGCAGATGAAGACGTCAACCACTTCGTCCTGTCTCAGTTATTGTCAAATCGGTCCATTGGGAAACGTCAAGACTCGCGAGGTGGTGGACGAGGATGATTAGTGTGGAGCATTATGTATTAGAGATGGAAGGCGGTGTGCTATAAATTAGATAGATAGAGTTGTTGGATATACAGAATTCCTAGGAGAATGTAGAATCAGGAAGCAAATCCGCACTGTTGGCTTGCAAGTCAGAAGAATACAATGATTCAGGTTTCCGACTTATAAGGATCCTAGCTATAGTGGAGGCCCACATATCAGGGAAAACTTCTTAAGAACCTGTGACGCTATGTAATGAAAATGAGTATCCTGGCGCTATTGGGCTAGGAGAACTCAATGCTGGTGGCAATGCTACCTACTACCTTATCGAAGGTCATACCAATTCACAGTAAGTGCTAGTAGCTAAGAGATGCATAGATCGAAAGGGCAACCTTCCTCTGCGACGCTCTATGCGATACCCGCCTTACCTACAACAAACCATTGTCTCTGCATGGATTCACAACGCCCTATATCTAAGAATTTATAAATACTTGATTAAGCTATTGTTGAATGTTAAATAAATATGTACGCCTCAGGTTGAACTATGAATCATCCGGCAAAGTCCAGGGAGGTAACGCAGGGTCTTGACAGAATGGTGGGGCACGAGAGCGGCTTCCCCACCATGACCGCCCACCTTCGACAGCTTTAGCTGCTGCAAACTCGCGCCTAGACTTTTTTTTGCGACAACCTCAACTCCAACCTCCAACCTCCAACCTCTCTATCTCACGTCGCACGGCCACCCTCGAACTTCTGGCCATGTGTGTCGCCTGTGACTTCCCAACGAAACGAGAATCTTCCGCCTTGACCGTGTTGTGACCCCGGCCAAGACGCCGCTGCCGCTCTAACGAACTCACTCCCTCGAACCCCACCATTCTGTCAAACGACCCTACTTGAACTCCCATTGTCACTGGGAGAGACGCGCAGCCATGGCTATTCCGCACGCGACGGATATCCCGGTTAAGCAACAGGTTTTGGATAAGCTGCCGAAGCGCTTCAGAGGCATCAAGTTTGGCATTCAGTAAGCTAGCCGGCCGCCCTCTGACTCTTTGAATGACGGCTAATTCGTTGTTTCCTACTGTGAATAGGTCTAACCAAGATATCGCCAATCAAGCTGTCCTCGAGGTTTCTGATCGACTACTGTATGACATTGAGAATAACCGCGCCCCATACCGCCATGGCCCCCTTGATTCTCGATTAGTATGCTTTTCCATGCCTCAATGATATAGCATCGAGGCTAATGATATTACGTTCGTTAGGGTACTTCGAGTAAGTTGGGCAAATGCTCTACCTGTCAGGAGTCCCTCAAGGACTGCAATGGCCACTTTGGTCATGTCCGGCTTCCGCTGCCGGCGTTCCACGTTGGCTACCTACGCTTCATCATGTCTATTCTCCAGGAGATCTGTAAGGTATGTTCCCCGTAATTGCTCTTTAATATAAGCTTGCTAACTCTAGCCAGGATTGTGCCAGAGTTCTATTGGAAGAGCCTGATCGACAGTCGTTTTTGAAGGAGCTGAGACGCCCTTTCTTGGACAATCTCCGCCGAACACAGATTTGCAAAAGAATCAATGAACAATGCCGAAAAGTCAAAACATGCCCTTATTGTGGTTCTCTCAATGGACAGATCCGGAAGGTTGGCGTTCTTAAGCTTACTCACGACAAGTTTGTTGCATACAACAAATCTACCTCAGCCAAGAAAGTGCCCCCCGAGAGCAAAATCAAGTTCGACAACTCTTTCGGCGAGGCAAGGCGCGAGAACCCCGAAATTGAGAAGCATCTTCGCAAGGCAATGGAGGACCTCAACCCCTTGAGGGTACTGAATCTCTTCAAGATGATCACTCCTACCGACTGTGAACTTTTGGGGCTTGATCCTGCTGAAGGTCGACCAGAGATGTTCATCTGGCAATTCCTGCCGGCCCCTCCTGTCTGTATTCGACCATCAGTCGCACAGGATAATGCCAGTAACGAAGACGATATCACTACCAAACTCGCTGATATCGTTTGGGTCAGTGGAATGATCCGGTCCGCTCTCCAAAAGGGCTCTCCCGTTCAAACCATTATGGAACAGTGGGAATACCTACAGACTCAAATTGCTATGTACGTCAACAGTGACGTTCCTGGTTTACAGCAGCCCGGGTTCGGCAAGCCCACGAGAGGTTTCTGTCAAAGACTCAAGGGAAAGCAAGGTCGTTTCCGTGGTAATCTTTCTGGTAAACGTGTGGATTTCTCCGGTCGAACTGTCATTTCTCCCGATCCGAATTTGGGCATTGACCAGGTTGCCGTCCCAATCCTAGTCGCAAAGAATCTTACATACCCTGAAAGAGTCCAACGGCACAATATTGAGAAGTTACGGGCATGCGTTAAGAATGGCCCTACTGTCTGGCCAGGAGCAGTAACGATCATCAAGAAGGATGATGGAGGCTACAAACAGAACCTGAAATTCGGAAACAGAGATGCGCTAGCCCGAGAGCTGAACTTTGGGGATGTCGTTGAGCGCCATCTGGAGGACAACGATATTGTTCTCTTCAACCGTCAGCCATCTCTTCACAAACTCAGTATCATGAGCCATCTCGCCAAAATTCGGCCATGGAGGACCTTCCGGCTCAACGAATGTGTCTGCGGTCCTTATAATGCAGATTTTGATGGTGATGAGATGAACCTCCACGTTCCTCAAACTGAGGAGGCTCGAGCCGAGGCCATTAATCTGATGGGTATCAAGCATAACTTGGCAACTCCTAAAAACGGCGAGCCCATCATTGCAGCAACCCAAGATTTCATCACCGCAGCTTTCTTGCTCAGCAGCAAGGACCGATTCTTCGATCGAAAAACCTTCACGTACATGTGTATGCATATGATGGATGGAAAGACTCACATCGACCTCCCCCCGCCCGCCATAGTAGCTCCGCAGACGCTGTGGACCGGGAAACAGCTCTTCAGCATTTTGATGCGTCCCAATAAGGACTCACCAGTCAAAGTCAATCTGGACGCTAAGTGTCGAGCCTACAAAGCCCGTCCTGGCCAGTGCCCTGACATGGATCCTAACGATGGATGGCTTGTGGTACGCAACTCCGAGGTCATGTGCGGCCGGATGGACAAGTCTACCGTTGGATCTGGTAAAAAGGACTCGATTTTCTACGTTATTCTTCGAGATTTTGGTCCGGATTATGCAGTCGTTGCCATGACTAGACTAGCGAAGCTGTGTGCCAGAGGACTCACGAACCGAGGCTTTTCTATCGGTGTTGGAGATGTTTTCCCAACCGAAAGTCTGAAGGTTGAGAAGGAAAAGCTCGTGTCTGTGGCGTATAAACAGTGTGACGACCTCATTGAAACCTTTAAGCAAGGAAAGCTTGAGAAAGCTGCTGGGTGTAATATGGAACAAACTTTGGAGAACAGCATGTCTGGTATCCTCAGTAAGGTTCGACAACAAGCCGGTTCATATTGTGTTGATAATCTGAGCCGCAACAATGCTCCCCTGATCATGGCTAAGAGTGGATCCAAGGGTTCGGACATTAACGTCGCTCAGATGGTTGCTCTCGTAGGGCAGCAGATTATCGGCGGATCGCGTGTGGCTGATGGCTTTCAAGACCGAACTTTGCCGCATTTCCACAAGAACGCGCGACAGCCTCCATCCAAGGGTTTCGTCAAGAACAGTTTCTATACTGGTCTTTTCCCCACCGAGTTTATCTTCCATGCTATGTCTGGCCGAGAAGGTCTGGTCGATACTGCTGTCAAAACTGCCGAGACCGGTTACATGTCTCGAAGATTGATGAAGTCTTTGGAAGATCTCTCAACCCAGTATGATGATACAGTACGAACCTCTGGGGGTGGTATCGTACAGTTTCAGTTTGGTGCGGACAAACTAGACCCTGTTGATATGGAAGGTTCTGCTGAGCCAGTACACTTTATTCGAACGTGGACCCATGCTGAAGCTCTAACTTGGGACAATGATGAGCCTTCAATGACGCCAGATGAGATTAGGTCGTTTTGCGACTCTATGCTCGAGGGCGAGCGAAAGCGATTACTCAGAAGGGGTTTACTGCACAATGAGCCCCTCGACTATGAAGACACTACCGACTACGGCATCGACGAGCATGAAGGTGCCAGAAGGTTCCTCAGGGCCATTGAGAGCCATGTTGAAGGGCTGGCGTCCAAATTGGATCGTGTACGTAAGCTTGCTGGCTTTGAAGGCAACGTGATGGTTAAGGACACTGCACAAGACCATGCCGATCGTACTGCCAAGGTCTCCGTATCTACCCTAAGACTATTCATTAGGCTTTGTCTCGAGAAGTACAAGAAGGCTCACGTTGAGCCTGGTCATGCCGTGGGTGCTGTTGGTGCCCATTCGATTGGTGAACCAGGTACCCAGATGACACTCAAAACTTTCCATTTCGCTGGTGTTGCCGGTATGAGTATCACGCAGGGTGTGCCGCGAATCAAGGAGATTATTAATGCTTCCAAGACGATCAGCACACCTGTGATTACCTGCCCGCTGCTCAATGATCAACAAATTGAAGCAGCTCGAGTAGTGAAGGGACGAATTGAAAAGACCTTTGTGTCCGATGTATTACGTTTCGTGGAGGATGAGTGGCGCGCACAGGAGGGCAACGTGGTCCTTCAGATCGATTCACAAGCCTTATCAGACATGCATCTAGGCATTGGGCCCTATGACATTGCCGAGGCAATTGTTAAGCAACGGAAACTGAAGGTACAGCGGGATGATATCTCTATCGATGGCGAAAGGATTATTGTACGCGTGCGGGATATCAGTGACCCAGCTGCAAAGAGAACTCCTAGCAGGAGCAAATCAGCAGCAGAGGAAAGCGGCGACATGCTGCTGAGAGCGAACGTCCTTCGACGACAGCTTCCTTTGGTACCTATTTCCGGATACCCAGAGGCTACCCGAGCGATTATCCAGACGTCAGAGCAGAACACTCACATGGTGCTGGTCGAAGGCTATGGACTCAAGGCGTGCATGACCACCGAAGGCGTCATTGGCACCAAGGCTCGTACCAACAGTGTCATGGAATGTCGAGATATCCTTGGTATTGAAGCGGCGAGAACCACCATTGCTGACGAAATAGGAGAAGTCATGGGTGACATGGGCATCGATCCCCGACACATGCAGCTCCTTGCCGACGTCATGACCTACAAGGGCGAGGTTCTTGGAATTACCCGTTTCGGTTTATCTAAAATGAGAGACAGTGTCCTACAGCTTGCCTCGTTTGAGAAGACACCAGATCATCTCTTTGAAGCTGCCGCGGGCATGAAGCTGGATAGGATTGAGGGTGTCTCCGAATGTATCATCATGGGCCAGACTATGAGTGTGGGTACTGGTGCGTTCCAGGTTGTTCGGCGCTTGGGTGTCCAACCCAGAGAGCTTGCACAGAAGTCAACTCCGTTTGAGGATGCTTGGGAAGCCGAGGCCGCGATCAAGCGGAAGGCTCGACGGAAGGCATAGGGCCAGAAACAGAGTTTTTGATAGAATATGTACCAAAAGGGCTTGCATTGATGATAGTAATGAGATACCACAACGCCTTTAACTTGCCTCAGAAGAAAGCACGTTGTATATGATGACTTCGTTGTTGAAAGAAGAAGATCGTAATTTTGGAATGTACTGAACAATTTCAAAGAACCCAGCAGCCGTCTTTTTTTATTGTTTTAGGCTTCTACCAGTCACAGCTCTTCGCAAGTAGCGTCGCTAGATCCTCCAGGTGCCTTTTATCAACCTCGTCAAACCCGTTCAATACGGCGCAGTCGATATCGATAATCGCCACCAGCTTCTTGACTTCACTGCCCGGTTGCTCGACCAATATTGGTACCACGATTTCACTCTTGCTGTCTCCATCGCAAGCGATATGCCCAGGGAACTTTTCCACATCCTCGACAAGCTGTGTCTCCCGTGACTGAGCGGCCGCGCCGCAAACACCACGTCCAAATTGGATGGTTTGGCAGGCAACTTTGCCTTGGAAGGGTCCTAGGATGAGTTGTGGGCTTTCAGAGGACTTGTCGAGCACGTAGAACCCTGCATAAACCAGATTCAGATTAACGTTCCGATCATTGAAGGGCAACATGGATACCCACCCGCCCAGTTCACCTCACTGCTCGGGGCAGCCAAGGACTTATATGCATGCCATAACAGCGAGGCAGTGTTCGCAAGATTACTACGTTTTCGTCAACTCTCGCGTTGAGGCATTCGCGAATAACAAATCCTTACCAAACCTAAGAGACATCGAAAGTCAGATTGTGAGTCACTTGCTCTGCGACAGGGGGAAGGCGAACCCAGTTGCGCTGGCCGATAAAGAGACCCTCAGCTTGTATCAGAACTTGTTCATAAGCATCCTCCTTTGTGACGCCCTCGGCGAAGTTGGATGCGTCGGCGTGGACCTAATACGAGAGGTGAGCTTCATGACCCGATAGCGACATCTGGAGCCGCACCATTCTGTCCGGATTGAAAGAAATCTGTGTATTTCTGTTCAAGCTTCTACTCCATAGGCGAGAGGTCCAATCGTCGTGAGTCGAGTTGAGCTCCTGGAATCCAGTTTGTAGTTACTAAAGTTTGCTCACAAGAAATGGTTGCTTCACAGTTTTAGACCCCGCAAAATCTAGGGCGGTGTTTGCAGATGCGATTTTAGCGTTGTTGATGCCAACAGAAACATGAAACGTTCGGATTTTGAGCATGATGGGGGATAAAGTTGACGAGGCAATACAATCGATCAGGCTTCCATTTAGCATTTCAATCAATAGTGCATATCGTTAATGTACGTTTACATGGGAGAAATGGTCTAATTTGTAGGCCAGATCTCTACCTCCAAACAGCAACATTAAGCATAATTGCAGTTTCTAGTTAAAATAGTCGACTCAAGAGGAGAGCTCAGCAGAAATTCGTCTTTAAATCACCTTGAATTTGGTTATGGGAAAGTATTAACAAGTCATGGAAAGGACGATGGCCCCAGCTATTGGTCCGCTAGCCATCCCTGATGTTTAGAGGCCAGTGTAAGTGCGTCACCAAAACTGAGCCATTCTTCAGCCACTCCATGACATGGCCTTCCGAAAGCGAGATCTCTTCAGAGAACTGTATTTGAGTTTGCAGTTTAGTCAAGATTTAGATTGGTATTCTTTTTTTATTCTTTCCTTTTTATAGTAGACGGATGGAGGCCAAAGTTGACACGAGCATCTTGGGACGGTTCCTACAGGCGGCCAGGGTTCGCTTGACGATGGGCCCATAACCCATAATTACCCACGAAGCATGAAGGTGAAACAGGATGTCTCTCTCAAAGGATGTCTTCCCAACTTCTTCATCGCTCTTGTTTCGGGGAACGGACATCTAGGAAGCGTGTGCTCAAGCTAGCACAGTCCTGGTTACGTTAATAATTGGTTCGGCAGCACCCGCAGCTACTCCAGAACCAATGACGCACCACACTCCCATCAAATTGGTAATGGTGGTCATGGTGGTCCTTCCGGCTCCGAAGCTCGCCTCCATCTCCGTTCTCACATCAACAACACACGTAAATGCCATGAGCTGCCGAACGCCATGGCGATACAGCCCGAGCCTCCAGCGCCGGCAGATTCATAGCCTCTGCAATTGGGGCCCGAGCTTCGCCGTGACGGCTTCGAAACCCTCGCGCGTCGCGGCGATCCAGTCGCGTGCCATCCACAATGACGGTCCCAAGCAGATAAATCCGCTTGTCAACCCTCCCGCTGTGACTCGCCCGCCGCCGCTTACGCTACCGCGTCGCCGAGACTTTGCCTCGACTCCGAAGTATTACTTTGAGCTCGGAAAGGGGTACCTGAAGTTCTACAAGGAGGGGTTGAAGAATGTCTTGGCGAGCCGGCGACTCTTAAATGAGAAGCTCTCGAGGACACCCCCGGACGACCGACCCTCGATATGGAACCCCCATTATGTGCCACGTACATTTTCCCGCGCGGATTGGGTTCTCCTTTGGCGGGTACGCCACGATATGCTCCGGTTACCACTCTTCGGACTAATGCTCATCGTGGTTGGCGAGTTCACCGTCCTCGTGGTCGCATATGTCGACGGAGTGGTGCCTTACACATGCAGGATACCAACACAAATATTCACGACCCTCGAGAAAGCCGAGCAGCGAAGGAAACTGGCCTTTGATGACTTCGAAGCCAAATACCCCCACGGCGTGCTCAGTCCCCGCGTCACCCCGGCCGTCGCCCGAGCCCACGTCCTCCGGAGCCTACACATAAGTGGCGGAATATGGGATCACCTTAGGATTACGCCGCCGGGCATGTGGCAAGCAAAAGGCCGTTATCGCATGGCATATCTCGAGGGCGACGACAAGAACATCGTCGAGGACGGAGGGCCAATGGGTCTTGAGTATGATGAGTTGAGGATTGCCTGTGCAGAGCGCGGCATCGATACCCTAGGTAAGAGCGAAACGGAGCTCAGAGGGTGGTTGGGAGACTGGTTGCGGTTGACGGCGGCGGAGGATATCCTGGAGAGGAGGCGGCGGATGGCTGTCTTGCTGCTAACAAGGTATGCCCCATGACTTTGAATTGGAAGTGGATGTGTTGCTGACAGTTCTAATGCAGACCCGAGCATTGGCCTCAGTCTCGAGACTTTGGGGTGCCGGAATGGCAGTTGTAGTGTCTCATGTGGTGGTCTGAAGTTGGTTGATGAAAAGGAAGAGCTGGGGGTATATTTTCCGCTCAGATCATGTAACATGTATCATTTTACTCTCTGTATATCCACCCATCTCTAGATGATGTAACACCACATGTGCAAGATAGAATCCTAAAGATAAAGACCTACTACGTATATCTAGATATAATCTTCTGCGTCCCATTTTGTCCAATCCAACCTTCTCTACGGTCTTCTCGTCGCAACTTGAAGCAGTGCCCGAAATCGGCAATAAACGTCCGTTTTAAGCACGTGGTCAACCCAAGACTCGGCCGCCGAACCAAGAGGTTACATTCCAACCCCAATGCGTTAAAGATCCCCCAGCCCAAATCAGAAGCAAAGCCGAGAAGGCCAGAGGCACTTACGCTAACGATACCGTACAGAGCAGCAATTACAAGATCCGGCCTACTGGTTTGGGGGTCGTTTGTGGGGAAAATTGGGCGTGTTTACGGCGTGTGAAAGTTGGGGTCGGCGCTGCACATGATGTCAGTTTTCGCGCCGAGGTTCGCATCACATGCAACCCCCAGTTGCGATCCGCAGCGCGAAAGTCATGGACTTTTACCGTCGCATTTAAACACGGACGGATTCCCCATTTCCCCCTCCGCATTATTGCAGCGCACCTTGCTTCTACTCCATATCCTCCCCAGACCATCCTAATATACTTCAAATCCTTCATATCCCACTCCAACCGCTACAATGTCTCTCAAGAACGGTGGGTAAGCTCCTACGGTTGACTCGGAACCACGGTAGCTAATGCATGATGCGACAGACAACTTCCCTTCCTCGGCTGCCTTCGACGCCATCAACGACGCCCTCAACTCTAGCGAGCAGGAGCGCAAGGATGCCATCAAGCAGGGCAACGGCGTGTACGCCTTTGTGCTGAAGAACAAGGCCGGCGAGACGGAGAGCTGGCACATCGATCTCAAGGAGGCTGGCAAGGTCGGCAAGGGCGCTGGCACAAAGCCCAACGGTACGCTTCACTCTCAGCTATTATTCCTCCGTCAAGCACGCACACGCTAATCAGGACCAACGCAGTCACTCTTTCGCTCTCCGACTCTGACTTCGCGAACCTCGTCGCCGGCAAGGCCAATGCCCAGCGTCTGTTCATGTCCGGCAAGTTGAAGGTCAAGGGCGATGTGATGAAGGCCACCAAGTTGGACCCTGTGTTAAAGAAGGCGCAGACTAAGGCTAAGTTGTAGATGGGGGGATTGTTTCTGGTGGTGTGACGCTTGTATGATACCTAATTTTCACTTTGGTTATGAACTGCACCGCATGGCTTGTGTGCGAGTATAGACGAAATACCACGCCTTTGAAATTGAATCTTCAGCTTATCATCGCACTTCATTTCGAGCTTTAATCTGGGGATTTCACAATTGGTAGTCCTTCTGAATACGATTCATCGAATCCAGAAATTACACAAGCCCGGCCAGTCTCTGGGTCGTCTCCGCAGCCTCCGTCCTCACCCCTCGAACAATCTCTCCCGCGGGCAGAGCCTTCTTGATCAGCCCGACCCCGGCGCCCCTGTTCAAATTAGTAGCCGTTTTAGAATGAATCGAATGATTGAATACTAACGCCCATGTCCGGGTCATTTTTCCAGCCTCTTCCTCGGAATACTCCTCCTTCAGAGTGGTCAGGCACTCTTCTAGTGTTGCTCCCTCGAGGAACTTCTCATGTATTGGCCCGATGATGGCGCGTCCATCATAGAGAGGACCCCATAAGGTGTTATTATTGATTTGGTCATTAAAAGGGGATCTAATTCCAGTCAGTGTGGGCTCCGTGATGCAGTTGGCGGGCTTTACGTACTTCAGAGTTGATACTCCGCCGTCAGTGGCGCGGAGGACGATGTCCTTGCGGAATTGGGGGTAGATCGACTCCTCGGCGACAGTGAACTATGATAGTCAATATGATGTCTGGCTTTTATCCAAGGCAGTACTTACTCTCGTCCCCATCACCACTCCTTCCGCACCTGACAGGCGTTAGCACTCTATGGTTCACGAAATGGTATCTGCAACTTACCAAGAGCCAACGCCGCAGCAACACCTCTCCCATCAGCAATACCTCCCGCGGCAACAACCACGATATCCCTACCCTGAAACTCTTCTTCAAGCATGCTCCTCACCTCCGGCACAAAACTCACGATACTCGACCCCTTCCGGAACTGATGACCTCCCGCATCCACGCCCTGCAGCACCAACACATCCGCACCATCCTCGGCAGCTTCCCTCGCGGACGCAACGTTGCCAACCTGCACAAAGACCCGAGGCGGTTGCTCCAGAGTCTTGATGGCTGTGATTATGTTTCGGTGAGGCTTCACTTCACCATCTGGCGCGAAAAGCCATACCGCGGCCGGATGATGTTTGGCCAAAATGGGAAGGGCGGTCTCTTTGAAATGGGTCACTGAGGCATGGCCAGTGACGAAGCCCGCGCCCACTTTCAGCGGGTTATTTGAGTCTCCCAAGAGGTTTCGAGATTCCTGCAAGTCGGCATCAAGCTTCTTCAGGTCTGGCGAACCCGCTGTGAGATTCACAGTACACGCAATCAACCCTAATGTCGGTTACCTCACAGGTGCTTAGATATGTTTCATGCCATCAGCACATACCTAAGCCGCCAGCTTTAGTCACTTCTGTCGCAAGACGTGGGCTCGCAGCACCGATCATAGGAGCATTAATAATGAGAGGCGCCTTGGTCCATGAGAACCAACTTTGAAGCTTAGATGAACTCATTTTCCTGATCAATTGGTTTGCAATTTAATTAATTGTATGTAGAAGTGAAGTTTAAATAGTCATGCATGTAAGCTTTATAGATCTGACGAGAGTTACATTAAACTTACATTATAGTGCTTGAGATGACCAAGCGCTGGCGTACAAGGTGTTGCTCTGATTCGTCAGGTGAAGTCATCCCGCCAGTCGGGAGTGAGATGTTGCGGACTTTGGTCGGAAGATCTCCGAGGACCCAATGAACATCTACAAGTATCACAATCTTATGTGAGTTTTTTGGTTTTCTTCTTAAATTCTTTTCAATTTTTGCTAATCAAGTCATCGCTTTTGAAAACCGCTGGTGTTGTGTCATGTGGCTAATTTAAAAGCGTACAGTGATCTCTGGGGGCTTGTTGTTGAGAATCTCATCAATCTCCTTCAAAATCTCAGGAGTTAACTTCTCCACAATCGCCACGGCCTTGCAGTTCTCATACACCTGCTCCGCACTGCTGGCACCCGTAATAGCCGAGCTCACGTTCTTATTGCTGAGAACCCAGGCCAGGGCAAGCTGGCTCTGCTTAACGCCCAGCCTTTCGGCAATAGGCTCTAGCTTATTGACCTGCTGAATGACTTCATCCCACTTGGCCTTGTCGGTACGTTGCCAGAATCCGTTGATGAATTCCACGCCCTTCTGAGCAAAACGGGAGTCGTCAGGAATGCCGTTTCTGTACTTTCCGGACAGAATTCCCTGCTTCATGGGCGAGAACACAGTCAAACCTAGGCCAACCTCACGGTATAGATGGTGGAACTCAGTCTCAACCTTAGCACGGTCAAGCATGTTGTAGGCCGGCTGCTCCATTATGGGGCCGATGAGGCCGAGCTTGTCGGCATAGCGCCAGGCCTGAGCAATCTCATCGGCGTTCCACTCTGAGGTCCCCCAATAGAAAGCCTTGCCAGTGTTGATGAGGTGGTTAAATGCCCGAACGGTCTCTTCCATAGGGGTCTGGCGGTCTGGTCGGTGAGCATAGATGAGGTCGACATACTCAAGGTCTAGACGCTTCAGAGCAGCGTCCATGCCCTCGATAATGTGCTTTCGTGAGAGACCCTTGTTGTTGACTGGATTGTCACCAAAAGCAGTACCCCAGTACAGCTGCAAGTGATGTTAGCACAATACCGGTGGTGAAGCTGTAGCTGGGAGCTCACCTTGGTAGAAATCACCAGATCATTTCGCTTCCAGCCATACTTCTTAATAGCCTCCCCCATAACCGTCTCGGACTCTCCCCCAGAGTAAGCCTCAGCGCAGTCAAAGAAGTTGACGCCGCAATCGTAAGCTGCCTTCATGCACTTGAAGGTGCCCTCTGTTCCAAAGTGTCAACACCAGCATCTTGGATATCGAGTGCAAGATTAACATACCTCGGTCAACATGACCACCATAGGTCAGCCATCCTCCCAGCGAGATGGCGGATACCTGAAGACCGGAGCGGCCTAGGAACCGATAGGTCATGGGGGGTTGATCTTCTGGCTTGGACATGGTGATGTTGTGGGCTCACTTAAAACGATATGGAAAGAGCTACAGCGAGGCAGAGAAAATTGCAATTGCAGAGTCGAAATTATGTCTGAGATATTTTTCTTTTACGGTTTTATAGTTCCTCGAACAGCAATCTAGCGTCGACAGGCATCCGATAGACATACGTCTTTCTGAATCTCATGCGGGGCAGTGTTGAGTTCCCCCCACCTCACCTTTACGTCGGTAACGGTGACAGTTGCATTTCATCATGGATTCTACCAATACCGGCGTCTCTTTGGCCAAACTGGCCGGGGCCGAAAGAGACGGTCTGATTTGATGTTTAGGTAATCAGAAGGGAAGCGTTGCCAACTTGGGCTCGCCGACGGTAGTTGAGGGGCTGAGAAGTGATTGCTAAGCAACTATCGCCAACTCTGTCGATCACTGTCCTTCTTAAAGCCGCAGCGGCTACATTTAGGCTGTGGCTTCGAGATATAAACCTATCGCTAGATGGGATTCGCTGATGTTGCCCATACAATGCTGAGAGTTCAGCTGTTCATGATGCGATTCTCGGGTATGCGTGCCGTTCCCATTTAGCCGTACCGAAATCGGAGGTTTCGAGCGTTCAAACTGGCTTTTGGGAGGTTTATGGCTTCGGCCCGGGGCATTTCTTGTCCCACGTTTCGGATTCGATATCACGGCTGCAGAGGCAGCCTAGTAGCGAAGCGGCTTCCTATTTCCGAGTTTCAGGGCCTAACGATGTTGGTTTGCATTGGCGTCTAGACCTACCCTGGACTAAATAGTAAGGTGCAGCTGTGGGTGTTGACATTAAAGTTCTTGGTAGGTTAAATCCATGTCACACATCAATTCTCTATAGGATGGTGCTATACTAGGTATAGTAGTCAATTCGATATCAGTGCAATCGATCAATACCACATCGGCCTCATCTACTTGGCCTGCAATTCATCATACTTGTCTTAATCTTACACTCAGTTTATTTAGTTCAGTACCCAATAGAAATGGCATAACCACGATTCACATTCAAGATTCAATAGGGACCTAATACCACCACACTTTTGGGCAAGAGTGAAGTAATCATTATCCATCCCATAGAGAATTTCGTTGAATAGGATAGGGTAGGCACTAGAAACGTGAGCAAAGGGGTGGTTCTAAATGACGAATTCTGATTGGTCCATCTTCTCAGGCTCATTATATGCACATCTCGTAACATCAAATTGGATAGCTGGATCAGACACAAATCTCCGAGAGGGAGAATCTCAATCTTGCATCGGAAAAATTGTAGCTTAAAAAGGGATGCTGCTAAAACTCACAAGCGAGATCCGACACCCGAGGCAGCGGAGATGGCTGGATCAATACACGGCGTTTTTGTCTCGCCATAGTGAAGCGGACCGTTGGCTGACTCAGACATGGTTTACCCGCTGGACGGGCAACAGAAGTTGTGTACGAATTACAGGTGAACAGTCAAATTTTGTTTGGGTCGTTTTGGCGAAGTTGCTTCGGAAGGGCCGTACGCCTGGCACGGCAGTGCAGTGCAGTGCAGCCAGCCAGCCATGGCAGACGGTTGTAACAGGGGGGACGAGAGAGCAGTGGCTCGACTCTGGATGTACAGCGAGCATATGCATGTGATGTTGCACACTGTTGAAGCTGCCAGCAGTCTGTGTGCCGGGGAGGTGAAGATGGTGCGCAGTTGGTTGTTACTGGGCTGCAGGATAGTTCCCGTTGACAAAGGCGTCTTTGATGATTGATCTCATTGTCCGTTCCTGGTAGTAACTGATGCAATGTGCGATCCTCCCGCGAATATTGGGCCCGGATAAAATGCAAGGCAACCTTGGTTCGAGGGTGTCACTGGTTGGTTTCTTGGGAAACGATAGGTATCTTCGCGTGCAGGAAACGCAGAAGCGGCGTGCTGTCTAGAGGAAACCAAGAGAATGAGATCAGAAAAGAGAGACAGTAATTTAATATATCACAAATGTTATGCTTATGCATGTTGGTATCTCGGTGTAAAGACCGAGACAAAGGAGACCTGAGATGCACGTTGGATTGGATATTATTAGACTTATGGAGTCGATATTCCTGCGGGGAGAGCAGGGCCGATCACTTGGGCTAGACCGTTAGGACATCCTGGAGACGGCGAGAGGCACCGTTTGCCGGAGGGGCAACCATCCAACATTCTTTATTGTACTTGCGTCATTAGCAGCGGGGGATGGTTAATTATGTGATGAGAGGCCGAGATACGTTTGACAACGACATGTCGTTATTATGGGATTTCCTAAGGGTCTGAGGTCTGGAATCGATTGACGGGCGCTAGCAACGCCTGAGTCTGGCGTACAGTGGCTTGGAAGGTTGCATGGACCTTACAGACTACAGCAGCTAAAAAATTGAATGAGCCTCAGCGAGTCAACAATGAATCAGTGGGCCTTTAAGGGACGAACCTTGGAAGGCTTGGAAGGGGAAGTTGGAGGATTTGGGGGCACAGCACCGGACAAGCACAGCACTTGAGCATCTGACAAGGCACAGCTTGGCACAGCTCACAACTCAGCCCAGATTTCAATGCAACGGCACCCTCGTCGACACCGTCGATCCATCTTGTATTCCCTGAATAAATTTGTTGAGCTTATGCAAGCTTGTCGCCTCCCCGAGCCGGACAAGACCCCGGGCATAGAGGAGAGATTGAGAGAGATTCCAGGTCATGCCCCCGTTGTTCACAGGCCGTGCACCGAGGCACGGCTGGCCAAAAGCAGCAGCTGCTCCCCGGGTACCTGGACGAAGGCTGGGAGATTGGGCAGCGGTCTATGTATACCCCGGCTCCGCCGTTAGGGTCCACTCGGGGCGCCTCATCAGTGGACAGGTGCTTAACACGCTGTGCCGAGTCAAGACTCACCAGATGGCTGACCGACAAGGGCAGGCAAAGGCAAGCAAGGGCGGACCAGGGCCTGTATACTGAGTCGTCCACAGTTTCAGTGGACAGAAAAGATCCGCAAGCCAGAAACAACAATCTAGTAGGAGGGCCGAAATAACGTAGCGCTGGGCAAATTATACTGTCCAAAACAGTCCAGGTGCACTGTTATTGTTGGCGCAGGGTCCGGCTAGGCCCGACCTTACTCGTCCAGTCCCCCCGTGGCCCTTGGCTTTTAGCGGTCCGCTCAGTGATGGAGTGCCCCCATTTCCAGCCGAAAGGCCCCAGCGAGCCAGTGCACTAACCAGCGGCCCACTGTCCAGCCCCATGGAAGGGCCCGGGCAGCTTGCTGCAGTGCTGCTGGCAGCATCCGTCCGTCCTGAGGTATCTAATTACTCTCTGGGCTCGTACCTTCACTCTTCCCCTTTCCTCCACCATCCTTTCGATATTCGACATCTCGACATTTCGACTGTCGCCCGTCGCCCGAACAAGCCTCAGCCTCCTCCGGGAGCCGTCGCCCCATCTCCCATTTCCCGTATCTCGCTGAGCGAAGCTCTTGGAGATTTGCATCCTTCGCTCCCTCTTTCCGTCGCTTTTACAGGTGAGTCCCGACCGATGATCTACCTATGGGAGTCGGCGATTGTGGATTGGGCCCGGATTTGCCGCTGGACGCTCCTGAGGTGTGCCTGGTGGCAGCCCAGCCTGAACCTTACTCAGGCTCATAGGCCATCCTCCTCCTTCCAATCCCCAAAGAGTCCCTTGATCGCTGCATCCTTGCCAAAGGGGGCAAAAACGTTGCGTTGTTCTACTGGGTCTGGACAGGCTGCGGATTGAGAGAAGAGAGTCTTTTTGCCGCGCCCTCCCCCAATCCCTCGCCGACTACTGCCCACCTCACCTCCCATTCACACACTCCGTCTCTCGTCCAACGGCAGGCCACCTGGCTGTCCGAATTTCTTCCCCTTTTCTCCCGAAGCGCTAGAAATCTTAATCTTGCTTCCATCAAGCGCTGACCGCCGTTTCTTCGAATTTGTTTACAGATTATCGACTTTCGACAACTTCCGATTCTACATCCTGTCTACTTCGACCGATATTCCCGACTGGACTACATCTCGGCTCCTCTCCCATTTTGTCGCCTACGCGTCCCCACAGGTGGTCCTTCGGTGACCGCCCTCAGCCCTCGCCATGGCCTCCTCATCCTCAAACGTTGTCGGCGTCCACTATAGGGTCGGCAAGAAGATTGGAGAGGGTTCCTTTGGTGTCATTTTCGAGGGCACCAATCTGTTGAACAACCAGCAGGTTGCCATCAAATTCGTGAGTCCTGACCTACTGTTGTTACCTGATTTCGGTCAGCCCATTTCGCTGACCACGCTCTTAGGAACCTCGCAAGAGCGATGCGCCTCAATTGCGCGATGAGTACCGAACATACAAGATTCTCGTCGGGTGCCGTACGCAACTCCCTGGACTTCCCTAATCTAACCGTGGGCTCGTTACTAACCAACCCAATAGCTGGCATCCCCAATGTTTACTACTTCGGACAAGAAGGGCTTCATAATATTCTCGTTATCGACCTCCTCGGCCCATCTCTCGAGGATCTCTTCGATCACTGCGGAAGAAGGTTTTCCATCAAGACTGTTGTGATGGTTGCCAAACAGATGCTTTCAAGGGTCCAGACTATCCACGAGAAGAACCTCATCTATCGCGACATCAAGCCCGACAACTTCCTTATTGGCCGACCTGGCACCAAGGCCTCCAGCGTGATCCACGTTGTTGATTTTGGCATGGCCAAGCAATACCGTGACCCGAAGACGAAGCAACACATCCCCTACCGCGAGCGAAAATCGCTGTCCGGCACTGCTCGATATATGAGTATCAACACTCATCTGGGTCGAGAGCAGTCGCGAAGAGACGACCTCGAGGCTCTTGGCCACGTCTTCCTATATTTCCTTCGCGGCGGACTTCCTTGGCAGGGTCTTAAAGCTGCCACGAACAAGCAGAAGTATGAAAAGATCGGGGAGAAGAAGCAGACTACTGCTATCAAGGATCTGTGCGAAGGCTTCCCCGAGGAGTTCTGCAAGTACCTGACATATGTCCGAAACCTGGGCTTCGAGGACACCCCTGACTACGACTATCTTCGTGAGCTTTTCACACAAGCTCTCAAGAACACTGGCGAAATTGAGGATAGTGAATACGACTGGATGAAGATTAGCAAGGATTCGGGAAAGGGATGGGATATGAAGAACCACAACGCGGCGTACCTCCACAACCCCAACGCAAGGCCCGGCCCCTCCCAGATGGAGCTCCACAGCGGCCGTCCGGGGAATACCACCTCTCACCAAGCAGCACAAAACCTTACTGTCGGCCGTTTAAACGCCGCGCAACCCCCCCCTCCGTCACCGATCAAGCAGATGGGCAAGCAGAGAGATCGGCCAAGCGCCCCCGGCGCCTTATCGGCGCAACGTGGGAGCGGGGTGGGGGGTCTCCGCGACATGGCTACTCCAACGGGATCGACCCAAGCCCAATTCCAGAACAGCGCCCAGAACCTGCCTCAGCCGAGGACCTCCCAGCAGGGCCCAGTGACCCAGCCGGCTCAGACTAATGGGCAGCCGGCTGCTCAACCCAGCGGTTTCCAGAAGCTCATGAAGACACTTTGCTGTGGTTAGGTGCCTCCAATGAGGTTTCTGGACTGTTTATGTATCTATCGTTGTGGCAACCTTGACCTATCTTGGGATGTGGATGATGATAGTCAACCGGCGCAGAAGTATTCACAACTGGAGAGGTAGTTGTGGCTGAGAACTATTTTGCTGAGCGGAGCCGCCTTGAGCGTAACGCACCTGGAGCACTGTTCAAGGAAAACGCCGTTTCTTTCAATAATTGGAGCTTGTGGAACTCGTGCGATAGGAGAATGATGCGAGGCTTCAATTTGGGGCTCTGGAGGCTTCTCCCTCAGCGATCAGGCCTATATCTGCGTATTATAGAACCCCACCCAGCACTGATGGAGGACAATGTCCATTACGGCCGAACCATAAAAGAAGAAATCCAACACAATTTCCCCGTGGGTATCGGTTTGGAGTTGGGACGAGCTTTCCTTTTGTCTGGCATTACATCACGAAATTATACTAAAACCGTTCAATCTTGCAGCGCAGCACGGCGCATGGAGGTCGAGTAGGGCAGCATTGGGTCTGGTTTGGTGTTCTCCTTTTATTCTCTTTCTCTCTTCTCTCATCAAGCTGTCTATAATACTTCTTTCCGATCGCTTCCCGAGACGAAATTATGAGACTAATTCATCGTTGCGGTCTGGTGAGGGGAGGTGAAGCGAAGCGAGTGTGTAGTAAATCGGTATAGGTATGTTACAACAAAGCAAGTACAAGTATTCTGGGGATGAAAGGGTGAAGGAGGAGGAGGAGGAGGAGGAGGATGGTCTGGAAGCTGGGTGATTTATTTGCGAAATGAGATAGAAGACTGGGAGTTGCTGTCTGGTATAACTTTTAATCAAAAAGCTATCGCCAGTAATATGGCCATCGCCCCTTTTCAAGCCCCTTTTCAACGAGCAGATATTAGAAGTATTCATTTATATGTAACATTACACGGCACCCCAATCATGTTTGTGACGCCAATGCCAAAGCCGTCCATCCTTTCCGTAATTTTCCCCTGTAGATGCGCTCATCAAAGTCTACATCAGAAGTCGATATCCCTTCTCTTCCCCTCAACAAGGAATTTTACTTAGGTCAACTTCTGCTTAATGAAGAAGGATCGGAGGTGCGAGAGTTGCCACGCGCAGGTGACACCGAGGACGATAAGTTGGATGATGATCCAGCGAATGACGCGGGCGTTTGTTGATTCGGACTGATCTCTGAACTCGGCTTCTCGCTCCTGTATAGTATGCGTGGTCAGCCAGTCCTCTGAAGATATAATAACATATAGTGGTGCCGCTCACTTGAACGTGCAATCGCCGCAAGATGACCTCGGGCAATCCTGATGCTCTGGATATGAATAGGGGAAAACTCACACGCTGGAAAACTTGTTCCCTTCGAATATCGTTCAACCGCGCATTCAAGTCCTTGACCCGCGTGGTCAGATCCTGAAGTTTGGTCTTGTCACTGCTCTCAATCTCGTTCGTCTCGCCAATCACCAGGTCCAGGGTTAGCTTGATGCCGCCGTTGGGGTTACCGGCTGACAACCACGACGAGCGGCCGGAGTTGGATGATGGCGTGAAGCACAGACGGTGGTCACCGGCGTCGGCGGCGCTGAAGGTGAAGCGACCTGAGGCAGAGCCACGTTGGGAGACGACACGGTGGTCGTTGTCGAAGACTTCCTACGGGGGGGTTAGAGGTACGAGGCACGAGAGGTATGGAAAGGGGATCTGGGACGTACGTCGACGGAGATGTAAATGCTAATGCCGTCATGCTTCGCCCAGCCAGAAATCCGATCATCCCACTCCTCAGCAGTATAATGTCCCACAACGAGGGTGTCCTTCGGCAGCTCCTCGAAGAAGCATTTTGGGGTCGTCCCGTCGATGTAGAAGTATAGCGCGTTCGCAACAGCACTGAGCGATAGCAGAGGGAGGAACGCCCTCATCTTGACAGTGGACGCTTAATCGGGTAACTACAAGATGCTCAGTTGGCGCAATTGAGACGTTGAGTTCCACGGGGAAAAGGTCGTGTGAGGAAGTCGATGAGAATGTTCGTAGGGAGGTGCTGAAGAGGGTGCTTGGCGTTGCGAAGGTGCCACGTTCGAAAAGCGCCCATCAGGGGTTGAGGTCACGTGCTGATAAGAGGCTGCCTCGACTTCAACTCTACGCGTCGAAACTTGAGGACATCAAAATTTCGAGGCGGAAACAACGACTATTTCTAGCCGCCACCAGCCAACTCATCCTAAACCTGTCACCTCCAAAACGCAGATTTGCCAGTTTCAAAACTGATATTGATGATTTCTGCGATGAAATCGGGCCCCTGACGCTTCCGCGATACCCAACGATGACTTCCTCCGACGTTCGCGACGTGCTCAACCTCCCGGATGGCCACGCCGGCCCCCGCCCAGCAAAGAAGCAGAAGACCTCCGCGCCTCGGCCGAATTTGAAAGGTCTCGCGCGTGAGGTGCATATGCTGGGCGGCGACAACCCGATCGCAATCGTCCCGGAAGTCACGAACTTTAAGAAGCGCCGGTTCGCGAACCGCAAACCGGCTGCGCGATGGGAGTTGCGACCCTTCAAGAACTCAGCGCGAGATGATTCTACTTTCACGCTGAAGCACTGGCGGAGGAAGGGGGATAAGGCTGAGGGTGTAGCGCAGGAGGAGACGGCGCAAGAGGGTACGGAGCCAGTAAAGGACGACGAGGTGGAGGACTCGGCGTTTGCCAAGTACAACGTCCAGGTGACGGTGCCGCAGTACAGCGACGATCAATACAGGCAATGCTTGCAGAATGCCGACTGGACGAAGGATGAGACGGATTATCTGCTGGATCTGGCGCAAAACTACGACCTCCGATGGCCTCTTATCTGCGATCGCTACGAATGGAATCCTCCAGCAACGAACGGAGAAGCCGACGCTGACGGCGACGAGAGTAAGGCCATCGTGCCGGCAACACGGTCTCGGACGACGGAGGACCTCAAAGCGCGGTACTACGAAGTGGCCTCAAAGATGATGGCGGCTCAGAAGCCTGTGCAGTACATGACGCAACCTGAGTTCGCACTACATGAACTGATGGCGCATTTCAACCCGCAACAAGAACGGCTGCGGAAGGAGTTTGCATTGAATGCTTTGACTCGGTCTCGCGAGGAGGCGAGGGAGGAAGAATCGTTGTTGCTGGAGATCAAGCGGATTATGGCACGCAGCGAACGCTTCAACGAGGAACGCAGGGAATTGTATAATCGCCTTGACTATCCCCGTGCCGACACGGACATCAGCCCTTTCAAGTCCTCTACTGGTTTGCAGAATCTGCTACAGAATATGATGAGTGCGGACAAATCAAAGAAACGCAAGTCCCTCATGGCTACGGATGGTGTTAGTCCCTCTGGTCCTGCCACTGCACAGGGAGCGACACAGGATTCAAGCAGGCGTGAGAGCACCGCCGCATCGACCGGCCATCGTGACTCTACAGGTCCTGCTCCAACACCCACCACTACTACCAACAATAAGAAGGGCCAGCAACAACAGGAGCGTCGGAAACTTAATACCCAGGAAGAGATTGTTTACGGTGTTACACATCACGAACGATTGGGTTCTGGGCCAACTTTCAGAACCGAGAAGATTAACAAACTTTTCTCTCACAAGTCAAATCAGCAGCAGATTCGTATCACCAACACTCTAAACGAGCTTGATGTACCGAGCAAGTTGGCCATGCCCACCGCCGCGACAACGCACCAATACGAGCTACTTCTCGGAGCTGTCAACAGCCTTCTCGACGCTCGAAAGGTTTCAGATAAAATTGATGCTGAGATCAAGGTTGAGCAAGCTAAGAAAGCAGAACGAGAGAAGACGATGGCACCTCCGCAACCCGAACCGGGTTCTACGGAAGGCAGACTTGAAAATAATGAAAATGGCGACCAAGCTACTCAACAAGCGGACGACTCGGTTGCAAATGCCAATGGCGCGGAGGCCAACGGACCTCAATCCGGAGGCGATGGTGACAAAACGGAGGGCACAGAAATCGGAGGTCCATCGACTGAAGCACTAGAAGTATCAAGCAGCTCAGGACAAGAGAATGGGGATAGGGAAAAGACTGCTCGTCCTAACAGTAGCGGCGCATCACATAAACGTAGTGCAAGTGAGCTCAGCGGCGAGAGCGATAAGAACGCCAAACGACAGAAAAAGTAGAGAAGTATCATGAAAGTACCTCTACTTCGCTTCTAGGCGCCGGCAATCTTACCTTCTGCACAGGAGATGAACTCGGAGGGGAATTTGGGACTCCCTGTCTGCTCAAGTGACCGGTCTCGGTAGTTGAGTGTTCCAGCTTTTTGCTATTTGTAGGATAGAGCGTCAGACATGACCAGGGTCATCATGACTTTTAGCGTAGGAGTAATGACGAGCTATGAGATCGGCGAAGCCGGATAGCAGATTCGAAACCAAACTCCGCGTTATCACAAACGCTCACTGGACGGTTCTGGTGATTGCTGAACGTTCATTTAGCTTGAACCGCTTGGATGTGCATGATGTGGGTAAGGTAGATCAGGGTCCAGTTGCTAGGGTGGGTGGGATGCGCCTCACGAAACATAGGCGCGCTTGAAATCCGTACAGGGGAACACTGGGCGTTACCCTGGCGTCCTTAAATCGTTTTAAAGGTTTCAAGACGGCCGAGAAACATGTGTCAAGCGGGTAAGGATCAACGGTTCTGGAGCGGCACTGTGGAGGGCCTTGATCGCTGGGACGTCATATGCCAAACAGATACGACGTTCCATTAAGAACCTGCAGCTCATCAGCGGCTGCATTGAGGCTCCTCGCCTAATATAGCAACAGTCTCTAAAAATAAAGTCAGCCCAGCCGCGTGGTTCTAGATCAGATGGGAGATCGTGGAGCACCCCTGAGCAAGGAATACTTGTCTAGGCATAAGTAAGGCTGGTGTAGCCGAGGGAATGGGAAGGAAGGGGGTGTACGACTTACTACCACTATCCCGGGGCTAGTCTCCAATAATATGAGTGAAGGTATCCCCAGATGGGACTCTCCAGGCTGACACCTCGCGCGTGAGGCAGCTCGTGTGAAGATTGTTCTTGGAGATGCATCGATGAGGTCACAGGCGTCAAACCGAGGTCGCAGATTCGACGACCTAGGGGCATTATACTGTTCGTGATGCCCAGCGAGACGCCAGGTGTAGTCGCAGGATGAACAACGCCTGTCGTCATGGCCATATCCCACCTGGCGTTCGTGCCTTGCAGAAGGACCCTGAAGATGAAGGGGCGTGCGTCTGTCGGCGACTGGACAAAGAGATTAAAAAATGACTTGCAGGATGGTGGTGATAAAAATAGGAGGGCGTATATGTCCACTTCTTCCGTTCTTGAGCTGGAGAAGCGTTCTAGAAATAACAGGGCGCTTAGGTGGGCGGTTAGCTATCTGCAGGCCATGTATGAGACGAAGTCATTGGAGGAGCCAAGAAAGGAGTTTGTGATAGGCTTGCATAGGAGAAGTATGGCTATTTTGGGATGCAGAAAAGCCTGAGAAATTTTGAGCGGCGGTTCAAGCTGTGGGTGTCGTCTATGCTTGGTGTTGAGGCTCTGAGAGGTGAAGTTGAAAACTGTGGTTGAAGTTGTGTGGAAGATGATGGCGGGGATATGATTGGACCTTGGGAATGTGACGAGCGTGCTGCCTTCCCGCTTTGGATTGTGGAGGATACATGTGATGACGGGGAAGGCGCGTTGGCTCTCGGCGAGACCTTTTGAGAAATTTCTCAGCTTGTTGGTTTCGAGCTCAATCTCTACACCAAGCAATGCCCTTGTTCTCCTCATCCCCATCTTCCATCCCTCGCTGGAATCTGCTTTCATGAGTTGAAGGAATCGGCCGAGGACAAAGTATTCGCAAGTACCTCGGGTGGGGGCGTTCGGCTAGCAATATCTCAGGTAGCAGCGATCCCCTGTCATCACCGCGCTTGACGACCGCCGGCAAATCGCTAAATTTTGGCCCCCGAACCCCTAGCAAACCAATCTGCTTCCATCGGGAGCGCTACCACCGACTGGCGTCCGTCGACCAACACGCTCGCTAGCAGCGCCTGTTGACCATGCCGCTAAGAAGTGAAAAGGGGTGCTAGGGGCTTTAGGCGGGGCATCCGTTTGGACAACTGAAAGGAAGGTTTGAGTTGGATGGGCGGGGAGTTCAGATGCGACACCAATCACGGGGTATATTTCCAGCCCTCCTTGTTCGATGTCTGGTTGTCGTCACATATGCTCTGGTTGATATTCACTCTCCACCCGACCCTGCTGCTGCCAGTTCGAGGTTCGATTTCTGTGTGAATAAAGAATCCCGCCCGCCACAACCACGGGAAGGTGGGAGCTTATGCGCCAGTAACGCCAATTCCCGGTGCTCTGGCAGGGCCAATTTGGGCGCCGGCATTGGACATACGGACAAAACGCCACCAAAGCAGCCCTGAATAGAAATGCTTGGGAAGAGTTCAGTAGTCGAGTTGAGCCTGTGGCGTGCAACCAACAGCCAATACAACGGTGGGAGCCTCTCCAGAATCGAGATATCGCACCCAACACACTGCAGCTGGCGCACATGGCCATACGATGCAACATCCGTGGAAACCACCAATCACAACCGCTCGGCTGGCGAGTCCTACACTAAAGGCGCCAGTCAGACGCAAACGCAGACGCCGATAGACTCTGCGGAACCGGAGGGACTCACTTTCTGGTAGATAGGGTTGCATGCATCTCTTCCATCCATCCAGGATTTCCATCCCCAAGGACGCTCTCTCCTGTAGATATCCCGCGGAGGAGCATGGAGACTCTCCGAATGGTACTTGACTCACGACTTGGAGCTGGCAGTAACAGCAATGACATGGGCCACCTTAACGAAGCAAGATCGCTTATTGTTCTGAGGCATGCTTATTATGGCGCCCGGAAATCAGGCTCGATCCTTCGGGTCAGCACTTGCATAAGTCTCGCTCGGTGTATCCTCCGCGGTCCTTGTTAGCCTTTCATCAATCAGGGTGTCACAGAGGATGCATGGAAGAACGTAATTGGAAGCATTCCAAGCAGAGTAATGCTCAAGGTGCCTTGATAGCTCAGCCCCACGTTACGGCTTCCTCCAGCGGTATCTCATTTCGCTCTTCTTTCTCTACCCATCCACGTCAGTCCATCATCGTTCGGCAGTCGGCCGAGGGGGTTAATGAACAAGTGGCTCGTCTCTTGTCTCTTGCCCTGATTGTGGCTCTTGAGGTTATGGGTCGCCCCATGCTGACCCGTTTGCTTCCCGACTCATTGTACAATACGCGGGAACTGTGGGGGCCGAAAGTTCAATATTTGCGAGCGTCTCCCAAACTGGATTGCCCCGCGTGTGCCTCTCCAACAACAGGGGCAACGGCACCACCACTACCCTACCACTAGACGCATCACCAACGTCAGCACTGTAGCACAAAGTCTGGCACCAGCGGTGTGCTGGAGATGTCGGATGCATGCAAACCATAAACTATTTCGTTGGCTGTAATGACATGGGCACAGACACTAGCCTCCACGTCACGCATCGTCGCCTCCGACTGCTGCGACGGCTGTGAGAGCCCAATAGCCAGCTAAGTCATCGACGGGGAACCAATGACGGATGGGAGGCCGCTTAGCTTTATCACGGTTAGACTACGGCGGTAAAACCGAAGTTTGAGTCGGCCGGGTCAGCAACTTGCGACAAGCGCTTCCTGGTAACGGCATTGGGATCGCCAGGTCATGGATTGTGACGGGTTGAATGACATGCGCAAGGACGCCCTGCCCACCCACTTTCGCATGTGGACCCCAGAGCCCAGTTGAAAAAGTTCTCGAATTGTCCAGGGATTGAGGCCGCACAACGAACGTATCCAGAGGCTTGACGTGACCAACGGGTAAAACGGTAACGGACCGAGACGGCATTGAGGCATTACGTTGCAGCCTGCGTTTGGAAGACAGGAAGTGGAGGACGTCCGCTCGCTGTTTCTATATTTATCACCGTCGCATCAGCGGTGGATGCTGTGTCGGAAGCTTAAACGCCTGTCTTCGTTTCGTTTAGCCTTCGACCATGAAACCGTCTTCGAAATGCTTCTGCCTTACCTTCAACATCAGCTGAAGTGCCATTGTATGTGATGTAGTGCAGCATTGTCTCCTTCCGCAGAGAATCCCTAAAATGGTGTTGGCTTGGGCAAAAGGACGTCAGTCAAGTGGAGTCGTAAGGCTTTTCTGCGCCGCCCCATTTCCCAACGGTGTCGAGCACGAGGCAAGGCAAGCATCCCAGCAGCCCATCATTTTATGGTCCCAGTACTCCGTACCCAGCGCTTCAGCCTGACATTAAATACCCTCTAGCGTTGAATTCCTACCAGGCTCATCAGCGCTGACAGAGAATCTTATACGGCGCTAATCAGACTTTAGGGCTCTCCGCCAACTGCCATACTACAGCACCAATTCCAAGGAACCTTAGGTAGTTAGTTCGGGGTTGAACTTGCGCGTCACCGTCGAGTCTAGCGGAATAGCGCTGTCTAGTCCGCGATCGAGCGAGGGCACGGGCGTGGACGCACCAACAAGATGAGTCTACCATACCTTACAGAGAAAAGGAAGAAGTACGTGTCCTGGCACAGCCGCGGACGGCGGTGGGCAACACGAGACAGCTGTGCTAGCGTGTTAGACGCGGCGTTAATGGGCGCTGGCTTTGGACCGCTGGGCCGCTTCCTACCGGTTAGCACCTCGACGCCTCGCCAACCAGGGACAGGCATCGCTGCTCACACGCCCTCTGCATATTGTCCACTGATTGGCCATTGGGGTGAGAGCGCGCATTTCCTAGAAAGCGCTTTTGGGTGTTCTGTCACCACATCCGCGGTACGGCGGTGGTCCATGACGCATTCTGGTTGGGCGGCTGGTGGTCGCCGAAATGTGAGACTACTTACATTAGTAGGGGACTCGAGCTTTGGCGCTGCTCCTCGAGTCTAGACTCTTCAACAATAGGGAAAAGGGCGAGGAGGTAGCCAGGCGTGTCAGTGACTTTGTGGCTCCGTGTTCGCGTCTGCTGTAGGTTTGGCGGTCGGTCGTCATTTAGTGCCGCGGTAGCGAATAGAAGACGGAGGATTCTTCCACCAGTGCTGCGCAAAGCACACGCTGGGGCTGGGGGTAAAGCAAGTCCAGGCTAATGGTGGGCGTACTGGATCGGCTTACATGGTTGGCGCCGAGGTCCTGGGAAACAGCATCTTTCTGCTCAGCGTCCGACTCGGATGGGAAGGACGTGTGTCTGGACAGCAGTAGGGGTGGACGGAGATACGGTGACGCAGGAAGAAACGGGAAACGTTATGTCGCCTCCCCTGGTCGGTCGCACGCTGAGGCAGCGGCATGGCAGCCGAGCTGGTGTAACATCGTCGAAAGAGAGTTGTGCCGGTATCTGGACACGAGATGCGCTGGCTGCCGCTTGCGATGGCGGGATTGGACTGATTGCCATGGGCGCATAACGGGCGTTGTTTACATTCATCAACCTCATACAAGCCGGCGGTTGGAGAAGCCGAGGTAAGGTATATGCCGAACGTGATATTGCCCAATTGCCTAGGAGTAACCTTGAGTAGCGGCGTCACTTCACCTTCGAAATTATTTGGGCGGGAGGGGGAAGGGTCGGGGTCCCGTAGAGTAAGAACTTACCGCCGTAAGTTACGCAGCGCCTTTCAGCGGCGTCGGACGGCGGCTCGCGTAGGTCGCTTCCGGGATCCAGATCGAGGGCGGGAGTGGGCAGTAAAGTGCCTGACCCTACTAGCAGGGGTCCTGCCCAGGAGCAGGGATGGCGGGAGAGAGGGAGAGGCTGGGCTGAGAAGTCTGAGATGGAGAGAGAAAGCATCGTCGCGACTATGCTTCGGTGTCTTTGTTGTACGAAGGGGTCTTCCGTGCTAGGTTCGTTCTGGTGTTCGTTTTATCTTCGCTTCATGGCGATTGAGATGGATGAGGGAAGGGCGGATCTCTGCCATGCTAGTGAGATAGACGAGAGTGACTCAGACGGGATAGACGAGCACACGTTCACGACGTGGTTCGTACTATGTACAATCTATGAACAGGGCCAAGGCAAGACACGACAGGCCATTCCATCCTTGCCCTGGTAAGGAAGCCAACCCCCATCCAAGGCCATTAGAGGTCAATTTGGGACGATGACCATCCCATGGCGGCGAACGGGCGAGGGAGCAGAGCGTCAGAGCGGCAACAATGAGAGAGTACATTCTTGCTATGCCCACACCCCCCCTCATCCATCTCCAGACTTCGCGCGTGTTTCTCTATCTTGCTGTTTCTCGTCAATCAGGGCCTTGCGCATCGAAGAACCACCAGTGGAGGGAGATCCTTGTACATTAATTGATCTGCTAACTTCGCCGCCAGGGTCCAGAGAGGTCGTATTATTGAGTTTTTTTTCGCTGTCGAAACAAGAGCCGTCCTCCGCAAGTACTGCCAAAGTACCCCACGTACCTCGACCCCCCAGTCCGAAGCGCCATGCCGCTGAGGACTCGTCCCTTGATCCCCAATTTGGAGGGGGAGACTTGGGACAAGAGGCTTCCGGGCTTAGCGACGGGACTTGGTACTGTCCTGTACAAAGCGGCGCCAGGGCCCTGGTTCTTTTGAAAGCTGGTCTGCTTTTGTGCTGCTTGCTTGCTGCTGGTGCTTGCTTCCTTTCTCTAAATTGTGCTTCCATTTCCATTCTGCCAATCCGTCCGCCATTCTCTCCTTCTTTCCCTCTTCTCCCTCCCGGCCCCCTCTCCCATTTGTCTCCTCAACTCTAGCTGCGACTTGTTCCTTGCAACTTGGACCTCGCATTCTTCGACCTGACGACTCGACTTGACTCGACTCGACTCGACCAGACTCGACCTGACCCCGGCTGAGGTGACTTGAACTGA
Source organism: Nectriaceae sp. PG4201 (assembly GCA_023628695.1). Classification (NCBI taxonomy): domain Eukaryota; kingdom Fungi; phylum Ascomycota; class Sordariomycetes; order Hypocreales; family Nectriaceae; species Nectriaceae sp. PG4201. The sequence goes on from JAMAKE010000016.1 coordinate 142,743, forward strand.
CCTGGACCGGACTGGACTGGATCTTCACGACACAACGCACGCGCTCGCTAACTCCCGGCCATACCATCGGGCTCCTTCGTCGCCAGATCCATCACATTTCCTTCCTGTTGAAGACTAAGCTCTCGCGCTCCTGAAACGAAACCTCCCCCGATCTTTGGAGCACAACCCTGATCTAAGCTTCCCGCCCCAGCGATTTTCCCGACCACAGACGCAGCATAATCGCGCGTCAAAAAAAAAAAACTAAAAGCTCCAAGCGCCCCCGCGGACTGAACCAAAGCACCACCACTCTCACCACTTCTCAGCTGTATTTCCGCCCTGCGCGCAGAAGGAGGCAGGATCAGGAATCGATTCCTTCGGCGCCAAGGAAAGCAAGCGTGATTGGATTTAAGAAAGAAAGAGGGAAGATATTGCGAAGTGCAGTCTGGTCACTGCCTTGCATTTTATTAACGGCGAACTGGCGGGGATTTTCTTGACAATTCACTGAACTTGGACCTCTCACTCACCCACTCACACGCGCTTGCCTCACCGGCACTGGGATTGTTTGACGATATCTCCTTCTCTCGACCTCACGATAACTCAGGATTCGCGGAGTCGCAGTAGCGACAACTTCTGCACACGTCCCCGAGGCTGTGGTAGAAGTCCAGAGATCAATCCGTGTTCTCAGCTGCTAGACGCATTCCTTTCTGTGCGCGCTATTGACTGGTGACCCCGCGAGACTGTCTGACGATTTTGCCAGTCCCCGCGCCTGTACCGATAGCCTTTACCTCGAGATTCTGTACCATCTTTGTCGTTGGTTTATTGATTTGCGACCTGTTGAGGAAAAGGTGTCCGATTTCGATTAAAATTCTTGCAGCGCCTGAATCTCATCGTTCCCATTCCGACTACCAACGGAAGCCCCGGAAACATCCTGGTGCTTCATTGTCCGAGGACATTTCAATCGCAAACAGGCAATCCCAACAATCACTTTGCCCTCAATCGCTTGTCCTACCACGGATCTCAATCTCACCACTCTGGCTAGCTGAATATGTCGACCTTCACCGCCCTCAATGGGGGCTCACCGAAAACATCAGATCCACCCACTGTGACCGCTGACAAGAGCACTGCCTCAGAAGAACGCGCACCCAGCACGGCCCCGGCCCAGACTCAGCCCACGCCCGACGTTCCATCGACCCAGCGGGAGAACTGGTCGGCCCAAAGCTCCGAGAGGCCACAGTTTCAGTCGGCAAACTATCCCGATGTGGAGGGTTCTCATAAGCGCAAGCGCTCAGACTCCGTCGAAGTACGGCGGGAGATTCGGGTTCAAGAACGAACTCCGGCACCGGAATCGGCGACTGCTCCTACTCACATTGAGTCGCGCGAGGTGTATGGGACCCCTCAGCGAGATTACCGGCATTACGGCGATGAGCAACGGGATAAGGACGGATGGTATGCGCAACAAAGCCGCGATGACCGGAGTCCCTACGACACTCAGCAAAACTCGGCCGTCTCGACACATGGCCAAACGGAGGAACAGATTGGGGATGCGCTGCGAAGAGCTGCTGGTCAGATGGATCACGGCGATTATCCCCAAACGAGCCCCGATGGGGATGATCGCTCCATCAACGTCTACAGTGGTGGCGGCCAGTATACACCTGAACACCGACAAGACAGTATGATGTCGCATGACTCTAAGAAGAGAAAGCGGAACTTCAGTAATCGAACTAAGACTGGCTGCCTGACATGTCGAAGAAGGAAGAAGAAGTGTGATGAGCAGAAACCCGAGTGTAAGTCTAATGTTTACTTCTTATCTCAGAACGATGCTGATGTACTTTACAGGTGGCAACTGCATTCGCGGTAGTTTCGTATGTGCGGGTTATCCACCTCAGAGGGGACCTGGATGGCAGAAACCCGATAATAAAGCGTCAACTGTCCCCCTTGAGTCGAAGGACCCGAGTTACGTCCCTCCTGGAGCGTACGGGATGCCCCAGCAGCAGCAGCAGCAGCAGCAGCAAACGCAACAACAGCAAAATCCTTACGGTAACCAACCCGTCAAGCGCGAGCCCCTGCCGCACTACCGCGGCCAGGCCTTGAGGATAGACCCGCCCCAAGGCCGACCCTTGGTGACCGATGATGACCGGCCAACGGCATCAACATTGCCGAGCGCGTCGGTCACAAGTCCTGAAAACAAACTATCCGCTATGCCCTACACTCCCGGTAATGTCTTTCCTACACCTGTCAGCGCAAATACTCAACCCCCGCCATTCGGAGAAAGGATGTCCAAGGAATACCAGCGCGTGCCTCCGTTGCACGACCTCAGCAGGCAGGAACCCGAGACTCCTCATCCGGGTAACCAGCTTCCTCAGATCAACATCCTTCACCCTACAAGAACGAACAGTCCTGCGCCTCCTGCTCAGCAGCAACAGCAGCAGCAGCAGCAACAAAAACAGCAGCAGCAGCAAACCCCGACGTCCAACGTTCAGGTAGCCGCCCAGCTTGCCCTCTCGCACTCAGGATTCCCTCAAAGGCGAACACAGAAAGAGGAGATGCTGTCAGGAAGACATTACTATCCATTTGACAAGGAGCTCTGCTTAGAACGCGAACGCTGTTCTGCGGCTTGCTGGAGATTCAACAACCTGACCAGCCCTCCCACCAACGGCGTATCTCCTGAGGAACGTGCTCGACTCTTCCTTGAGATTCTACAGCCTCGTGACCCAGTCCGAGTCTCCCCGACGGAGGCCTCACCCGTTACCAACATGGGGCGTGTCGGTAGGGGCGTAGCGGTTGAGACCCCATTCACCTGCGACTATGGATATAACATCACCATCGGCCACCACGTCGTTATTGGGCGGAACTGCACCATTAATGATGTGTGTGAGGTCAAGATTGGCGACAACTGTGTCATTGGTCCTAACGTCAGCATCTTTACATCCACTCTCCCTATTGATCCTAAGAAGCGTCAAGGCGGACAGGGCCCGCAGCTCGGTCGTGGTATCACGATTGAGCAGGATTGCTGGATTGGTGGGGGTGCCATCATCTTGCCTGGACGAACCATTGGCAAAGGAAGCACCGTCGGTGCTGGGTCTATTGTGACGAAGGTATGTTTTGGTAGCCCAGATTGTACATGCAAAGCTGATGATATTCGTAGGATGTCCCTCCTTTTACCATCGTTGCCGGGAACCCCGCTCGAGTTCTCCGCGGCATCGCTTCTTAATACCTTCATCTTGCGAAATGCTATTATTTTCTCATCTCCTGTCATGATACCCAAGCGTATGATCCAGTGTCAACTTAATGATCTTATCTTTATCCCATGTTTATTTTGCAACTCGCTATCAGCTCGCCACCTCTATTTAGTCGCGGAACCGAAAAGTTGAGGCGTTATCTCTTGATTTGTTTTGGGTGGAGGCAAGATTTAGGCGGTACTGTGGCTTACCGGTGGAATGAATTGGGTCTCGAGAGGCTAGAAGAATCTCTACGAGCTAGAGGTGAGATTGGATGGGTGGGATAGGCGGGATTCACGGTGGCCAGGTTATGTTTTTGTTATATGTACGTGCTTATGATGTTACGATCGAGAGATAAACAAGCAACGCCAAGATGCGAGGCCTGCAGCAGGATATCCATGTTGCCCTAGCAAGCTGATGTTTATTATTGTTCTTACCCTGTTGGTTGTGTATGTGAATCTCTGTGCGGGTTTGTTTGAGCACACCGTGTTCGGGAGGCCTCAACATGCAAACCATGGTACCAGCGCCGCTAATTCTGCGACCCTTTGCACTGGGCTGTGACTTCTGCGAGCTGCGGCCTGTTGCATGGCCATGCGCGCTCGAAATACTCTCTAATTCTATTTGTTGGTGTTTTCTCCACGAGTTCGTGTTCTCCTGCATATCCCGCAGCTATCCTGACACCCTACCAACTTCCCTCCCAGAATTCATTTTCTCTCACTAAACCCCCCCCCAAGAAAAAAAGTCACAATCTGCATTTGAGGTGCAAGAAGCATGTACTTAAAAGAGAGCATCGGCATAATAAATTGCAAAAAAAAAAAAGGCTGATGAGACTGGGACTCGAACCCAGGAGGATTGCTCCATCAGGAAATTTGGGTTGTTAAGGTAACCTTAACCTGACGCCATAACCAACTCGGCCATCTCACCGCTTGAGTTCTGGGGCTCTAAATGCAAACTATACCCCAAGCCGTACTGAGTCAACACAGGAGGGAATGAGCCTCCCAACAGATTCTTATCCTTCACATCGTCAGCTATGGAAAGAGTGCGGTCTCAAACGAGTGATAAATCCATGTGCTAATTGAGATACCTTGCGGTGCTTTGTGTCTCCTCTCGAGTACCTAATATTTATAAATCCCAGCTGACGGCCGTACCCAACGCCGATTTTACCCTGAGCCCTACAAAAAACCAGGAAGCAAACTGAACACCACCCCTAATAATATCCTTACATTAGCTGGCAATTAGAGCCTAGCATTTAATTGAAATTTATAGTCGGAATTCTTCAAGGAGGTCCATACATAGCGTGATCGCCCACCACCCTGCTGGGCTCAAGGCGATTCATTCGAGTACCCTGTCCTCAGATACTGATCGATTGAGTTCTACAACCGTTAGCAAGACTCACAAGACCTAATGCAGTACTCACCCAGTCCAATCCCTCTTGATCCCCAAAGAAGCTCTCCACTGGCGGCATTTCATCAAAGTTCACAGGATAGTCTGTCAGCTGCATTGGTGTCACATCCGGCGGCTCAAGCTGCCCACTGCCGAATGTCTCGCCCGTTCCGGGAGTCTCCGCCACGAGCGTCGAGCTAGCAGAGGATGTACTGGCAGGGGGCTCGACCTTGTTGAGAATCGCCCGGAGGACTTTGGAGGCGCGGAGGGCGTCTTGGGAGTGCGCTCCGCGTTCAGTCCAGATTGCGTAGGCTCTTCGGAGGACCCGTATCCGGTGGGCTCGATCTTCCGGGCTGGGAGACTTAGTTAGAGATAGATCAAAGAAGCTAAGTGACGGGCTTGGACTTGCCTGATATCGACAGACTCGCTGAGATCCAAACATATCACCATGGCTGCAACGAGGAAGTCATGTAATGTCAAACTCGAAACCATGAACCGATCATCGTACATCCGCCCACCCGGTCGAATTTCCCGATCAAATTCCAGATGTAAATCCAATATCCTCATTGCAGCATCCCTGCAAATATCCCTCGATCCATTGTACTTAGAATCTTCCTTTTTCACGCTCAGATATCGCCGGTGCAGTACAATTGCTGCCTTTCGGTACATCAGCTCGAGGATAAGACGGTGCATAATCGTGTAAGCCTCTTCGTTCCAGGAGGTGAGTCGAATGGGCCGTATTTGGAGACAGGCTGGTATGGATGCATAGAACTTCTCTAGATCATCATTAAGGGCCATGGTTTCGTTGTAGGGCGGGGTGACAACGGCAAGGGCATGCCGAAGTATGCGGCGGAGGATACGACAGAGATATGACTTGGTTCTCCAAGCAAGCATGGGCATTGGGTCTGTTGGCGGCCGCGAGGGTGGCACGGGGGTGCCCTCGTCGAAATCGTCATCGGTGAGGTTCCTTGGGTGGTCCACATCGCAGACCTCCTGATAGATCATGGGGGGCATGCCAAGCTGGAAGGAGAAGAGGAGGTCTGACGACTGAATCATGAACCAAGTTCGGCGTCTCATCTCAGCCTCGAAAGGAGTGATGTTGGGCGAAATCTTCGCTGCGTCGAGATGATACCCTCGCCTCTGGGCAAGTCGAATCGACAGCCCATATAGGGACCAGATTGTTGAGTCTGAGTCCTGCTTCTGGATGTTCCGCGAGTGGGCGAACAGCATCAATGCTTCCACTGAAAACGGCTTTGCCTGAAGGTATTGCCCTGCTATTAGGCATTGTGCTGCCTTTCTCAAGTAGAACTTGGGCTCCGCTACTGAGCTTAGGGATGAACCAGGTTTCACCTTCGCAATCATGGCACCATTGCTGATGATGGAGAACATGGCGCTGATCCACAGGAAGCTAGCCCCTGAAGGATTCTCCCAAAATGCCTCGTAACGTCTTCGAAAGTGGTGAACGTGGATAAAAGGTGCCGCAAGGAACTTGGCGCTCCAGTAGGTCATGACAAGCCTGTCCGTATCGGGTCGGGAAGGGAGGCTACTCATGATTTCCTTAAGAGTAATCGGGGGTATGTCGCCAAGAACAACATCAGGCTCTTGAGATGGGGGTTCCTCTGGCGGAATCAAATGGTCTTCGTTCTCCAGCACGTTCTGAATATCGCGAATGCTGTCCACCAATGCAGCCCACGATGTAGCACCGTGGTAGCTCGCATCCGTCCCATCCCCGGTCCCTCTCGCCCTAGCCACGCCATTCTCTTTCACCTTCTCGGCGCTCGCCTCACTCAGAGTTCTCAATGCCCCCGACGACGCAAACCCTCTCACCATCTCCTCCAGCTTGGCCAAACGAGCCTGCACCTCCTGCCTGCTCGCCGCTCCTCCCCCGCCCGGGCCGAACCGGCACGCTGCTGCATCACCGCGCTTCTCACACGCACCGCAGGGCTTTTGTCTGTCACACTTGGATTTGCGGCGCTGGCAGGCCGTGCAGGAAACGGGTTGTCGGTTGCGCTTGACTCGATGGGAGTCGGCAGCGCGGAAGACCGTTGTGAAGGGTGCCAGTTCCGAGCAGGGCATTGTTCAGATGATAAAGTATCGTTAGAGTGGATTTGTTGGCCGAATCTTGTAATTGTAGATAAATCTAAAGTCGAAAACTTCAAGGCTTGGGTATATAATGCCGTAACTGTGAGGTAGCTTGGTTGGTTGTTAGGACGATCTGGCTTAGATGTGACATATGCACAGCGATTAGCCAATCATGCTTTCGACCGTGGTATCACAACATTCGGTTATCTCGGAATAGAGTGTATGATGATATTACACGAGAAAAATGAAACCTGTTGTCTTGGATAAGTTAATGAGACAGACTGTAGTTCGGTGAGTGAAGTGTTGAAGTCCAGATGCGGGGCAATGAATATGTGGGAAGTTCCATCACACACGGACAAGGTTAAACATAGGTGCCAAGGGAGGAACTATCCTCGAAGACCGTCACGACGTAGCAACAATGCCTCCAGATATTGAGAACAATGCTCCATATAATACTCAAGTGATGCATCAAGTTAAATCTTAAGTGGAGCTTCACTATCTATGCCTGTTGTTGTCTCGAAAGGGACCGACGATCTATAATTTTACCTTACCAGAGCTTCAGGCTCTGAGACTAGGTTCTCATCCTTTACTTCACGAACATATCAGGCAGATACTCGATTGTAAGGATTTCTCGTCTGTTTTGGCTGATAAGGATGGGGTTCCTGTCTAAAATCTCTATCTTACAATGCTGAGATGCCTCCTGTGATATACAATCCGCTATCGTTTTAGTTTCATCCGTTTTACCCTTTCAGAACTCCAGCGCTCTATATGCTATACACTACCCTGACAGATGTAAATCCTGCTCCATCCTCCTCTTGTTCGCATCAATGATGCCCTCCATCATTTTCAAAGCCTTGGTCTGGTCCTTTAGCCTAGAAAATGCTTTGAAGGTAGACACATCCGGCTTGAAACCGGCCGCCTCGAGATCCTGAAGTGTTCCTACTGTCCGTGGCAAATTCTGCATGGCGGCATATCCTTTGATGAGTGTATTCCACGTTACAAGATTAGGCTCCATGCCCCGTTCCCGCATCACTTGCAGAACTTGCTCGGCCATCATCTTGTTGCCCTGCATCAGGAGGCCGTGGATAAGGATGCTGAAGGTGAAGAAGCTGGGCGCTGGATGCACCGGAGTTGATTCCATGTTCGTTGGTAATTCTTGACCCGTTTCAGGTGCTTTTGATTTCATCGCATCTCGAAGCATGTCACCGAAAACCTGCAGAGCAGGCCGTAGTAGGGCCCGTCGCTCAAACATGACCAGGATGAGGGAGTCATGGACGAGGCTTCCCTGGTCCTTGACCATCTTCGTACATCTATTATCCTCCCCACGTTCTTCCAGACGTGATTTGAAAAAGGTGTAGAAGGATATCAAGTCATATGGCCGGTATAGACTCCTGATATAGGCTCGTAGCATGATAGCCAGAGTTGTCGAATTTGGCTGGACTCGACCGCTCGGGCCCCCGGAAAAGAATTCCTGAACAACCGGGACAATTGTGTCCTTGAAGTCCCATTGTCTTTCAGGTCCAGCCCTAAATTTCTCGGTGCCATCTAAGTTATCTTGAGCCAGTACTAAGGGTAAGGTATCTGGTAATAGCCACTGCAAAGGTTCGAGGTCGAATTTCTTCGCATAAATCCGTAGCATGGCTCCAAATAGGGGCGTTACCCATGGCGTCTGGAACTTCTTCTCGCGACTCTCCATCTCCGCGAAATAGAATACCGAGTGAAGCGCGTTATTGAGCACATCCACGTAGGGCACGTTTGCAGCCTTGGCTACATCGAATGCCCCCTTTAAGTTTTCTGCTTTAAGGCTGCTCTTTGCACCCTTGAATACGGTCGCATAGCACCGAGAATCGAGTGCCACGCCAGTTTCAGCAAGTAGAAGCGGGAGTCGGATAGCTTCTGCGATATCTCCCTGCTTGCAGAGGAACTCCAAAAGGGCTGTGAAATTAATGATGTTGGGAGAAAAGCCTTTCTCGATGAAGTATTGTAGAGCTCCTTGGGGAGAGAAAGAGCCTTCTGATTTGGTCCAGCCGTCTGGCTCATGCGTAGAGTGTAGTAATGTCGTGATGACACTAGAATAATGCGATTGATTCAAGTCAACGCCTTGATTCGCTATGTCCTTGAGAATTTCAAAAGCCACGTCTTTTGTAGATGGATGGGCTGCGAGCGGACTGGCGATGTTCAGAAGTGTGTGGCGGTGCAGTCGAATATGAGCTCGATGGAGTATCTGATATAATTCCACGACCTGGTCCCTCGGCAATTTTCGGCAAAGAATTCCCAGAGTTGTTTGTTTGAAAGGAACATGACCACTTGGAAGATCCTCTACCGCTCTAGCGAAGATCTCTAGCACCTCCTCCGCTTTAGCAGTGCGTTCTCGAGGTGAGAGTTTGGAAAGCTCCAGTCGCTGGACCACAAGATGCAGCACATCATGGATAGCATAGCCTGGGGGCAAGGGACTTAAGGTAGCGTCAAGAACCTGGATTGCCTTATCAGGGCAAAGATGGAGAGTTGACAGCATAACCGTAGGCCACTTCTCTTGCCTCGTTTCAACCTCGAGCTCCTCCCACGCCTTGCGCATTTCAGGCAGGCTCTCAAGTCCGAAAAGCCATTTGCCATCTTCCCTCCAGGGCCAAGAGATTGGGTCTTTTGGTGACTCGATATGTCGCATCTTCCTCCTCCAGAAGTTGAACTTTTGCCGCACATGCACTAGCTCTTCCTTGGAGTGCTGATGATATATATAACCCCATTGTAGGTATCTTTCCTTCGCGCGGTGTGCTTTATTGGATTCCCACTTCTTTTTCCTCAGTTCCTGGTTTGGATTCATCGTGTGCTTCCTAGATCTCTTCTGTGGCGCCTTTTCTCCTTGCTTGGGGGTCAAAGAAGTTTGAGATGCATCCCTAACAGCCTCACTCGTTCTCCTTAGGCGATGAGGGCGGGCCGTAGACCGTTCCTGCTTCTGCTTTTTTGGCCATAATGCTTGAGACATGATGCCGCCTTTTAATACCGGTCGAGGTGTTTCTTGTGATTCCGCCGGTAACGGCTCCAACGGCGTTTGGGCAACATTCTGCCGGTCTACTCGTCTTCGATCGAAGGCTTGTTCAAAAAGTCGTGATGTATGGGCGAATTGCTGATTTACACCGGCAGCAACAGCAGCAATAGTGCGAAACGTCGTTGGAGCCTGTTTTGAGGCGAGCGAAGTCGGTCGTCGGCACCATGTCACAGAGGGCTTATTGAGCCTTGTGCAGCAGGCGCGACACATATGAGCCGCTGGCATTTCCCCAGAGTCGGCATCAACTCAAGGTCAGCGGTCTGCATAGTGATCGTCGGCGAAGTCGAGGGCGAATTTGCCGCACGCGACGGGAAGCTGGCGGGTATGGAATCCGAGATGGAAGTTTTTCGGGGTTGTGGCGGCGGCTTGATAGATTAGATTAGCGCATTCTACATATTTTAGCAGCCTTGCCCCCTGTTGACTTAGTGGCGCTTAGCCTGCAGCGACTTCGACGAATTCTATTCTGATTCCCACCCCGCGAAACCTCAACTGTACGACACTTCAAAGGCCCCTTTCGATAATTGAGGGTTCAGCTCGGTGCTTCACGATCGAACGCAATGTCTTCTTCACATGCCAGTCTAAGCGCCGCCGCAGACGACCGGAAAGCGCGTCTGGCGAAGCTCAAGAACCTCAAGCGCAAGCAGCCCGCCGATGAAATCGTCGCGCCAGAATCAGAACGAGCAGCGTCGACCCCCCCAGAACCAGATGTTACCAAGCATCTATCGGGCCGCAACTATGACCCCGAGACGCGAGGCCCAAAGCTCGGTTTCGAAGCGCCGCCAACTCTCAACCTGGAGCAACCAACACTGGAGGAGCAGGCGGTGGAGGTAGAGGCAGAAATCAAGCAAAAAGCTGCAGAAGAGGCGCAGGATGATAAAGGCATCGACTTGTTCAAGCTACAGCCGAAGAAGCCGAATTGGGATTTGAAGAGACAGCTGGACAAGAAAATGGAGGTGTTGAACGTGCGGACCGACAACGCGATTGCAAGGCTGGTTCGAGAACGGATAGCAGGTGCGAAGAAGACTGCTGAGACGACGAAAGTAGCGGAGAATGGGAACAGTCAAGGTGATGCAGAAGCTGCAGGTATGGATGGCGTGGCGTTGGTGGAGGGACTGAGGGTAAGGGAGAGGGAGGAGGAGGAAGATGAGCGGAGAGAACGTGCAGAGGAGGAGGCACTCGGCGCATGAAAATGGGCAGGATTGTACGTTGATCATTTCTTACGGCGGACTCGGAGTCAAAAGGGCATTCATGTGCCTCTGGTTGATATTAAAACTACTTTGATACCCTACTATCTACCTCCCATATTCAGATTTTGAGTCAATGCTAACCGCCTGCTGAAAGGACTAAGACTCCGCTCCCGAGGTGGCCCTTCCGGCGGTGGCCTCCTCTGCCTATTTTCAGGACGGATCTGATGAGGGTCTTCGTCTCTGCCTCGTTTAAAGTTGCGCTGGTCTGGCGCTCCACCTCGCCTTAAGTTGGGTTCTGGCGATCTCGACTCATGTGTTCGGCGTGGTGGAGAATCGACAGAACCTCCGGAAGCTGAGGAGTATCGTCTTGTGCGTCTCGGTGGTGTACCATCATCCTCGTGATACCTCTGGGGTGCTGGTTCAGGATCTCGGTAACGCCGGTCACTAACACGACGCTCAGGGTCACGACCAGATCTTGAGATAGAACCTCTCCGCTGGTCAGTAGGAAAGGGGCTGCGACTACGACTGTCACGACCGCCACGCTGGTAACTGTCTCTCTCTAAGTCAGGGCTATGGCGACGGCGAGGAGGAGATGGAGAGCGAGTCCTTCCCCGAGATGGTGACCGGGATTTCGAGGCACCCGTTGAGATGGTAGATACTGAATGTGAAGAGACTGATCGCCGTCGCTTTGAGAGGGACTCAACCAACTCGTCTTCACGTTCCTCGCGTTCTCGCTTCTTAGCTCGCTCAGCTTCTGCCTTCGCGAGCACCTCAGTAGCGACCCCTTCTCTAATAGACGTCAGCGTGTGCGGAATATTTATAAATAGATTCACTCACTTCCTCTCCTGAGGAGTTGGGGTGGCATTTGCCAACTTCGGCACAAGCTTTGGATTTCGCAGTTGTTGTGACCGCGAAGGGCGAGATACATAGGGGCGCTCCTGAGCAGATGCCTTGCACTCATATGAGTAATGGCGTTCTGAGACAGTCAGTACAATAGGAATAAACAGTTAAATATGAAAGACTTATCTCTTTTTAGACATTTCTGACATTGAACATTCGCAGGTGTAGACCGTGATGGGCCACCACGGCCGCCGCCTCTATAAGAAAACATGTTCGGGGCGACTGTCAAGATAGACAATAGAGGTTTCGCCTATATCTGTCGGGATGGTCTTTTGCTATAGTGGTTACAATGAACGATGCAGAATGTCAGAGGCGTTCAAGGTTAGATGCGGAGGCTGCACCGCTTCTGTACGTGCATGTGATCCTGTTTGAAGCCAAGCTTAAGCTCAGCGACGATGTTCTCAAAGTTCAGGCGAGGAGCTCAGTCGTATCACGTGATGCTACAAGTTCAGCGCCCAGTTTCAGTCTCTCCACGAGGCAGGCGAACGAAATACATCGCTTGGTCAAAATTGATTGCCAAGGCTGAGTTGCGATGATGCTGTCGAGAACAGGGTAGATTTTGTTTTATTGTCACTCGATAAAAAGCAGCCCGTCTCTGATTAACAAAGGGTTTGCTCGAGATATTTGCATTACTTAAGCGCGACTACATTTCCTAGTCCAGGACGTGGGAGAGGCTGAGGAATCTGCCGGCACTAAATCATTTTCAGCTCAGCTGGCTCCATCACTGTCCGTCCACTGTCGACTGTCAGACTGTCCACTGACCTGGACAAGAGCGAGCATCTCACCATCGTCGTGTCCGACTTTGACGGACCCCTTATGAGCTGCGTCTCTTCTTCTCTTTCGAACCATTCTATTTTCTTGTTTCTCTGTCGCTGTGAGCCTCCTTTAGGCTCTGGCGAATCTGGGCTTTAGTAAGTCGTAAGTCATAAGTCGTCCGTCCCGCTCAGCGCAAACCCCATAACCCATAATTTTCTTCCCGCACCCCCCTCCACCACTGTCCCTGTCTACCTTCGTCCACAGGAGTCCTTGTGACAACCTCGTCTCAGCGCTCCCCTCCAATCCTCCGCTGTCGCCTTGCTGTGCGCCCCGGCTTCGTTCTCTCTTGTCTTTGCTCTTTCACTGTGCGGTTTAGACGACCTTCATGCTGACCTTGGCGCCATAGCCTCTGTTCAGCCCTCTCCCAAATAGGCAGATTCGACAACGCTCTCTCCTCTTCGGCCTCGTCCCAGTGCCGTATCAGAAATCCTCCCCCCCGAAACCCGTCAAGCGGTGAATAATGCCATTTCCATATCGACGATGAACACCGGTACTCCGTTTACGTTCTGCTGGTCCGCTTCGATCGATTCTGCTTCTTGATTTCCGATCCTGTCCTTTCCTGCCGCCTTGTTGCTACCGCCTCAGCTGCCGTCCCAGCTGCAGCCTCATCTTGACTCTGCCGGCCTCATAGTCGTTCTCTCTGCCTTAATAATTCGCCCCGCCGTCGGCGTCGTGTAAGGTTAGGCCCATAGCCTATTCGTTGTCATCATGGCGACAACCCAAGTGTCTCCTGATCTTCCTAAGCCCTCGTTTGCCAAGGTATGTCGGCTTACTCCCAACAGTCTTGCCCCGTTCGCAATATGAGAGCCCTAGGTACGAATTAGCTACTAACCTTATTACTACTAGGTCACGGCCTCTGTCAACAAGGAAAATGCGACGACGCCTTCCGCACGACGGATTGCCACGCCATCCAAAGAACAGCCCATGAATACCACAAAGGCTTCTGCGTCAACAACAAGACCTGTCATTGCGAATGGCGGGTCAGGGAAACCTGCAATTCCCCAATTTGGGAATGCCCCAGTACTGGCGGTGAAGAGTTCAGTCGTGGATAGACTTACTGGTTCATTGAACGACCTCGGTCTTGGGCCGAAAGCTCCAAGCCTCGTGATAAATGGCAGCGGCTCACTGCCTATTGAGAGGCCAGGTGCAATAGCTAGTAGGGAAAGCACCTCGGATGATTCTCAGAGAGCAGATTCGAGCTCTGAGCTTGGGACAAAGCCGCCGAGTTTAGATGGGAAAAGTATCACATCGGGGACCACCTTCGCGTTAGACGAAAAGGAGTCTCTTCGACCGGACGACAGCGCAAGCGTCAAAGCTGCAGCAGAGGATGACGATGCCTTCTCAATGCGTGGATCTCTCGTTGCTGGTTCGCGCATGGGCTCAGAGGTGGCGGCTCGAGCCCGTGGTATCCCTCTCGGCGATATACCTGAGCGCAGACTGCCACCAGCACCAGGCATTTCCATTCAAGGAGTCCTGACTCCTCAAAGCACCTCTTCTGAGCCGCCATCCGGTCCCACGTCCTCCATGCCCTTGGGTGTCGGAGGGTCCTCTGATGCCTTGAATGTCATCTACAGGCAGGCCCCGGATGACAAGCTTCTTGAAGCAATGTCTTCGCCCAAGGATAGACTTTTCCTTTTGAGGTTGGAAAAGCAAGTCATCGAGTTTGTTCAAGACTCTAAGTGCGACCTTCTGCCCTACTCTACCTTGAGTCACGCTAACCCCTCCACTAGGGAACCATATATGGACCTCCCTCCGTCCAACTCATTCTGCAGGATGCTAACGCACAAGTTGGCGGACTATTACCATATGACACATTCTTATGAGCCTCACGTTGGATCGGTGCGCATTTTTAGAACCCCATTCTGTAGAGTTCCTACATCTCTCGCACTCATGAATCCGAACCCAACTGCCTCAGCTAGCAGCACTCCACCCCCCGCTGTTCTGCCCAGAAAGATCATGCGTCGTGGTCAGGACAGCGAGGGTGGCCCTAGTGGTAGTCCATCCAAAGCGACATCTGAAACTGGTAGCGATGGAAAGGATAAGGCACCTGCTGCTAATCAGAAGTATTTCCTCCGGCTATTTACCTGATAGCTCTTACTAACCGGACCTAGGTTGACGAGGGAAGAACGGGAGGAAATGTACAAACTGGCACGGGAGCGCATTTTCGGTAGCTCTGAAGAGAGCATCGCAGGTATGGTGCTACCCTCAAATGCTACCATTGTCGCGAGACTAACCTGTCAAGAAAACGACGGTGACAATGGCGTTTCTAGAACAAGCTCCATGTCCACTAAAGATAAGTCTAACCTGGGAAAGAGAGGGAAAACTGGCAAGCAACGAAGGGACGACTCGGACAGTTTTGATTCACGGAATCAATACACCCCGTACTGGGGCCCTCAGCAACAAACTTGGATACCGCAACCTCAGTATATGTCGCCCCCAAATCCTCAGTACAGCCCCCAGCCTCCGCCACCCACCTATCAAGGGCAGGTAGGACCAGTTTATGCCCAGCAAGGTCCAAGTTATCCTGCGATGCCTAATATGATGCAGAGCCAACCTTATGCTCAATACGCCTTGCCACCGGTATGAAACCTGTCTCTAGATGCATAGTCGACACTTTCACTAATATAAATCCATAGTATCAGGCTCCGCCTACCCAGCAAAGGTATCCTTCTGGCGGTAGCCCTATGGCAGCGTACGGCGCCCCTGTCCCTCCGGTTGCTCCGCAGCAAACCTGGCCGCAGCAAAGCTTCAGCCCAGGCCCATATCAGCCCAGGGGTGGTCCTACCCCGTCGGGTCCTCCTGGACAGTCGAGCGTCCCATACGCATTTGGCCAGCTCCCAGCGAATGCTAATCCAAACGACCCTAAGAGCCAGCATCCCATCCCTGGCAGCTACAACCGAAACCACGCCTTCAACCCAAAGACACAGTCCTTTGTGCCTGGCGGAAACGGGATGACATTAGTTCCGGCTCCCCAACCTCCCTTCACTGCACCTGGATCCCATCACGGAAGTCCCCAGGTTGGATCGCCTCACCTGGCATATCCCGGCTATCAACAACCCATGCCACCTTATGGAGGCGGATACGGTATGGCTCGTCAGGGGTCTAGCAACTCCATGCCGGCATATCACACTCCGCAACACATCAACCCATCACATGTCCAACAGCTTGCGCCGCCACCTCTACCACAAAATCCTCAGCATATGGCGGCTCCAACTTTACCCCAGAACCCCCCGGCACATATCCCCAACCGTCCAAATATTCCCCAAGGGCCTAGTCAGCCCTTTACTCACCTACCTACGTACGGCAACCCTGCCACCTTGCCACAGAAGCCCGCTACTGGAATTTAAAGTGAGCATCAGAATGGTGTTCTGGGTTCGGAGGCCCCTTAGGCGTACACGGCATAATTAGCATCTTGGCGTTACCGGTGGACAGGATGAATGGTATGGATTTTGTAAAGGCTATAGCCACTCTTCTAGACGAGTCAATACATTGTGACAATCTCTATCTCTTCCTCTCCATTCTCTTCCTTGGTCGGGGGTTTTTTTTGACGATTGAATTCAGTTCTATGGCCTGGAGTGCCAGAATTCTCAAGCCTACCACAACGCCATGATTTTATTGGAACACAATACCCATGTCTCATGTCACATTCCTGCCAGGAACTAATCTCCAAACCCTAGTTGGAAACCCTTTCCACCTGACGACCCATAATCAGATTTCGCTGTCTATTCCGTAGGCTCACGAGGCTCTCGTGGCTCTCGCTGCTGACCACCTCGACCACCGCCTCGACCTCCCCGCCTGCCCCCTCGTTGGCCATCTCTCTTATCGTCGGTCTTTCCCTCACCGTCCTTCTCGGGGCCGGCAAGGTTGGCGACGGCCAACCGCTGTGATAGGTCGATCTGGGTGCGGATGGTGTTCGCAAGGTAACTAACCATGAGAACATCCTGGATGTGGTTGTTGAAGTCGTGCTCGATCTGGGAGGCGTCGACCTTGGGGGCCAACGAAAGGGCGTTCATCAAGAACTGGCCGAGGGTGTTGTTGGGTTCCTCGTCCTCATCCAACACTCCGTTTATCCACTCACTCACCCGGTCCAACAAACCAACAGTGTGCTCAATTGATCGACCCAGACTCTCGATATCGGATACTAGCGGCGCAGTCCTGTTCTCGGCATCCTTGGCGCTGGCGATGGCCTCGAGGGCGCTCCTGTCGGAATCGCCGTAGTTGATCTTGTGGGGAAC
Organism: Nectriaceae sp. PG4201; assembly: GCA_023628695.1. Lineage (NCBI taxonomy): Eukaryota > Fungi > Ascomycota > Sordariomycetes > Hypocreales > Nectriaceae > Nectriaceae sp. PG4201. The sequence goes on from JAMAKE010000016.1 coordinate 159,589, forward strand.
TTGAATGAACAGGCAGCTCTCGGCGGCCCGCTCTGCGTTGACGGCGACGGGTGCGCTGATGTAGCATCGGGTCTGGATGTCCTCGCCGGGCTCAGTCGAAATGGTCATGTGAACGGCTGGGTGGGGGAAGGTGCCGGTGTCTGGGCTGCCGAAGAAGTTCTGGATGAGGGCGCTGAAGCTGTTGAGCTCGTGGGAGGTGGTGTACCAGCCCAAGAGAGACTCGCGAGGTGCAGCCTTCAGGGTGAGGGCAAGCATGTTCTTCTGGTACTCAACATCGACCTCGACCTGATCTTCCTCCTCGGTATGGGGGATGGCGAAGCATGAGCGGACTTCAACCTCGGTGCCATCTTCGGAGCGGGTGCCAACGAGGGCGCCGATTACGCGGGTGGACTGGGTGTCACGGATATCGCTTCGTACGGCATGATCGAGGATCGATAGAACGGCCTAGAGTGAGAGCTGGTCAGTCTTGAGACCTCGGAAGCGTCGTGAAGCGGCAGGGACTCGGGGGAGGGGCTAACCTGAGGCTGGATGTTGACGGTAAGCGGGGCAAGGTTATGCTGAAGCCCAACGGAGGTCGGCGCCAGAGGGCGCGAGAGGTGGATGAAACCCTCGGTAGCGGCAGCCATACTGGGCAATACAGAACAGATGTCGCGGGCTGGGGAAGTTGTAGAGGAGAATGAGGGCGAGAGGGAGAAAGAGGGACCACTTCGAGAAAGGCCGGTTCGCGATGCCGTCAAATTTCGCCGATTTTGTGATTTGCTGTTGGCGGGACCGCATGGGGTTGTGCGCACTAGGCCAAGGCTTCCAATCGATAACGCCTGTTTGTGGCGCGCAACCCCACCAAATGTGGCTTGACAGGTGAAAGCTGCAAGGCTGACAATGGGAACTTTTTTTTTTTTTTAAAGACGGCAATATCTCGACCTTCGTTGAACTGTTGATACTAAGGATTCTTCGTCGTCGAGCCGCTTGAATCTAAAATTAAACAGCATGGGACCTCGCGGAAGAGGAGGCAACTTCAGAGGCCGCGGCTCTCGAGGGCGAGGTCGAGGAGGCAGAGGAAGAGGCACAAGTCGGTTTGGACCCAACAGGCGGTTCGATGGAGCTCGATTAGCAGACAATGAGTAAGTTGTCTAATATTCAACGCCGTACCCCTCTTCTTTACTAACTACTCATCTACAGACAAGACAGCTCGGATTCTGAAGAGGGCTCTAGTGCTGAGGAGGATGAAGTCATGGACGATGTAGACTCGGAAGACGACGAAGACGAGAAAGCAGCCGCACGGCCCTATATGACACTTCTCCAAAGCTTTAACGAGACTGCCGCTCCTCAAGCCAAGCGACGAAAAATAGAGCATCGAGAGTCGGCGCCGCCGAAAAGTACCAAGCCTGAGTCAGATGAGGAGTCGGACGAGGAATCCGGCGAGGACACCGAGAAGGATATCGACCGGGTGGAAGAAGCAGAGGAAGATCCCGCAATCGACGCTGATGAAGAGCCGGAAGACGAAGATTCAGAAGGTGAAGAGGACTTTACAGACCCTTTCGATGTGCATTTTGCGCATGCAGACGAAGATGTCGTTGGGCAGAGGGTCAAAGCAGTACAAAAAGGAGAGTGGGCAACGAAACGAGCAATGGTGCAGCCGTGGCGGGCCACTCTCATGAGTCCCAACTCAAATGCTGGCTTTGAGGTCCCCAAACCTTTATCAGGGCTTGATGGATTCAAGCTAAAGCAGAAGCTCAAGGAGACCGCGGCACGCAAGATTGGAAGCTTTGGCGCTGTTGAACGGAACCTAAGCCCCTTACTCTTCGATTATCGCGATGTGATGCATTGCGATCGAAATGTCAGAAACTCTGATCAGCTTCGACAACTGACATGCCTCCATGCGCTGAACCACGTTTTCAAGTGAGTAGAGCCCAAGTCGATACGCCTTTCCCCTATCTAACCAACTCCATAGGACGAGAGATCGTGTAATCAAGAACAACTATAAGCTGGCGAAAGAGGGCGAGGATACCGAAGTGGAACTGCGGGACCAGGGTTTTACACGTCCTAAGGTGCTATTCCTCCTTCCAACTCGAAATTCATGCCTCCAAATAGTGAACATAATTCGGGACCTATGCGATCCGGATCAACAAGAGAATCGCAAGCGGTTCGATGAAGGCTACATTGACAAGGAAGCCAAGTTCAGCGCCGACAAGCCAGCAGATTTTCGAGATCTCTTCGAGGGCAACGACGATGACATGTTCCGCTTGGGAATGAAGTTCACACGGAAGACGATCAAGTACTTCGCCCAGTTCTATAGCTCGGACATCATCTTTGCCAGTCCCCTCGGTCTGCGTATGGCCATTGGCTCAGAGGAGGAGAAGAAGAAAGTCGATTATGACTTCCTGAGCTCTATTGAGATGGTAATCGTCGATCAGGCGGATGCGCTCTTAATGCAGAATTGGGAGCACGTCGAGTATATCTTTGAGCACTTGAACCTCCAGCCCAAGGACGCTCATGGCTGTGACTTCAGTCGTGTCCGAAATTGGTACCTAGAAGATTGGGCAAAATATTTCCGACAGACCATCATTTTGTCTTCGTTCAATACGCCCGAGCTATCAGAACTGTTCCGACTTCACTGCCATAACTGGGCAGGCAAAGTCAGACTTCAGCCAGAGTATCCCGGCATGCTACAACAGCTCGGCATTAAAGCCAAACAGACATTCTCTCGTTTCCAGTCTTCATCAGTCGACAAAGACCCCGATGCTCGATTTGAGTACTTTATCTCCGCTATTGTCCCCTCCCTTGTTAAGCGCGCAAAGGATGCTACTGGAACTCTTGTCTTCATCCCCTCATACCTCGACTTCGTCCGCGTGCGCAACTACTTCGCCAACGATCCCGCCGTCAGCAACGTCACTTTCGGCGCCGTATCTGAATACGCAGACGTTCCGGAAGCGTCTCGCGCAAGATCCCACTTCCTAACTGGCCGACATCGCATGCTTCTATACACGGAGCGAGCACATCACTTTCGGCGATACCAGTTTAAGGGTGTCCAGCGTGTCATCTTCTACGGACTACCCGATAACCCTATCTTCTATAGCGAGATTGCGGGTGGTTATTTGAGTAAGAGTGAGCAGGATTTAAGGATTGAGCCTGGGCAGGGAAATGTGAGGGTTGTGTTTTCCAAGTATGATGTTATGAAGTTGGAGAGGATCGTGGGTTCGAAGAGAGTTGGAAAGATGATTCAGGAGCGTGGTGATACCTTTGAATTCATATAAACAGGGCATACACTCGCAGATTAGAGTGGGTGTTCTACGGATATTTGGAGTACAGGCGGATCGGAAGAGTCAAAGTTCACTGCATAATCTCATGCCAAATATCTCCAATCTCGGAACAAATTGAAGCGACCAGGTCCATCATGGTATAGTTAATACAGGTTTTGTACAAGTTGTATATGCCACCTCCCATCTGGATGGTATCAAATCGAGACCTTCTCCTGCCCCTGAGCGTTCTTTACACCCTCCGGCACAATCCCCTCCGCCATCTTCTTGGCCTTCGCTAAATCCTTGTCTACCAACTTCTCTGCCTCCTTCTCCGCCAATGACTCCTGATCCTTGCCGCTGGGTCCCTCAAAATCCAGGGTCAGGAATTTCTGCACCATCTTCTCGAAATCCTCCTCGCCGCGGAAGGCCGTCACCTTCTTGATGTTCATCCTTGTTACGGGAGTATGCTCCCGACCAAGGTTTCGGTCGCGTGCGACTGTCTTCGCTGTCATCATAAACCGGGAGTCCTTAGGTCCATCCACAAATTCCAGGATCGCGCTCTCTCCTTGGTCATAGACGTTCTTGGACTCTGTGCGGACAACGCGGGTGTAGCCGCCTTCTCGAGTGATGTATCGGTTCCGTAGCTCGCCGAATAGCTTAGGGAGGAGGATGTGAGGTGTCTATGGCTCTTTCGTTAGCTTCGCTGGTGTCCTCGTGCCTGCTTTGTCCAGTGTCCCCAATGGCCACGTACGTAGAGAATTCCCTGCGCTGATCTCCGGCACGGCTCGTTGTTCCTCTTCGCCAACGTGATCAACTTCTCTGCCATCCGTTGCGCCTCCTTGGCTTTGGCATAGGTGGTATGGATATGCTCGTATTGAACAAGCTGCGTAACGAGACCACGCAGCAGAGCCATTCGCGCGGCCGAATTGCGGCTCAGATGCCGATACTTGACGGTGCCACCAGCCATGATTGCAGTTGCGCAGCTGTATCCGAGGTGACAATGGTTGTGCTGTCAGCTCTGCTGTTGGATTGCTGGTCGAGAAAAGGATCCTCCGTCGATCGTCGTTTGGCGCGGCTCGGATCCGGAGGTTTGGTGGAGGGAAATTTTTGGCTTGGCGCGGAGCCGGGATGTTTTCTCTGCCGAGAATACTGGGCTACGTCAACCCACCATCGACGAACCTCCAGCATCAACCTCCAAATTCGACTTTTGTTGCGACTCGGGAGCCATTGAGCTCGGTCGCGCTATGAGACATTACATCTAGTTCATATTCTAGACGGTCGCATTCGAATTCATCGCCTCGCCATCAGCTCTACAGTTCTAATTACCTCAGTCCGGTGAACCGAGACAGCTCCGACCATGGGCTTCACCACGGGTTTTGTACGCGCTTCCTGATCTTTCAATATACTCAATTGCTTATGCTAATTGCTCCTATAGACCGGCGGCGTCACGCTCACCCTCTCCATCGCCTATCTCTCCGTCCTCGCGCATCAGCGCACCCGCGAGCAACAAGGCCAGGTCCTTCGGCACCAAGCATTCGTCCTACAAGGCCTGATCGATCCCCTACCCCCACTGCCGCCTCCGACGCGGTCTGAGGTCGCGGCTGCCCAAAGATCGAATGCAGTCGAGGTTGCAAAGGACCGATGGAACCACGAGGTCGAGAACGCCGTGCGATGGGTGCAGGTGACCGACTGGGTTCAAGTACGAGAAAGACTGGAGGATAGCGCATCAAGGCTATGGGGCCGCGCCTTTGGATCTACGGACCCTACAGAGGACGCGAAGCGAAAGCTATCAACTGTTGCTGCTAGCTTGGAAGAGAAGAACACCCAAGTCGCCACCGCCGCTAAGGGGGCTTTCGACAAGGCCAAGGCCGAGGGTAAGAACATCATCGCCACCACCAAGGATGTCGTTGGCAAGGCAGTCGGGATCGCGGAGGACAAAACTGCTGAGTCACTGGATAAGGCTGCTAAATCATTGAGCCCCGTGCAGCAGGCCCTGAATCAGCGTTTCGAGAAGCCCGAGGTGAGGAATAACCAAACAGTAGCAGATGCGCTGAAGGAGCGATATATGCCGATGGAGAAGCGAGACAATTCAGTCCTTCGGGGACTGTAAGTGCGTTAGTCTGATGATGGAAAAGCTTTCCCTTTGTTGAGTGATTGTTGCTCAGTTGTACATTGATTGTGTACTACTATCCCCTAGAGTTGCTCAAATAGAAATCGAGCTTGGTCGGGAAGCTCGAGCCTTTTGATATGGAAACATTGATGAAGCTAAAGTATTCAGAACTTTTGGGTGATTGTCATTTTTAAAACGTACAGCCTCTCCATGAACTCTTTCGTGATTTATGGGCAGCTCGGGATGTATATATTGGCGTTCACCTGACCGAGCAGCAGCAGCTACTGTCTTTCTCTATATACAGCATCTCTTATATGTACATTCACTATATTTTGGACGATAAGAATCGACAACCAGCAGAATGGCCCGCGGCGACGATCGAGAACCTCTGGTAGGCTTCATAAAAGAGCCCAAGAAGTGGAGCCGAAGACAACCGCCTGAGGGGAAAATCACAGGGGCTTTATGGAAGTTTTTTTCGTCCGAAGTCCCTGAAGACCCCAAGACACTGAACGAAGCTAAGAAGAAACGCGAGAAGGGGAAGAAGAAAGAACGAACGAAGTCCTAGAGGACACATCGGGGGTCTAAGAGCGGAAATGAGGAATATCGAGGACTACAAGTGGATAGTGAGGGTAGTTTGGACAGTGAAGAGCAGCGACAGTCGATAAAGAAGGTGATCGAGTGGGATCCCATTGAAGACAATGGCGAAAGCAGTAAGGCTGCGGCTAGGTCTGAGGACAATAGAAGAGACGACGATGAGAATGAGCTAAGGAGCAAGGACCAGAGGGGTCATAAAAGCAACCACAAGAGCAGCCGCCATAAGGAGAGCAGAGAAGATAAGGACAGGCACAGGCACGGGAGAAGTCACCAGAGCAGCCATCGTTCGCACAGCCGTCATTCGCACAACCGTCATCCAGATAGCCATCGCTCACACAGCCATCCTCCAAATCGCTATCCTCCAAATCGCTACCCTCCAAATCGCTACCCTCCAAATCGCTACCCTCCAAATCGCTACCCTCCAAATCGCTACCCTCCAAATCGCCACCCTTTGAACAGTCATCGTCCAGATATGAGTCGTCCAGTATACTCTGGTCTAGAAATCGTTAAACTGGAAAATTATAATCCAGATATCCATCACCCAAGCAGCCATCGTCCAGATATCCGTCGTCCAAAAATCTCTGGTCTAGATATCGTTGAACTATATGATCCAGATAACCATCACCCAAGCAGCCACCAAACAAGTAACTACCACAGGGGAGGGAGCCATCATAGAGACAACAGCCACCACGACAAGGGTAACGGCAGAAACAGGAGTGGCCGCTTTACAGATACACCAGAAGCTAAATCCAAGCACGAATCCAAACCGATAGATACGGGTAAAGGGAAGGCTAGGGAAAGCAGATGGGGTGGCTTCGATAATGATAACAATAATAGGGGTTCAAGGGCGGAGAATCCTTTTGCGGAGGACCCCTTTGGAGATGAACACGAATACTCGGATTACAGTGAGGGTTCATTACATACGTATAGATCGCCGAGTGCTCCTGGTGAGGGTAGTAGAGGCGTAGGGAGAGCACCGCCACCGGAATGAGGACGAGTATTTTCCATAGTGCTTGTTGAGCTGCCCATAGGATAACTCCAAATTATTCTTCTACCACTTCTAGGGAGCAGTGTTGTGGAGATGGTAGAGGCCAATCCCGAAGATAGTTGTAGAGACGATCCGCTCTTTTCTGAGAACATAATAGTTAAGGGTGCATCCAAGAGAGAAACTTCCTATAACTCCAGGTAATTTAAGCGTCACATTTAGTAATGCCAGTGAAGATGGCCATAATAAGGGGGCAAAGGAAACAAGGAGGATAACTTTTTGGTTTCAGATGCCTACCTCGGCCACATAGTAACGTGCTAAAATGAGAACAGTCCAGCCTCACAGCCCAGATTGGTAGACTAGAGTAACAGTGATGAGCTTGTAGGTATCAGAAGTATGAGTGATTATCTGTTTAAATTTCCTCATAATCAAACAACCTATCTCTCCATGATTCAAAGTAGCGTAAGTACATATATCGATGCCTCCCTAACCAAGGAAATATCTCCCAGATACTCCTTTCTCTATCGAGAACTGCCCTTACTCACGAACTCTGAGAGACTAAGATTGGCAACAAACAGAATGGCTCGCAACGATGACCGCAAACGCCTATCGGGCTTCGCAAAAGAGCCCCCTAAAAAGCCAAGCCGAAAGCCAGAAAGCGGTTGTCTCAAATTCTTACGAGCCTTTTTCTCGGATCCCCGAAAACAGGAGGAGGAAGCTGAGAAACGTCGGAAGGAGAGAAGGAGAGCGAAGCGAGAGAATGAAAGGAGGGAATGGACGAAGAGGAGAAATGAAGAATCAAGACGTGAGAAAGAGGATAGGGAACGAGCAGAGGCTAGTGTGGACAATTCGAAGAAACGTCAGGGAGTGAAGAAGGTTGCCGCTTGGAGTTATGATCCTAACGCCAAACCAGTCAGTGAAGACAGCACGTTCAGGACGGAGTCTGTTAGTCAGGGGATCGACGAGCGCGAGAGCAAGCACAGAGCCAAAGACCGAACCAGTCAAGGGAGAGGCCACAAGAGCAGCTCCAAGGGTGAGTCTAGGGTTAATTCCGAGAACAAGGCCCGCCACGAGGGTAGGCACAGCGGGAGGAGAAGCCGCAGAAACAGCCGTCACGATGAAAAGAAAGATGAGGATAGAGGTGGCCATCACAGAAGCCATCATTACAAGAGCAGCGATCGCAGGGGAAGTCATCACGAAAGCGATCACCACAAACATAGCCACCACAGAAAAAGCAGCCGCAGAGAGAAAGAGGGGAGTGGTCACAGAAACAGTCACCATTCTAGGGAACGGGGTAACGATAAGGACAAGAGCCGCCATGGAGAAGGTCATCATAAAAGCGGCCATCACAGGGGAAGCAAACATGGGAGCAGCAGCAGGGACAAGGACAGGTCCGAGACAACCAGTATTTCCCAGCCGAAATCTAGCTTGAGGGGCAACTCTATGGCAGGGACCAGAGAGGAACGAAGTGAGAAAGGCAAGACAACAGCGCCAACTCCTGTCCTGGATGATGATAGCGAAGCTTCGGACGACTGCTTGGGACCAATTCGCAAGTATACAGGGGCCAGTGGATCGGGCAGCGGTAGTGGGAGTACAGTGATGGAACCAGCGCCAATGAAGGACGAGATTGACAACGCTGGTGAAAGAAATACTGTTGTCGTGCCTCAGGAACTCGTTGGTGATACTCTCAGGGATACTCCCAGAGTTATCCTCGAGGAAATTCCAAGGCAATTGTCCGAGAATGCTCCAATCGACACTCACAAGCATATTGTCAAGGATACTTACGATGATTCTGATCGGGAATCTATCGGTATTACTCCTAACGATAGCCCCGGGAAGGTTCCTGGTGGCCTATCTCGGGTTTCCCTGGGAAGCGTTGCGAATGATATGCCAATTGACGCTACTGAACCTTCTATTAAGCATATTTCTGATGGTGTCCTTCAAAACGCCCCCCATGATGCCCCTAAGGGTGCTCCGGAAGACAATTTCAGGGCATCTCCAGATATTCTCACTGAGGCTGCCGAGGGTAGCCTTTCTATCAATCCCGATGACGATTCACTCGGTAACCTGAAGGATACACCTAAGGACCATACTACAGAAATTCCTAAAAATAGCTCTTCTAATGGTTCGTTTGACACAATGGAAGACATTATGAAGAAACGTCTCGCTGATATTCTTAAGGAGGCACCAGAGAATACTTAGAAAAGCCTTGAGGGCAAAGGGTAGCGGAAGAGATGTTAGTGGCTAGCAATTTGGACTTTGGAGATAAGCATCTAGCATTTTATGAGGGGACAATAGATTCCAGACTTGAAACTGAGGTTTGCTATTATCGAAGCAGTGTCTCCTCGTGGTGCCCAGTATAGGGTAGTGCACCCATCGTTGGTTGAAATAGTCTGTGTCCTAGTTGTGATTGTGTCTAATTAATCTGACTGCTCTCTGTCTCGATAGCCGGTGGGCGTATCACCGTATTGTCACGTAGGAGCTGAGGTGAGACTTCACCGTCTAATGGTACATTCTGGTTTCACATCACGAAAGGGGTCTGACCTTAGCAAACGTTAACCAGGATGAGATTTAGCCAGGTAGTTAACAGTTTCCGAGGTAATGAGAAGCATATTCTCTCCGAGGAAATCCATGGTTTTACGAATACGTAGATTGTAACTAGACACTGGTTAACGAACCGACAACTCACATGCAAGGTTGCATATCACGCCACTGCTTCCGGGAGACGGCATTCCCGTAGGGGATCAGCACTTTTAGTACAGTAGTTGAGCTACAACCCGCGCTGCTTTTAGGCCACATCCTCCTCAAACTGTAGCAGGCCTCGATCACGTGACACAAAATTTGCTTACTCTGAGGAGGTTGCTGTAAGAGCAGCAGCGACGCTAATCCCAAGCTGTAGAGGATATGAGAGGATGCGGTGACCGGCAGCCGCCGGATAGAAGACCTACCGGGATAAGACATCGAACGGGCACACGACAGCACTAAATTAGAAAAGCTGGGCCTGTGATTGGCCTCGGAGGTGTTCAATTTTTTGCGCTGCTCACCATCCCGAGGTCGACCGAACTTTGTCCCCATCCCCCCAGCCCGCAGGTGCCCTCTCTCGGTGGCTGATTCGCCCCCAGAGTCCAACTCTCGACGGACATCCACCAATCCCCTCAAAACTGTTTCACGACCCCGAATTTCTCTCTCAACCCGCCTCTTTGTCCTCTTTCTTTCTTTCTACATAATACTCACACCGCCAACCCCGCCCGTGTCTCTGCTTCCCTGCGCCGTGTCGTCGTCGTCGTTTCTGTGCTGCTGTCATTGATCTAGACTCTTGGAGTCGGCACGTCCTCTATTGTTCCACCGTTTAGGTTCACTTTGCGAATTTTCGGATCTGTCAACAAGCGCCGCTATCGCCATCCCCTTTCGCCACATCCCGATCAAACGAGCCTCAACTCAAACCTCGATTTACCCAGCAACCCAATTGAACCACCGAAATGTCTTTCTCAAGCCTCGTCCAGGATCTGAGCCTTCGCGACTCCAATGGCCCCCGCCGCCCTGCCCCTCCCGGTCCTCGTTCCTCCGTCTCCACCCTTGACGACCGGACATCGCATATCTCACGAGCCATGTCCTATACCAGCACTGCTGCGACTAGTGTTAGCATCTCTGGAGATATCTCCAGTCAGCTTCACGGTGGCTACTTCCACCCTCTGGCACGCTCGTGGCAGGCCGAACGTCAGCTTACCAAGGTATGCCGCACAATGACTCAATTGCGATGTTGAGCCATTGCTAACTACCGTCATCTAGTCTATGCTTATCTACCCCATCTTTGTCACCGATGGCGATGATGATATGGTCCTTGTTCCCTCCCTCCCTGGTCAGCATCAATTGAGCGTCAACCGGCTCGTCCAGTTCCTCGAGCCCCTCGTCCACAAGGGCTTGCGGTCAGTCATGCTCTTTGGAGTTCCCATGAAGCCTGGCGCAAAGGACGCCCTCGGTACCGCCGCCGATGACCCAGAGGGCCCTGTTATCCAGGCCATCCAGCTTATCCGCCGACGATTCCCACAGCTCTTCATCTGCACCGACGTTTGTCTGTGCGAGTACACTTCTCATGGCCACTGTGGCATCCTCCGCGACGACGGTAGCTTGAACAACCAGCTATCCGTAGACCGAATCTCAGATGTCGCCGTTGCATACGCCAAGGCCGGAGCTCACTGCGTCGCGCCCTCGGATATGAACGATGGTCGTATCCGTGCCATTAAGCTCAAGTTGATCGAGGAGGGAATCGCACACAGGACTGTTCTGATGTCGTACTCGGCCAAATTCTCCGGCTGCTTGTACGGGCCGTTCCGAGACGCAGCTGGTTCTGTGCCTTCGTTCGGCGATCGCAAGTGCTACCAGCTTCCCCCTGGCGGCCGTGGTCTGGCTCGACGTGCCATTGCCCGTGATATTGGTGAGGGCGCCGACATCATCATGGTTAAGCCTGCCAGCCAGTACTTGGACATTATCAGTGACGCCAAGGACCTCGGTAAGGACATGCCCGTTGCTGCGTATCAGGTCAGTGGTGAATTTGCCATGATTCACGCTGGAGCCAAGGCCGGCGTGTTTGACTTGAAGACAATGGCATTCGAGTCAACCGAGGGCATTCTCCGAGCTGGCGCAACCATCGTGGTCAGCTACTTCACTCCTCAGTTCCTGGACTGGTTGGAGCACTAAGTGATAAAAAAAAAGGGTCATGTTTGGCGTTATATTGGCGTTTAAAGGGGGTTTCTAGACGGAAATCGGAGCAGGGATAATTGTACAACATCGAACGAGTGCATGGGTATGATGGACATGATTTAAGCTTGTGGATTTCTCAATACTATCGTGGACATCCCAGACCCGGGCCAAGACAACTGGGTTGTTTAATAGAAGGCGACGAATATTCTCACGCATAGCCGCTAAAACTAAAAAAGAACAAATATTCCTAAATAAGCTGGTCGTTGCTATGACTTCATATGTGCGCGACTGCCGTAAGATCGGCACCGAACAACCGAGTTTTCAAGACTGATCAGACTCAAAGAATACGGGGTTGCTTGCATAAATAGCACCATTTTATGCTCGAATGTTTTAATGCAGGGGACATCAGGTGCGGATGTGCGGATACAGTGCAAACAGGGACGGGCTCCGCGGGCGACGTTGGAATAGCACCCAACCCTCATCGTGCCTTGCCAAGGCGGGAGGACTAGCGCGAAAGACGGCGGTGCGAACGAGGACGAGTCGGGGCAAGCGAGGCATGAAAAGGGAAGCATGATCAGGCCATGTCTCTGGATTGGGATGAAGGATCCTCTCAGAGAATGGAAAGCCGAAAACCTATGAACCAACATCATGAGCTAACATCACAAAACAACAACTGCCTGTCCTGGGAGAAAAGTGCCTAATGCGAGTACTTATACGGGGCACTGTCTTTTGACACGGAGTCGTCGTCAGCTCTGATATCATCGTGTCCAAGCTGCCCTGCCACCCTAGCAGCGAGTATTTTGTACATAATGCTGTAGTAATCAGTATCCAACCAGGGCTCCTTGGACCCGCTGATGCTTCCTCCAGGGGGGGGCGGAACTGGGCATTCAAGCATTGGAAAGATGGAGACAAGCTTTTCTCCTGTAGATCGCCGGTGCGCGGGTGGAGGTGTCTGTCAGAAGCTTGGCAGGGACGACAGAGTGAATCGCCGAATGGTACGTCGTACGCGGTCCTCTGCCGGGGCATGGGCAGGGAAGGGGGAGCTTCGATGCCTGGAGGGTTAGGGGTGGTGAGTTGATACTTTGCCCTGACATTGGGTTGCCGATGTCAATTTATTAGTGACATGCTCGGCGGAGTTTCTGCATTTGCAATGATGTGCAGTCTTCTTCTCATGCAGGCTTTTCAAGAAGTTCAAGGGATTGAGATCTGATGATATCTTCCATGGACGATCGAGTTCTGACATCCTATAAATAAACAAACACGATGCGCAGGTGGTGAGAGCGGTGGTGGCCTGCCGTATTTCCGTGGTCTACCCAAGCTTTTGAGAACGCCACGCCTACCTAGACATCTCGTGTCAGATTTCCAACCTTACTGGTCCGATGTAATGAGAACACAGTGTGCGGTTTCGGAAGATCGGACCCCAAGATGCCACGCAGGCCGAGGATGAGGATGGGCGATGGATAGGCGATGCGGTGGAGGCATATGAAACAAGAAGTGCTGCTGGCGCCTGGATGGAGATGATGATTTTCAGAGCAGCTTTCCTTATTTTCGGCCGATGTGCCGACAGTGTCGAAGGATGAACGTTGAAGGTCTGCCTCGGCAGATGGTCTCGCATAAAATATGTCTTGGATTCGCGCGTGCCATGTGTTTGGAAGCAAACGAGGGGATGAGGAATGGCGAGAAATGAGACCACTTCTTCCAATTACTGTACTAGTTACCAGTAGGTGCTTCCCATATCTCCCTACTCTTAGGGCAGGGAAGGTATGTGATCTTGGAGTTCACCACCATTCTTGACGAAAATTGCCGGGCCCTGCCTACCTCAGAAGAACCTGGGGTTTGTTCGAAACGCGACAACGACGATTTGAGACATATGGTGGATTGGATTCAGACCCTTCGAAATGTCTCTTGCAGAGTCAGACTTGCAGGGACCTGATTATTGGCTCTGAGACATGTTTTTACACAGCGCCTCTGCCGGGGGGGGGGACTAGGGCGACGCCACGGGCGAGCCGCAAACGAGCTGGGCTCTGTGCTTTGCGCATGTACAACGTCGTCGCACTGTGAGGCTGTGTTCTTGTAAGTGGCCCTGTGTGAGAAGCGCTGTCGCACCCAATTCTCCACCGTCACCACCTTCACCACCTTGCATCGGCCAATTTTCCCAGGAAGATGCCCTTTTGATACAGCCAAACCCGGTAAATCGGCTGCTCTAGAGCGGCTAGACTGGTGGGGGAGACAGGGTCCGACGCCATGACATCGCCAGTATCCCGTCACTATGTACATAGCATGGATGGATAATCCCATTCTTGTTTTACTGGGTCGCCTGAGTTGATCCTCAGTTACTGATCCATCGTTTTCCCCCCTGGAATGAGCGCTGGCTAACCATAATGCGCAATCTTCCCTTGGGGTTAGCATGAGGAGTCTAGCTAGATAGACTATCGAGGCTGAAATGCTTGTCGGAGGGGGCTTTGAGGGGTGGTGGATTTATCAAGTTGTCTGTTGGTCTGTTGGTGGGCAAGAGGAAACGTCAGATGCAAGAGGAACAAAACAAAACCGTCTCCAGTGTTTCCATCCATTCATTATTCACTCGCCTACCCTGACTTCTTGCCTGCATTCTTGGTACATTCTTGAATCACTCTCGTCCATCTCCCATTTCCCGCCCATTCTCCTCCTTCCTCCTTCCCCCATCCTCCTCTCCTCCATTCCTTTCCTCCATCTCATCACCGCCGGATCCTTCCCTCGTACTTCACGACGCTCTTGATCGGAGATCCCCCGGTGGTGATTTTCCTTGCCCTCGTTCCTTTTTATTCCTTTCCCCAGTCACTCGTTGAACCGCCGAAACCTTCTCTCTCAACCTCCCCTCATCATAATTAGACTTTGCTCCAAAGAGGTACTTTGCTCCACCCCCCGGATCAGGCTGTGCCTACAAAATGAATGGCCACGCCTCAACACGTCACTCACACTCTGCCGAAGAGAAGATGGCGTTGATGGAGGAAAAGACCCTTTCAGATATGGAGAGTGAGAGCGGTGGAATAGATCTCGAAATCCGATTCCAAATGGGGGAATGGAAGTTCATTGGATCGCCATTGGAGTATATCCGCTCCATGCCTTGGCGTATCCTCCTCGTCCGCTTCGCCTGGTTTCTCGTCCCCAGCTTCTTCCAAGGTCGCCATGCCCGTGAACAGATCCGACCAGCCAAACTGCACCCTACCGCCTACCTCGATGGGATGCGCGGTCTCGCCGCCCTCTTTGTCTACTTCTGCCACTACTCATATCAAGCCTTCACCATTGCCGAAGGCTGGGGATGCGGCGAAAACAACTACGCAATGCTCAAACTGCCGTTCTTCCGTTTGTGGTACCAGGGTCCGACGGCTGTCTGCGTCTTCTTCGTCATCTCTGGATATGCTCTATCCTACAAGCCGCTGAAACTCATCCGCAGTCGAAAGTTGGAGGACTTCTCCGTCACCATGAGCTCGCTAGTCTTTCGACGTGGAATTCGTCTCTATCTTCCCACGGCCATCTCGACATTTATGATTGTTTGCCTGTTGCGCATGGGTGCGTATGAGTGGACAAGAGAGTTTGCCAACGACCGGACGTACATGAAGAACATTGTCGAACCCCATCCTAAGCGGATGGAGAACGCATATGATCAATGGAGGGACTGGGCCATCCAAATGTTCAACTTTGTCCACGTCTTTGGCTGGGACAAGTACGGAGGAAGCACACGTACTGAGACCCCCCGCCTCTGTATAACACCGCTTTGATGCTGACATGATTCTAGGCTATGATGTTCACTTGTGGACCATCCCCGTCGAATTTCGCTGCTCGCTGTATCTTTTCCTTACCATTCTCGGCACCGCTCGCCTCCAGACGAAGTTTCGATTCATTACTGTCGCTGGTGTTATGTGGTACACCTACCGTAACAGCCACTGGGAGCTTCTCCTTTTCTTTTGCGGAATGGTCATTGCCGAGCTCGACCACATCCGAGGCGCTCACGTCCCTACTCCCGCTCTCCCCGTGCAAGAGAAGCCCGATAGTTCGAGCCAGCAACTAAAAACCATCTTCTGGACGTCCCTCAGTATTCTTGGCCTATACTTTATGTGCCAACCGGACGGCCGTGGCGAAATCACCCCTGGATGGGTCTGGCTGTCCTCGCTGATCCCAACGTGGTGGAAGGAGGAGAAGTTCCGGTATTGGCAATCCATTGGCGGCGTGATCTTCGTTTACGCAGTCGGCTACTCGCCCTCGTGGCAGCGCTTCTTCAACTCGTTTGTTGTGCAATACTTCGGCAAGCTCTCGTACGCCATCTACCTCATGCACGCCCCCGCAATGCACACAATGGGATATCTTTGGGAGAAGTGGGCGTACAGCCTGACGGGCGTGGAGGGATATTGGTTCAATGCCGGATTTATTCTGGGAGCATGCTTCGCTGTTCCGACAGTCGTTTGGTGGGCTGACGTCTTCTGGCGAGCAGTTGATATCCCGACGGTCAAATTTGCAAAGTGGCTAGAGAGCAAGGTCGTTATGAAATCTGATTAATCGGACGGATGAATTTCGTGTTTCTTGTGGGTTGGGTTTAGACATGCCATACAAGGCTCGGGAAAACGGGGGTGTGGTCTTTTTACACAGGGGAAAGCCCATCCATTAAAGGCGTTGAAGGGGGTTTTATTTGCGTTTATGATGGGACCAACCATACAGGACTCCCTGGGATTTCGGTGTCACCAATGATAGAGAGGCGCTGACGACCGACCGGCTGCTAGATAATATGTAGAAGCTATGTGTTTCTTTCGTACACTCCTTGCGGATTGCTTGTCGCTGAACATGATACCATTTGTCATTATTTCTCGCTGCGAGCATTATCTAGTAATATTTATTGAGACTTTAAGCATAACCAGTTACCGTTAGGTTATCCTCAGATGGATAACATTTGGACTAGTGGGGAGATCTGCTGTCGGATCTGATCTGTTTGAGGAAGTGCCAAGCCAACGGCCCAGAGGATGATGCCGCGAACCAACAGCCTTTTGCTGAGATGGATCTTGGTAGGGACTGGGGGATGCAACTCTATTTTATGCATATTAAACCTCCGGTCTTGGCATTTAACTCTGAATACACTCCATCATTCAGGCCTCGCATAAACCCTGCTACCCGCAATCCAGGTTTCCCTCACCCTCAGCGTCCTTAAATCTTCCACATCCAGGTCCTCAATTGGCGCATCTAGCACAACCCAATCCGCAAACGCACCTTCGCGAATCACACCCGCCTTGCCGTCTAGGAACGCCCCGTACGCAGGCGCACCCGTGAAGCCCCAGAGCGCTTCGTCCAGACTTAGGGTCTCTTCGACGTGCCACCCTTCTGAGCTGCCGTTGGCGCTGAGGCCAGTGTGTGGGCTCTTTCGAGTCATGGCGGCATAGATTCCCTGGAACGGGTTCGGGGGCTCGACGGGGAAGTCGCTGCCGAGGATGGGATGCACTGGGAGCAGGGACTTCATACGGTAGGCTTCGGTGTTCAGCCGGTGGGCGCCTAGGCGGGAGAGGGCGTACTTCATATCCGACGTCGCGTGGGTGGGCTGGATAGAAGGTAGGATACCTATATCGTGGATGCGCTTCTGGTCATCTGGGTGGATGATCTGCGCGTGCTCGATTCGGAATCGACGCCGGGCCTGGCAAGCGGCGAGGTTGTCCTCGTCAGGACACTCCTGGACTAAAGCAGCTTCAAGGGCGTCCACGGCGTTGCGATTCGCAAGGTCGCCAATGGCGTGGATGTTTACTTGGTAGCCCCCCGCTGCCCAGGATTTGGCGACGCGGGTTAGAGAGGTGGCGTTGATGAGGAGAGAGCCCGAAGTGTTGGGATGGTCGGTATAGGGATCGAGCATAGCGCTACCCCAGCTTCCCAGGGCGCCGTCTATTGTGGAATAGTTAGTAGTCGGGTTTGTTGGGTTTGGGTGATGAACGTACCAGCAAAGAGCTTAACGCTTTGGACGGTGAAGCGGTCATCGTCGCGGGAGATCTTGACGGCTTCGTCAGGGCAATACGTGTTCCGCTGCGGACACTCCAACATGGCATTCACTCGTAACGTCCAGTCATCCCCGCCGGCTAGCTCTTCATACAATTTTAGGTTCCCTGGTGAAGCACCGGCATCATGCATGCCCACGAGGCCGACCTCGTTGAGACTTCTCATGGCTGCTTTAACGGCCTTGGCCTTCATCTCCGGGCTCGGCTTCGGCCAGAGGTCCATGATCAGGTCCATGGCATTGTCACAGAAGACTCCCATGCCGGGTTCACGAATGATTTCGCCGCCGGGGATATCAGGGATCTCAAGGGGGAGGAGGTCTAGGACGGACTGTGAGACCCAGGTGCAGTGAACGTCGATGCGGTCGAGCATCATGTAGATGCCCTTGAGGCTGGAATCTTGCTCTATATCTGTCTTGGGGATGTTAGGATCTGAGTTTGTATCGGGAATCTTGTGGACTTACAGCAGTGGGCATGCGGCCGAAGAAGGTCTGATCCCATCCCACCCCACGAACCCAGTGGTCCTTAGTTCCGACACCGGGATTGGCATCAAGATAGCTCCTCATCCTCTTCCTCACATCCTCTAGACTCTCCGCCCCGAAGAGATCCACGGACCCCAAAAACTCTCCGTACTGCAACAAATGGCCATGACCATCCCATAGCCCAGGAATGACATACCCGTCTACCTTGTCGGCCTCTAGTGACCCAGTAGCGACATCGGCGTCTGTCCACACTTTGGTGAAGGTCCCATCCTGAACGGAGAAGCATTGCGCAGTGGTTTTCTCATTGTCGTGTGTTCGGATGGAATTGTAGCAGTACGTCTTTGCTTCAGAGGTGGACGTGTTGAGGAGCGGTTGTTGGAGGCGGTATGCTACGACAGCCAGAGCGAGAACGGCTGTCGACAGGGTTAATCCCCGTTTGAGATACGGAGGGCTCATTTTAAGGCGAGCAACCAAAAATCTACTAGGTGACTAAAGATGAATAAATCCAAGCAGAAGTTTAGGAAGAGTTTAGTCTTCACATTGTAACGTGCTTTAGGTATGAGAGAGGACATTATAACAAGTGTGAGTGTGGTGAGGCGGCTCAGGCTGCTCAATCGATAAGAACCCTATGGTGGGTTTATCTTATCAGCTGAAGTCTGGGGAAGATTACATAGTTCCCTGTGACAATACTCTGCGTCCCGCCAATGCTGTCCGACGAATTGGATCTGGGTTCAATCTCGTCTTGGTGAAATTATACAGCATGAAACTTCCGGGAAAGGCCTAACTGACGTCTCTCGAAGTTTGTATCTGTGTTCAAGCCTCGATGAAACCCTTAATCGCCTATGCACACCGCCAAACCAACTCCATCCAAGTCCAACGCCCAGATCCAAATCCAACCATCTCCACCTCGGCCCAACTCATCTCCGTTTCACATCAAAACATGACAAGGACCTGAAAGTCCTGCGCCCTAAGCGCCATCATCAATCCCGCCGATTCGGGAGCGCCGGCCGACACGATGTAACATGTGATTGGAAGCTATCGCGAACGTCGCGTGGTCGTAGTCGGCGACTCCCCCTGATTCTAGCCATTTTAGGAGACTGGGAGCCGAGAGGAAGGCACAGGAGCTTGGGCCCGGGAACACGATGATATGAAGTCTCTTTGGCGGGGCTAACGCGGGGCAACTAAAGGGTCAGCTCCGTTCGTTTATCAACAGCACCTATCGCGTTTTCTGGTTGTCGACGTCGTGAACCAATTCAGTTTGAGTTCGCGGATCTTTGGTTCAGCTCTTTAGCAAGCAATCACGAAATACGAACAGTTTCAACGTCATAGGATCACCTATATAGCTTCTCGCAAACCCGCCGCTTGCTCACCGGTCCTTGCTCAACCAGCCTCTTTACCAAGAACATCACAAGTATCAACACCTTATAGAACTCCAATACGAACCTATTGAACTTCAATTCGTCCATCATGGCTACCTCTCGCTCTGACCTCGAGTCGCTCTCGGCTACGGACGTCCGCACCCCGATTCCTATGGAAACTCTTGTCCCAATCCTCACCTCCCCGCCGTTTATCCCCACGCGTTCCCTCATTAATATTCGCGACGTTGGGGCTGTTCCTGGCAGCGCGCTTCCCACCGGCCGTATCTTTCGCTGTGGAACTCTCGAAGGCGTCGCACGGGACCCGGATGCCCTGGCCTGGCTGGGGGCCAATGTGAAGCGCATTTTCGACCTTCGCAAGGAGGCCGAGCGCGCGAAGGGTCCCAGCCCGGAGATTCCTGGAGTGGAAAATGTTTGGTTTGACCAGGATGGTACTTATCAGGCGCCGAACTTGGAGGACTTTGCCAATGGGGAGGGTGATGAGGCCTGGGGGCAACAGTACTTAGCTATTGCGAATGTGTACAAGCCGACTATTCGAGCGGTGCTAGAACATGTTCGGGATCGGCCTACAGAACCATTCCTCTTCCACTGCACAGGTACGTTGCGTTCTAGGCAAATCGAACTAAATACAACTAAAATCTTCCAGCTGGTCGCGATCGCACAGGTATAGTCGCTGGTCTTCTCCAGGCCCTCGCAGGAACCGCAACCGACGACATCATCCTCGACTTCATGCTGTCCCGACTGGGGACTGAACCAGCGCGCGAAAAGCTCACGGCCTTTGCTATGGCCAGTGTGGGGATCACAGATCCAGCGACCCCTGGGTTCTACAATCTTGTTACCCTACGACCCTTGTTCTATAAGGCTTTCTTGAACGCTCTTGAGCAGGAGCATGGCGGTTGGGATGAGTATGTCACAAAGGGCTTGGGATTCTCTGAGGAGGATTTGGAAAAGATCAAGAATAACCTGCGGTCGTAGATGTTTGCAGATGCTGCAACGTCGTCATGCTATTTCTAGATGACATCTCCTTGATTCTTTAAGATATTGAACTAGAAACTAGGATACCTACTTTGGAGATAGACCTGATGATTAGATTGAATTGCGACAGCAGATACCTCATAGATCTTTGGACTCCTTAGACCAAAACCACATGACCAAGAACCTCTAACACGAACCAGTCACACTAAACCACCTCCCATCTCAGCCAAAAGCCTTGGATCCATCTCGATCTATGGCCTCTGACGTCGCAATGCCAATTTCATCCCATCCTCCCATCGTCTCTCGTCACAGCATCCCACCCCACGACTTATGACATCACCCCCCGTGGACCCTGCAGGGTCCCCATGCCCACCTTTATCCGCCAATAGCGTAGCTGCGCCACCGCAACGGTGACGTTCAAGCCACAAGAGCCACAGGGTTCTGGAACAGGTTTTAAAAGATCGACGTAGCAAACGAGCGCCGGGGCTTGGAATGCCATCATTTGGAGGACGGGATCGTCATGGGGAAGGAGATGAAAGGGAGGTTGCTGGCAGGTTTTATCGCCAAGGTATTTTGAAGTTTGTATGTATATATACAGCTCTGGTCTTCCCCAGAGTTGATAATATTCATTCAGTCAGACAATCCCATCAAACATTGCCTACTTATAACCAAGACTTATTATACCACTATCAAACCAACAACCCAAACAACAAACCAAACCAAAACAATCATCATGCCTCTCACACACTCCCACCGCCCGGCCACTAGAACCACCCGCCGCCGCGGTCTATTCAGCCGTCGCCGCCCTGCCCGTCAGCCCGTTGTCACAACAACTACCTCTACTACAAAGCCTCGTCGCGGTCTGTTTGGCCGCAACAAGCGTACCGTTGTGCAAACACAGCACCGCAAGCCCACGATGAAGGACAAGGTCAGCGGTGCTTTGATGAGACTCAAGGGAACCTTGACACACCGTCCCGCTGTTAAGGCTGCCGGAACTCGCCGCATGCATGGCACTGATGGTCGTGGTTCTCACCGCGCCCATCGATACTAAATGATGAAGAATGCAAGTGATTTGACGGAGACATGGCAGAATGCTTGTAGGATATATGGATGATATTTAAGATACCTAGACGAGAGGCGTTTGGCTCTTCGCTGTATGATTATAGATACCCTGGTTGCGATCAAATGAGAAGGTTTAAGAACTTTATTAAATTGCTCCATAAAGCAGAGTGACTGTCTCAGAGTTTGAATCGCCAGCGATTCCCTCCTTATCTTTGAAACCTCGCGCAGCTAAGCAGCTATTTGCAGATGTGAATTACGCCCATTGGTGGGCATACAAACTGATACATAACTCGAGCACGACCTTGACCATAACCCCTACGACAGTCCTGCTGCTCATTCTACATCCCTGCCATCATGCCGTTTGCATGGTAGTTTATTTAGCTGGAGTTGAGCCCTTAAAGTAGGCCCATAAAATATTTCTCAAAGCCATGTCCCAGCGCTGGCCGACGGGGCAATTTACTGCAACTCATCGACATCGTTGGCTTGCGCAAATGCTGGACGGTAAGGTGGCGCCAGTCGTATCTCCGCGCGGAGTTTGAGTGAGTTTTCGGCTGGGTGCGAAAGGCGAGATAGTGGCATGGCAGCAGCAGCAGATATCCGTCGAGAATGGCATCTACGCCCACTAGGGCTCGAAAGCTCATCGATATTGGAAGCCGACAATCGACAAGAAATTAGCCGATTCTTATCTCGAGGGGCTAAAGAGAGAGGGGTCGACAGAAAGCTGCTGGCAAGTTCGTCCAACTCGTCTTGCTTAGCACCAGAAACCTTGAGATCTGTGTATTTGCGAAACGCCATCTCTAAGTCTTCCAAGGCCTCCTTGCTGGGGGATGGATGCTTCTTCATCCTCTTAAGTCCATTTGCATCTATACCCTGCGCTGCGGATATGGAGGTTTGGCGACTTCGTTTAACGGGATCAATTAGTTTTCTTTGGCTCGCTCTCGTCGCCACTAAGCCCATCGGCTTAGCACTGGTCAGCTCTTCTTTACCAAGCCTCAAGGCCACACCATCTAGCACCAGGTCGACCTGTGTTTTGGTCGATCTCGAAAGTCTCATTGTAGGGCTTCGCTCTGAACTTGAGTTAGAAACACTCTCAACTCGAATCCGAGGCGTCGATGATCCAACAGGCGTAGTGCTCAAGATCCTATCTTCGATATCATTGTCAAATCCTTTCTCGGACTCAAAAGGGTTGCGTGGTATCGGTGGAATAGCGCCGCCCTCAATGTCGGCTTCCAACTTCAGCCGACTCTCAAATGGTGTAGGAGTTCGAGACTTTCCAAGCTCCGAGAAAGGATCATCCATTGACTTTCCACTCCGAAGGGACTTGCCATCATCTGCAACAGGCTTTCGAACGACCTGCCCACCCACAATCTTCTGAACCTTCTTCTTGTTGAGGTTATGACCTTCATTCAGGCGAATCTCGATTGTGCTGATCGGGGACATGTTTGCAGAAGTGGGACTATGCATAGGGGTGTCTGACTTGGCCAATCCTTGGTGATTCTCGCTGTTAGTTAATCCCATTGGTCTGCCTCCCCTGGTGTCTTGAGCAGAGGATTTTGAATGTAGACGTTCCAGGACATTCGAAACCTTGGCAAAGACCTTTGACGGAACTATACGAGTAAACTTGGAGGCAGAGGAGTTTGCTGCTTGAGCTGGAGAAGGCTTTAACGCATTAGTGGCTGCTAGCATGGCGTGGACCTTCTGGTTGATCTCCTCAGCATCTCCAAGATCTTCAGGAACAGCTGATTCGGGGATTTCTGATCGTCGAACACCAATATTCTTATCAACGGTACTGAGGGGTACCGATGAAGAGGCTTTCAGACCAGCTGTCGGGTGCAATTTGAAAGGATCTAATGTCAAGGTCTGGGACTGAGGAATAGGGCGAAGTAGGCCGGACCCTTTCCGTTGCTGAGAACAATCTTGTCGTGCGCGAGTAGTAGAAGCTCTTTTCAGGCCCTTTCCCGAAGCTTTCGGCGAGTATCTTCCAACTCGGGAGATTCGGAGACGAGCATCAGGGGAAGTGGCTGGTCTTTCCATCAAAGGCGATAGTGGGAGGGGCGAGCCCGGAGGGTTGCCTATTAATTCGAGAGTGGTTCTGCGGGCAGTCGCTGCCTCCAGGGCAGCTCCGTGGGGTGGACCATCGTGTGATAGTTGCATTTCGTCTTGGTCTTGAATACCAGAGTTTGAGTCATCTAGAAGGCGGCTCGCCATCTCCTCGATGCTGTTGGCATGGTGGTTATTCCGTCGCCGTGTGGTTCGCCGGGAGGACTCGTTGAAGGCGGAAACAGGCAAAGCGAGAGGTTCTGCGTAGGTCAGTATTGCGGCTCCTCTTGAAACTAAGGTGATGCCATACCGGGCTTTTTGATCGGCAATGACTCTACCAGATGTTTCTGGCGACGACGTGACCCCAGCGACCTGAGCAAGCTCCTCTTCCTCCCATAAGTAATAGTAGCCGACGCCATTTCGGCCATCGGTGATGAACAAACAAAGGACAAAAAAACGAGTGACTTGGTGAGGTTGAGATTGTGGAAACGAGTGAACTGCCCACTGTCAGTTATCTGTCGGGAGGCGCACGTGTTGACAGGCAGTGAATCAGAGCGAGCAAAATTCGACCAAGAGTCCAAGGGTGTCAGACCCGTCCGCCAGGGTCGCAAAGAAGGCTTGAAACAAGAAGAAAGAAGCTCCTGGCTTGCTGAAGCTTCATTAGGGAGGCTTTCACTCCTGGCCAAGGGGGAAAGGGGTTTGGAGGCGGATGGGCGACGTATAGGGGAATATTGAGGGTTGGAGGGACATAGAGGAAGCAGGAACGCAAGAAAGAATGGAAGCCTGTACCAGCTTAGATTTTCTAGAGCTCGAAAGCCGAGGTGCCTGGCCTCAGGTGCTGCAAGTTTCAGGGCAGTGGCGGCCAGGTGGTCAGGGAAAGAGCATGCGACAACTTCACCTTGCTCTGCTCATGCGAACCCAGCAGTGCCTTAGCTCCAGGCGTAAGAGGTTTGAATACATATAACTGATGTCTTTATCTTCTTTACCTGGCGGCCCAATTAGTAGCAGAGAGGAACCGTAAATAGTGAGTCGCGGGAGGTATATCGTCGCGTCGCCAGTGAAATCTGAGCTGAGTCGGTAGAGCGTCTAACTAGCAGTAAGCCGCTTTCAAGGACAACGAAGTTCTCACGGTGCTTCTGTCGTTAAAATTGAGGGGTGAGTTCTCAAAAACTGGGGTAGGGACGGGAGACTTCTCCAGACGTGACAGCTGCGTGTTATATCTGGATAATGTTGCGTGAAGCACACAACATTGCCGTCACACCTCAGCTGTTCCGAACCATAGTGAATTTGGCAGCAACGGCATTTTAAGAGTGCTACATGGCACGTCCTCGACTCGACAGCGCCGTTGATTGTTACACCACATCTCATGTTCCAGATCTGACCCTTTGTCCTGACACTTTGGTGACGGGCTCTTGCGCTGCACGCCGCCGGAGATGTAGCGCCTTAGAGGGGTTGGGTCAATAAATTGATGATTCAGGCTTGTCGAACCATGATATATAAAGGTCCCGGAATCAAATGGTGGTGGTTCAGAAGTTTCGGATCGTTCGCAACTGGTGAGCGGATAGATAACGGGAAGGCTATGAATAGCCCAGATACGACAAGGTGCTTTCTATGATGGAGAAGTTGGAATGAAGAGGTGAGTTGGTTTTGGCTCGAGTTGACAGGTATCTTGGAAGGTTTTGGTAATATGAAGGCTAAAGGAAAAGGGGGCATCGCTGTTTGTAGGCTTAGCTAGGTGCAAGGCTCACATTAACAAAGAAGTGAGGGAATTTTAAAACTGAAAAGGGGCAGTAATGCTTGGATCCCGCTCAATGGGCGAAACAGTCTTTCATCCCTAGTTTGCCGTATTCACCATAATCTTTAAGAAGACTTGACCCTATCTCGTAGGCGAACGGTGTCCTCGCAACTACTGTCACAGCCGACGGTAAAGTAGAGAACATACAGTACCATTGATAAACAGTTGGGCTTTCAAAGTCATTCGATGATTGACCGTCACACTCGTACGCCTTGCATCTTAATCATTACGAGAGGTCCATCCAGCTGAACATAAATCGCCCAAAGTTTCTGCCACAACTACCCGCACCCGAGACAGCTTCACTACTAGTAATCAATATGTGTTGAATCAATGTCTCGTTCATGCGGTGCATGATCAAATCATTCCATAGCATCTTGAGTGTCAAGCGGGTGAAAGAAAACACCAACACCGCTCACTTCGCCCAAAGACCCGACTTCATATCAACCATAAGGCCAAGCATATAATCATAACTAGAGCCTTCGTAGATCCATAAAATGAACCATATCACCCTAAGAAAATACCATTATCTCAAAAACGAGCTTCAGGATTAGGCATAAGGCGTCCATTCAAGTATTAGAATTCAAAGAACAGCTTGAGGTAGGTCTATGTGCGTGTATTCTTTCACTCGCGACAGCTTCTTGAGAATCGACGCCTCCAGAGTCCACGCGTCGTTCATTTGCTGCAGCACGTGATACGCTGATGTTGGGCGCGGCTGGAACCATTTGTGGCGCAACACACTTCTAGACCCGGCAATTCGGGGACCTGTGTGGCGCGATTTTACATCATTGTGAGCTCTCAAGCTGTTCGAAAAATTTGCCCCTTCAACAGCTCAAGCTCCTACGCAAACAGTTTCCTGACGACAAGTGCTTGCTCGTCCTCCATAATAGATCGCTGGAGTCACCATGTTCTAATTTTCCGAATTTGCTGGTTTCGTTACTGCACGCGGACTTCGCCCGGCAAAGACCTACCACAAGCGCCCCGAAAGCTCCGATATCTCCTTCGCTCCCACGGTCAATTTAAGAAGGTTATACCTTCTCCCACGTCACTCCAAACGAGATCGCTATATCAGCTCAGAACCTCAGTAATTCGGGAGGTGGAAGACAGTGGCTCTGTGGAATATCGAGCTTGGACTCAGAATTGGTTGTAGAGAGGCCCCGAAGCCGAATAAGTCATGTTGCGTCAACCTGTCCGCGGTGTGCGGATGCCCTTGAGGGCGTTCGACCAGCCTGCTCAACAGGCGGCTTGGAACGGAGCCTGGAGGAGGCTATTTACGTCACAGGCGAGAGAGAGATTGCCAGCCCAGCTGTGGCGGCGGCGAATAACCCCGTTCGAGAGCATCATGACGAGTTTCCGCAGCGGTCCTACGCTTTCGACGGGCTCAGGGGCGGTTCGAGGAGCGCTGCGACGTGGGTTTCGGTTCTCTGCACGGCGTAAGGGGAATACTAAGGCACAAGCGGGAACAACGGGCAAGGAGGCGGCGCAAGAGCCGCCATCGCTTTCTGCTCGACTCAAGAAACTCTCGAAGGAGTATGGCTGGGCGGCGGTGGGCGTTTACGCCGCGCTGAGTGTCCTGGATTTCCCTTTTTGTTTCCTGCTCGTCAAGATCGTCGGAACAGAGAGGATCGGTAAGATCATCCCGCCCTTTTACGCGTCTTGTGAGATTCTATGATGTACTAACGCGGTGTTGGTGGTAGCTAAACTGGAGCATTACGTCGTCTCCGCTGTCAAGCAGATTATCCCGGAGCCGGTGCAGAACTGGTGGCACGAGTACTGGCGGTCTGTCAAGCAGGCCGAGATGGAAGCGCTTGGCGATGACGAGATAAGCGACAAGGTGGAGATGGTTGGCTGGGGAGTGGAGGAAGCGTCGCAGCGGAATAAGGAGGGAGCCAGTGAGTTACCCATTTTGCTGTGGAAATTGAGAGAAGACGGAATTCTGACAAACATGACAGGTTTAGCGACTCAGCTGGCGCTGGCCTACGCAATCCACAAGAGTTTCATCTTCGTCCGGGTGCCGCTAACAGCAGCAGTTACGCCAAAGGTCGTCAAGGTGCTGAGATCGTGGGGGTGGAATATTGGAAAGAAGCGGGGTGCTTGAAGAGCAAGGATTCTCCAAGGACACCTCGAAGCATACATGATCCGTTGATACAACAACTGTACTCACTCTTAGAATTAGATCTCTCTGTAACATTACAAATCCTGTACCACCAGCATCATCTGGGTTAGGCCCGTTATCCACATGGATATCAACCAGTAGTCCAATGCAAGCTTACTCTCGAGTACGACCTACCAACCTCGTCCAAATCTCCGGCATCCGAACGGAAAGTTTGTTTGCTGTGTGCTCAGTAGCTCAGTCACATTTGTACGCGCACTTATGAGGGAGAGACAGCGGCTATGATTCAGTCTACGAGTTGCCAAGACATGACTAAAGTAAACTTCGAACGCAGAAATGAGTTCATATTTTTTTCTTCTCGACTTATTTAGAAAGAAAGCGTCGGTTTCAAAAGAAGGCGCCCTGGAAGCCCAGCCAGAAGGAGTGGAGTAAAACGCCGCACAGGGGGGGGTGGGGTGGTGATTTTGGAAGTGGTAGCCACGCCGGTGAAAGAAAACTTGCCCCAGATTTCGACGCCCTCTGACTATAAGATAACAGCTGAAGCGTAAAGTGACCCATGAAATGAACATTAACAGCATCGCTAAAGTAATCTCTTTATCTAAATGGCAATATTGGGACTCCAGCCTACGATTCAATTTGAAAATCAAGACAGCAAGGGCATCTGCGCCTAACCTTATGTCTACCCTGTGTGCGGTGAACAACCTGCGTGGTAGCCTTGCGCCGGCTTCCCGGGAGCCGGGGCTTGCCTGGCGGAAATAATGTTCAGGCGGCGGGGATAGGAGAGATTGTTTCTTCTACTCTGTTCTGGTCCGGTGGAGCTTCTCGGAAGGCGTGGGCTTTGGGCCATGAGGCTGATGAGGGACGGACTGTGTAGTGGAGTTTCGGAGCGGAGGTTGTGGATTGCCGGTCAGGCGCGAGCCATGTGGTCTTGGTCTGATGGATTGAGGGGAGGAAGCTTGTTTGGAAATTAACTGCGATGCAATGACTCGATGGAAGGTTCTCCCACGGATTTGATTCTAAGGAACTCTGATTAGAGTCAGGCCGACCTCACTTTTACGTTTACGCGTTGACGTGGCATTGAGTGCCTCACCTCCGTGATGCATAACGGCTGTACGAAGTAGCATCGGCGGTAGACCCGGAGTTGGGTTAATATCCCAGATAGCGTCACTCAAGGGCGATTACACGAGGGATTTGCAAGCTCCTCAACAACTTTTGTTTTTTTTTTTCTTTTCCTTTTTCCCCCCCTTTTCGACGTGATTAAACTTTTGGCCTACAGGTCGGTCAGTCGACGGTAACGCACGCCTGCGAGTGTGGGCGCGAGTGGGATTAGAGTTTTTTTCGTGAAGCAGCGGTGGGCAATCCTTGGTGTGTGTTGGACCACGTAGTGGAAATTGCGACGAAAGACAGTTAACTACTGTACAGTACCTTGGACAGCTTTTAGGCCTGATGACCATGTGGAAGCCACACGGTTCCGAAGTGGGCACTGCTGGGCTGGTTGGCATTGTGTCTTATTGAGGAGAGGAAAAGTAAATTGTCTGTGCAACATAACCCCGGCTTGGGTTTCTCGGATGAAAGGTACATGGGCGGCACGCTGCGGCACGGGTAGAGAGTCACGGTCTACGGCCTACGGGGGATGACGTTCGGGGCCCCACAAAATTCCCGGGGCA
This sequence comes from Nectriaceae sp. PG4201, assembly GCA_023628695.1. Classification (NCBI taxonomy): domain Eukaryota; kingdom Fungi; phylum Ascomycota; class Sordariomycetes; order Hypocreales; family Nectriaceae; species Nectriaceae sp. PG4201. The sequence goes on from JAMAKE010000016.1 coordinate 188,727, forward strand.
TGTTTCTTGAGGGTGCGCCGTGCGGCGCATGCAGACATGCCACTCTTCGGGAGACCTGCTTTGATGCCTGTAGTCTATTACAGTAGATGCACCAGATGCAGCGCGTAGGGTGTCTCCCCGGGCCGGTAAGCGGCAGCCAGCGATATTGCTTGCTTTGCCTGCAGGCTGGCTGGGCGGTTGCTGCACTTCCTCCGCACGGAAAGTCCCCCAATCGGGTTATAACTTTGCCGCATGGATTCTGTCGATCGCCGTGTGATGTGATGTGTGATGCCCCGAGACGAAATGGAGCAGCTACATTGTCCCGGAAGGGACATCATTTTGGCCGAGGGCGGTCGCGATTTAGTCGTCGATAGTTACGGGCCATGGCCGAAGTCCACCGACCGATGTACGTGGTGCATCGTAGACTTCCTCTAAACGATATCCAAAGTCTTGGCGCTGACGTTGCGTTGCGGACAGAGAAGGGGGTGGGTGGATGGCCAGTCGGTCAACTCTGGAGGGGGGGGCCCCCCCCCCCGCGGGGGCGGGGGGGGGGTCGTGGGGTGGGGGCCCGAGACGGGGGGGGGGGGTTGGCCTGCCGGCCCACCCTCAACCCCCCCCCCCCCCCCCCAGGGAGCGAGAGCAGGCCCAGGACAGGAGGAGTGGGCCGTCGAAAAAAAGCAGCAGCAGCAGCAGCATGTATGCATCCGCAAAGGCGGCCATCGTCACTCCTTCTCAGGGGAAGCATCTCATTGCAGGACGAACGAGGAAATGGGCCGTTGTCGGGGCCCAGGCGGGAAGTGGGGAGCGTTATTCATTTGTTAGTCCCCCGTAGTAACCCAAGGTTGGAGGATCAGACAAAGAGGCGGTAAGGGAATGGAAGCGCCTATGGAAACTTGAAAGGCGTCTAATGACTCTAGACAGGGCCGTGGAAGGCGTTCCGTGTGTCGGTGGGTTTCGGGCTGACTCGGTGGCCGGTCGATGGCCGGTTGATGTGCGTTCCATTCACGAGGATTTAGACTTTGAGGCCATCTTTGACTGGCCTGGGTCAGTATCAGCGGCGAGCAATGAGATGCGATGAGATGAGGAATATTGCGGCCGTGTCGGTTGTGACCCGCAGTAGTGCTGCAGATGAGCGACTCTGCCAGAGCGGGCTGCATGAAAGTTGCTGTTTGTCCGCAGGTCTGCATGTCCCGCACCGCACGTTGCAGGTCTCATGCTCGTCGATGAAAGCTGCAGCAGTTGTCCCCTAGTGAGTTTGGCACAGACCGTGATATCCATTTCTATCATATTTCCCGCTCGTTATAACCCGACCCGAGCCCCAGTCTGTGACGTGACCGCCCCCAATCGCCGGTCACGGCACCCCGGCCGGCATCCATCCTGGCCTTGCATCCTGGGGTTTTTATGGTGGCATGGTTACACTACGTCTAACCGGAGAGAAAGCTCATGCTGGGGCGCACGGCAAAATCAGGAAACCAATTCATGCCATGCCATCATATCAAGCAGGATCACAGTACGCACAGAACATTAGGCTAGAGGAGCGAGCCGCTAGAGGGAGTGCTTAAGGTAGGGGACGGCTCTTAAGGCAGGGAGCGGTGGTGGTTTGAAGCCCAAAGACCCAGTTGATTTTCGCTTCCGCCTTCCGCCCCGGCGGAAATCACCCAGTGTCAGTGTCAGAGTCAGTTAGGAAGAACCGTTATGCTTCCTCCCACATGGAAACCTAAACCTACCTGAGCTGGCAGAGTCGAGCAGAAATGGAAGAGGCAGAGCTTAGAAATAAGGCACCGCCGGGCAAGCCATGCCAATTGCGGTGCTGCCACGTCGTCGCAAACCTGGAACTTGGGCAATATATTCCCCAATCGCACTCCCAAACACACCCAAACACACCCGGGCGCCGCGGCCCAGCGCCCAGGTGGTACCAAAGTCTGTTCCGCCGGCCGCAGGTTCTCACCCGGGCGGCTCTGCCTGGGTTCGCTCCTTTGGGCCTAACCGCGAAGCTCTTTCAGCGCAAATTGCGAAGCTTGCTCCTGACTAACTCCCAGACCGTACTGGACGGACCCCTGCGGACCTCAGAAAGTCGCCAGCCACAGTGTCATGAATGCCTCGTCGCGTGTTGCGCCACCGCTCTCCAACCTCCACGGCAAACCTCCCAGACGCCTTTCTGAGTCGTCAAGACGCACGCCTCCCACTCCCACTGCGGAGCATCCCGTGCATAGACTTTCGCATCGGTCGCCCTTTAGGCCACACGGAGTGCACGCAGTCACGGCCTTGTACGACACCCTGTACGACCCCCGAGGTCGTCGGTACCTTCACCACCTTTCACCACACACCGGGACCACGCCCTTAGTATCGACTCACGTACCTGGAACTAATTAGCTTTCGCGTTGTTTCGCGCCCATCCTCTCGGGCTCCTCTGGGGCTCCTCTGGTGATTTCCCTCCACTTTAATTTTTTTTTTTGGGTTTCGCCTGCCCGTCCTGACTTGGCTTTAAGCCCTTCGTTCAGGAGGCACGTCGTGTGTCGACAACAGAGTTGTATTGTCCGGCGCTACGAAAGAGACGGTTGCGAAGTTTGTTATGTCGCCGTCGGCGCGTGGGTCGCGGGGCTTAACTCCGTGAAGCTGGGAGAGTCGAGAGTGCGATCCTGTCTAAGGTATAAAGGAAAGACGGGTTGCTCTCTCCCTAACTTCCTCCCTCCCTCGTCAGCTCATTGGTATTATTCCATTGCGTCTATTTCATGACATCTCCTCTTCTTTCGCATTGTCGTTGTCGCGTTGTATACTACAACTCTCCAAGTATTCATCGTATTACTTTCCTCGTCTGCAGTACCGTTACCTTTTAGGGTCTGCCACTCGTCCCAGCATCATCCCGGTCAGCCCCCAATCGACGTAGCACAAACCCCATCACCATCCCGTCGACATCCCGGTTGGCTTTCTGCCCTTCCCGATCAGAACCTAGTAACATCATTACCCGACGTTGCTACTGTTTTGCAACCTCGGCCACAGCCTGAAGCCCTGGAATCTGCACGTCTAGTCCAAGACATCCCAGACATCCTCCCCCCCCCATCCCCCGATCCCTACTATACACCCCCGGTCCACTCGAGACGCCAGATCTCGAGCAGGCATCACACGTTCTCAATACCTAGTACCCAAGGCAGTCAACATACAATTACAACGCCCCCACTCTCCCTCGTCCTTCAAGGACCTCTAGCCTGGAGAACCTTGATACATGAGCGATTCGCCCGCGCCTGACCGGTCCTCCTCGTCGGCTTATATTAAACATCATCCACAACCTACAATGTTGTCCATCCACCCCCAGGACCTTCAGCCCCAGTCATACTACATTCCCTTCCGTTCAGCGCCCTCTCACCGGCAGCAGCCCGAGCTACTCTTCAACTTCATGAACATGTCGAGCCCGACTCTGCTTCAGGCCTCCAGCTCGCCAGCCTCCAACGGCGGCCGCTCCCAGTCGCAGGATGCCAGCGTCGCCCAGGCTCTTGAGATTGCACGTGAGAGCCCCGATGGCGCCTCAGACCCGACCATCAGCAAGATCCTCGAAGCCGCTCTGTCGCAGATCTGGGGCAAGGTCCAGGCTCAGCCCGACTCGTATATTATGACTCGCGATGAGTTTGCCGTCTTCAACTTCTTTCAGCATCGTTTCACTGGCGATAAGACGGCGGTGAGCGCACGAAAACGATACTGGGACAACTTCCGCGCTTGAATGGTTTCGGCTACTATTGCCTAGCCATTGATAGCAAATACCGTCCTATTCCCATCCTCCCGCGACTCGAATACCTTACAACACCAACTCCACCTATAGCAATCACCGCTTCTCACCGAAAACATGGTCGGCCAACCCGACCTCTTGGTTGAGTCTAAGAAGATCAAGACTCCACTATGCCGGTGTCTTCATTCCACCTCCACCACCAAGCCAACCCAAACTCAAAACCCAAACTCAGCGTCTTTACCTTCAGCGGGATCTGAAGGAAAAGACGCGAGTGTCGAATCTGACGACATCCGCCGAGCGCCGTTTCAATCACCCGTGGTAATAGCACGATTCTCAGCCATGATCTGCACGCAATGCATTGGGGACGCCACAACTCTTTCTCTGACGGCCTGTCCGACAAGCACTCCAACAAAGTTTCAAACGACACCAACTCTGACGAGCAGCAATCTCCTTCTCGAGACCTCCACCACATTGGGATCAAACCCTGGCCCTTGTTCGCCTCTTAGCCGCTCTCCTCGTCATCCCTGGCCCTGGTCCCTCTTTATGGGTCCTCCATGATCCATCGCGGGGTCTGTGGGGCTTGCCCTAAAGGGCAACACAGGAGTAAGGGTCCCGCATGGCGCCCCGCCTGTTGGCGCTGTGGCCGCTGCGAGGCTCCTGATATTGCGAGAGATCTTCAATCGTCGTAACCCTGGCATCCCGGTTCACCTCACCGTCAATGACGCCCACAAAATGGCAACGTTGGCTGGTCATAATGCTACCCTTGCTACAGCGTCCTTGACTCGTGCAAAACTGATAATGCACCCGTCTTCCGCGTCTCCGACTTTCCAACTTATCATCCGTGGCTTGACCTTTCATTTGGCGCGCTGGCAGCGCTTATTTTTAACATTCCACCACCAACTTTCTTCACCGGCGTTTGCCGAAGGAACATCACGATTATTTCTTTTTTTTTTTCCAGGCACTCTCAGTGTCTCAAGCATTATAATGGCTTGCTCTTATTCATCTGTCGGCGTCAATGTCTTAGCCTAGGAAGCATCATTGTTGGGTTGGATCAAGATATATTTGGCAGGACTTCACCTTTTCTTTTTTTATTTCATCTTTCTTCACTTCATTTCACCCCATGTATTGTACTTAGATATACCACGCAGCGTGCGTTATCATTTTACCCATATCTACATAGACTACCTAGTGCTTTCATCATTTTCAAATCAAGTCAAGCTTAAAAGCTATATACCATATATCCTGAGTCTCATCTCGTGTTCCGTTAAAAATTGAAGCAACCTTGTCTCAGCCCTTGAAGTCTATTCTTATGCTTAACAATAATGTTTCTACTCACATCTATCACTGTCAGTTCTATACCAACCTTAACAACACCCTCAGTTTTACAACGTCCCAAAAAGCAATGCATTCAGAATGGATCGTAATCGAAATCAATAAACTTGCAATTCCCCCCCTTTGCCGTTCTCCCGCCGACAAGCTCGGGGGCTGTTGGCATAAACCGCCAGTTTTAACGTTGGTAGTGCTGCTTAAACTTCACTATCACCATGTCAGCTAGCTGTCCTTAACACCTTGGGTTTTTTTAAACCTTGACGTCTAGCAACAGTTCTTTTTCAATTCCACGTTCTTGACGGATGTTTTCAATTAGAGTCTGTCCGCTGCTTGTCACCGCCACCAGCTTCCCCCTTTACCTCCTCACCTTATAGGTGACCAATACCTTGAAATTCCTTCTTCTGCTTGGCCTCCTTCCTATAACTGATTCCCACCCCAGGCCTACTCTTGGACTATGAAACCCCTCATTCTCTCCCTACTAGCCAGTCTCCTGGTCGGCGTCCTCTCGTCACTGACTCGGGATCGCAGGGTCCCCCACCCTGATGATACAGATAACAAGCCTAAACTCGAACACTACTCATGGAAGGATCCAGAGGTCGGCGGCGAAAGTTTTCCAAAGGGGCCCAAAGATCCCAAAACCAGAGTCTTGGAGGTTTTGCAACCCGCGAGCCCACTGCTTGCTCCCGAGGGAGTTGTAACTCCCTTTCCAGTCAGGGGCCATCCACGGCCTCTTCACTCTGCACCATGCCAGAAAGTGCTTGTCAGACATAATATGGTGATGAATTTTGGGAATCCCCTGATTAGTATGTTGCCTGATCTTATTTTTGCTAACCGAGTCATTATCTCAATCCTCAGGCCAATGCTAACCTTATGATTTTAGCGGATTATGAGCCACCGGACTGCGACTTCAACAAGGTCATCTTCAACTTTACCGTCGTCTCAGAAGGTCACCAGCTCGATCGTCTGGGCATCATGTACCTCGGAGATATTGAAATCTGGCGCACGTCGACTGCCCAGCCAAAGGATTACCCAAAGGGCATCCGTTGGGAATTCTGGAAGGACATGACACACTACATGTCGTTGTGGAAAAGGAGCCAGAAGATTACCTTCGACCTCGGTAATGCGGTGGATAATACTTACACCGCGGCTTTTAATGTCACGCTCACGGCAACCTTTTTCAAGTGGGATCACGGCTTTAAGTCCGCTTACAGGTCTTACCAACTAAGTGAGTCTTGGCCAGAGGCACTGCCCGCGGACCGCATCATTCCCATTGTGGGCAAGAATGGGCCAACTCCTTGATCTACCCCGGTTCAACACCATCCCAAACCTTTGATGGCAACTTTCCCCGTAACGTCCACCGCGCGCACATTTCCATCGCCGCAACGGCGCAAGGTAACGAGGAGTTTTGGTGGTCCAATGTACCGAACAGCGTCATCGACACTTACAAGAACACGAGTGGAACACTACCGGGAAACACAGCATTTCGTGAAGTCCAGCTTTTCATCGAGGACGAAATCGCGGGGTTGGCATGGCCTTTTCCTGTGATATTCGCAGGTGGCGTCGCTTCGCCGCTCCATCGTCCGCTTGTGGGTTTGCAGGTATTTGATCTGAAGGAACATGAAATTGATATCTCGCCATGGCTGCCGATTCTGTGTGATGGGGAAAGGCATAAATTTGATTTGAGGGTTTTCGCTATTGATTTTGATGGTAAGAAGCCAAGGGTCATCGAACCAGCCGACCATTGGGTTCTCAGTGCGAATATCTTCTTGTGGCTTGATGGAGAACGCTCGGTCACTACAGGGACAATCAGGAGACTTGCCGACTACGATTTCAAATACGAGGAGGACCATGACACAAGCAAGGATGTGGAAGGGGAAACGGAGTACTTGGAGTATACCAGCACTATGACACGGAAACTGCGCATCGACGCAAAGGTTAAGTCTGAGAAACAAGAACAAAACGTCACCTGGACTCAGAGTTTCAATGGCTCGAATAGCGGCTGGTACTCAAATCGTGGCTGGAGCCAAGACATCAAAAGCAAATATGTTGGTGAAGGGAAGACCATGGCGGATATTGAGGCGTTCTACACCAGCTTCAGCTACCCAGTAGAGGCGGTTCTCCATTACACAGTCCCTCACGGCGATTGCGACTTTACCTTAGAAGCAGAGCTTTATCAGAATATGGAAATCACGACCATAGGTGAAACTGCTTTCCCATTCAGTATTGAACCCTGGCTAGAGGCAGCAGTTGCCTTCGACTACATGGGGACTAGGGGCACCAGCGTCACAGCTTACCGTCAGGGCTACGGAAGATTTTGCCAGCGTGACGCAGAGGCAGTAAGCGTCGGCACGGCCAAAAGCCGTGGAGGCTTCAAGCTCGGCGCAGTGAGGTTAGCACGGACTGGCAAGGTGGGCTTCATGGCCGATCCTCTCCTATATGCGCGCGCCGTGGCAGCCGTCAATGAGACTATTGTTCACGATGAGGTGCACACGTGGAAGATCTTCAAGCCATACGAGTTTCAGCTCGAGGAGGGGCGGCCGCATGTTAAGGAAGATCTAAGATTGAATCCGCCGGGGCCGTATGCGCCACTACCTGCGACGAGGGTAGGGAGGTGGAAAGGGTTCATGGGGAGGTTCATGAACCGAAATGTGGACACAAAGGAGCCCAAGGGGGTAGATCCATGGTGAATCCCATGCTGGATTCTCACTTTGATCTCAAGCCCCATTTCCGCTCTCAGTCCTCACAGTCGATGGCGCGGCAGAAGAGGCAAGGCGTATCGATGAAGGCGCAAAGGAAGAGACAAAGCCGTTGACGACGTTATGAAATAGGCAAGACCGACTCCAGAAACGAGGAGAAAGAGGAAAGGCTTATCCACAAAGGACGGAAATGAGGGAACCGTTGGGGATGTTGAGAAAGTGTAACGCCAGCTTTAAAACAGAAAGGAGGTGCAAAATCAAGGTTCTAGGCCGCGGCTGAATGATGGCTGGTCAGGAATTGCATCAGTGCGATAGTTCACTTACATGGCGATATCGCAACTGGAACTCTAAGTCGGCACACCCTTAAAAGGCTAACATGTTTGGCCATCATGTGCCACGCCCAGCTCAGCTCATAGTGACGGACAATCCAGAGTCTCGTCTCGTACCGCCCCTCCGTCATGGCTGAATCATTTTGGCTTTGTAAGTTGCTGCGTGTTCCTGGATCGCCATGGCGAGCAGTCAGTCCGAAACTCTGAAACAGCAGCCAAGCAATGGCGCGGCGCTGTGAGGTATTGGGAGAGTTGGAGAGGCTCTTGGCGGGTGCCAAAGTCAACGAGTTCGGCTACAGTGCTGATCAGGACGCTGGGTGCTCAGCTTGTGGTAGCTTCCAGCGCCTTTTTTTTACTTAAGTTTGGAATATTCGTCTCCTGTTTAAGCCACGTTCAGCATGCAGGGCCAAACCGGCAATTGTGTGGTGTCTCCCTCGGAGTGAAGACGGTAGGGCTCTTCATGGCAGATGGTGCCAGCTCCAAGGCGAGATGGTATCCACCGTAGGGCTGCAGAAGGGCCTCGAATGATGAGAGAGCCACGAGGTCCAAGGTGGCGGGGCGTCCAGACGTGAAACAGCCAGATCTTGGGTCTGGATTCTTTCGATCTCATGACGGTCATTTGCCCCTGGATCGGAGGAGCTTGGCATCCAGGCCAATGTAGGGTGATTATTCGGGAATCTGGAACCGGGCTCCTGGGCCCAAAGGCGAACAGGTCCAGTGACCGGAGGGCCGGTAAGTTCACGACGCGGAACTTAAAATTATGGCAATAGAGAAAGCTTCCAGAACAATGCCTAAAGGGGAATCGCGAAGGGTGTCTGTTTGCCTTAGTCCCGACATTAGAGTTTCCGGCGGATCTGAATGGAGATTGGTTTGCGAGAGGAGAATAACGTTTCACTATCCGAATGCTGTTGTTTGACTTCTTATTGCGCACACCCTCCCTGGGGACGAGGGAGCGCAAGTACCGTAAGTACTCGGTACTTTGCTCACCTTCACGTGGGGACAATACCAGGACTAGGGATTTGGGTGAGAGCTTGTTGTGGTGAAGGTTTGAGCCCTAGACAGGGACAATACCAGGCCGGCGGGAAGATGGACCCGAGTGTCTGGCGTAACGAACTCGTGCCTCGTGTTCGTGAACCTTATCTGGTGCGGACGCGTCGGCAAAGTTTTGGCGGAGCATGTGGAGGAGGAATCCATATCCGGGTGAACGTTGTTGATGCCGAGTGGGATGGGCCTCACGATGCGGGATGGATGGATGAGCTGCATGTCTTACGCAGCATCATTTGGCAGCGGGTCTATCCAGCAGTCCCGTCATTTGATGGATGACAGACTTGACAGCTTGGGCAGGGGGAAGACCAATGCAGCAGGATGTCGTGTGCGTGCTGGCCCCCCTTGACGAGGAGGCTGTCAAACCCTTCACACAAGGGATGCGGCTACGGGAGACGGCGTGTTGGAATGTGTGAATAGGTGTGCACAGGGCACTCATGGGGCTGTCATCGTGATCATTCGGCTGCAGGGACACAAGAAGATTAACAATCAACATCAAATACGCGCCGGGCGTTACTGAGTTCCGCCATGGTTGCGTGGTTTGGTGGAATTCCGCTCTCGCTTCGCTGGACCCTCCTCCAGTGCGCTTCCCCTTTTCCTGGGGTGAACGGCGAATTCGCGGCCGATGATCGCACTCGGTGATCTTTTTACTTTCGGGGTTCGGTGGGACGCCGACGGGCCGGAGATGAGGTGGACTTGGAATGGGGAGATGATGTTGGAGATGGACGCAACGGACTCCTGAACCATGTGTGAGAACGACAAGCCGCCTTTCCCCACTTGATCTCCCCGACGGCAATCCTTCTCGAAGGACGTTTACTGACTCAAGTTTGTCGAGACACGCAATTCAAATTCCGACTCGACTTGCCTTGAGCTGAGCTGAAAAGAAATGTTAATGTTGTTAATCCTCCGGCAAGCGCTTGTTCCGACCCGGTAAATCCGGCAGTTGGAATTCAGATAGCGGAGTGAGCTGAGGCTGTGTCGGCGCTGACGAAAGCTTCACCAAACCTTGAAATCCAAAAGTTTGTCGAGGCAAGCAACCAAAACGACGCCCATGACCGAGATGTCGGGAACCCACGTTGATTAAGCCTCTGGGGGGGGTGTAAAAGATGCAATCCTCCCATAAAGTGTATCTATTTTTATTATTACAAATGCAAAATACCCCCATGCTGAAGCTGGTTGTGTTTCTTCATGAAGCATCACGGCGGTAATGGTCGTCTGTCCGGGCCGTCAGTTTCACCGTGGAATGGGAAGTTAGGGCTTGAGCCTCCTCCAGCGTTCCTACAGGCAGCTACAGGGAGGACAAGACAGGGGTGCATTCCCGCTTGGGCTGCAGGTGCTGTGCGGCAGCAGTGACGCCATCTATTGGACCACCAGATGATCTTCCATCGGTCCACCTGCCAACCGCCGGAAGATCCAAAAACTGCAAAGCTATCATCTCTAGGAGCATATTCTATACTATCGAGGCATTAACTGCAGGGGCTCACTTAAAAGAGTGCGTCACCGGGTTTAGAAAGAATAAAATTGATTTTTAGGAACGCAATTGGATTCTGCAACCTCGCATGATGGGTAGATGCCGAGATGTTTGGTGTAGTTGATAGTGTTTTCTTTCACCACCTCCCCAGCAACCAGGCTCAGCGAGCACGATTACGCGGCTGGTTGGGCGGCAAGAGAAACAGTGCGGTAATGCATGACATCCTGTAGATGATTGCGGAGCTTTATGGTCTGAAATATGCAGGTCGAGGTAACATCGAGGATGAGGAGGAGAGCTGAGGAAGTGACTGCCAGCGATTGAGATTGGCTCGTGGTGATGATGCAACCGCGTTTCCAGAGCTTCGCATGAGGTTACAGCGAAAACAGCCGATTCCGTGGAAACCGGAAGGACAGCATCGATTGTTTAACCTTAAGGCCCTGAAATAACGTCCAGGCTGGAGTTTTCCACTTTAACTGCGAAACCGTATTCGTACCTTCCCTTGCTTACCCTCCCATTACGCCTACTACCCCTCCACCTTAATCGATATCCTGGTTGCTCGGTCAATACTCACAGGTTCCAGTTCTTCAGTTCATCCACCATCCCATTCATCGCACTAGCTCATCAAGCATCACCATCACGCGGGGCATTTTGCTAATTCGCTGATCATCAATCAACTCCATTGTTCACATCACCAGCTTCTTTTCCATCATCGTCGATCCCGCGAAACGCTTCATATCGCCTTTAACACCTTAAGGCTCGAGTCATAGGTTACTCAGTCACTCCACCACCACCATATCTCGTCTCTGCTGCAAGCAATACGACCCATTCTCAAGCGGCAAAGTCAACGACCGCCACCATGATCGGCATGGGCATGATCAAGATGATTTTGCGCGTCACGGCGCTCCTGTGGACGCTGATGATAACCGCCCTCATCGGCAACGTTGTCGCCTCCAATATCGATGCCGCTAGCTCGGCAACCGCCGCAGTGAACTTTGCCCTGTTCGTTGCCGTTCTTGCTTGGTTCGCTTGCATCATCGGTATCCTCGCTTTCTTTGCTTCGGCCCTATCGAAGCCAATTATACAACTACCGTTCGACGGCCTTACCGTTCTATTCAGCTTCATCGCTGCCATCGTCCTAGCTGCTAAGCTTCGCGTGGTGAACTGCGGCGACATCAACGCAGACAGCTTGCCCAACGACTGGATCGCTTGGGGCTCGAATGATGATGAGAAGAGGTGTCGCGAAATCCAAGCTGGCACCGTGTTCATGTGGTTCCTATTCGCATGCGTCTCCGGAAGCTTGTTCTTTACTGTCAAGGATGCTCGCCAGAACTACGGTGGCTCTCTGCCATCCTCGAGGCCCAGCATGTCTCAAATCGGTGTCTAAATGAGGTTCAAACCGGCAGACCTACGTACACAGTACTCGAATACCCGTCGGCCTTCCGTCGTAACACAAGGAACGATGGGGGCTGGTAAATTTTATAGCGCGCTGGGTAGCTCCTAGCGCTTTGTTGAACTTGGGCGCAGAGCGAATAAGATATGTCATGTTAGCAAGGCGAAGTGTTTGATGGGTTTCATCGCGACAACAATGTTCGGATATGGGTAATGTTATCATGTATAAAAAGTTGATTAGCTTGGCCTCTTTGAGAGAAGGCCAAGGCTGTTTATGATTACGTAGATAATCAATCCAATGGTGTTTTACTCACTTGTCATGATCGTGTCCAGCCAGGTTTGAATTCTCCAACACTATTTTGTGTATGATTGACATTGAAATGCCAAGGTTCCGCCATGCAGCGAAAATTGTGGTGGGTTTTAAAGGTCGGAATTAAGGTATATAATCGCAGGTGTAGTTCCGAATGAAAGGGTTCCCTCTGTGATATTCGGACAGATTGTACAGAGTTGATCTTCTATTTTTGAGTAATTGTAAACACGTCCCAAACACCATGTTGTGAAGCCAATATATGTTCCCAGGAGGATCGACCGCCATCTCTATTCTCCGCAGCCTTACCCCCAGTCTGGTAGTCCCGGAGATGATCCATCTATAATGTAGCAGCAGCCTCTACGGCTCCAGCAACCTTGAATGCTTTCTTATTCGTCCACCGTATATCGACATTGTGCACCCACTCCATATACCGTGCCCAACCTAGAGAGAAAAGTCCGTCAGTAACCAGTGTTGACTTGTCTGAGGCGAGGGTGCCTTACTCCAATATGCAAACTTCCGGCCAAAGTATTTGCCCATCCATGGAACAATCATCATTGTGAGGATGAGCTGAAGTTGCTCTAGGCTGCGCTCCCACTCTGCCTGCGCGTCCGAGTCGGCTTCGGAGTAGATGTCATCGGTGGACATGGACGGGAGGGAGTCGACATCGTCCTTTTCATCTGAGACAGACACATCGTGGAGGTCGACGAGAGATTCGAGGTTTGCGGTGGACATGTTGGCAACTGGAAGAGATGTAGGGCCGTCGAGAGGATGAGGTGCGAGCTGAGGAGCTCCGAGGGCGGGGGGTTTGAGAGTCGAGAGTTGGACCTCGGAGGACGGGCTCGTATATCGCGGCTCTCGGATCCGGATTCCTGCAACGATGGGGACAGCTCGGAGTTCAGCGCATGCGCCGTATGGAGCTGCAGAGAGATGCGTAGATGGAATATTCCCGTGCGTCTCCTCCAGAAGCGACAACAGACAACCACGGATAGCTTCACATTACCCGAGGAGTCGTTGAACACGACGGCGTCGTCTCATAGCGCGGCCCCAGATTCAAGTGACTGGGGTGAATGGGAAGCTGTGATTGGCTGACACTTGTAAGTTCACGTGACATATAGCGTGACACACTTAGCAGCTCGCGAGTCCACTCCGCTACCTTAAGCGGTGGTGGCCTCTGACTCCCATCATGACGACGATCCGCTGATTTCGCTTGCGACAAACCCTATAACAACCGCTCCTTCGACATCTACTATCGCGTCTATCAACCCTCGACAGCCTCAACTCTCTTTCCGGTACCATATCGCACTGCTGCAGAGTCTGCGCACAGAGTCGCAACCCGCAATCATGGCGACACCTGAAGTGAGTTTTATAGCCCTCCCACACTCTCCGGTCACTGGATGGCCGCTTGCCCCTCCAAAAGCCATAATTTTTACCCCACTGTCACTGGTCACTGCAACGCCTCAACTTCGGGAGGCGATTATTCCACTGAGTCACATCATTGAATCCTCTCAATTTATCCTCCTCATCCTCCACAAACACCAAACGCCACCCGTTATATATCCACAACTAACCGTGATTTTTCTCTGCATTTACAGGACCCTCCCAAGCGCCAGGCCCGCAAATCCGTTGCCTTTACCGACGAACAAGTAGTTGTGGACGCTGACGGCTCCGTCACCATGGTCAACTCTACCGACGAATCCAAAGAGACAGCTCTGTCCCACACGCCTCGTACGCCGCCGTTGTCTGCCGCCCTTGGAGCCTTTACTGATCCCATATCTCAAGCCGGCGCCGAAGAGCTCCCCCCTCCGGAGGATGGCGGCCTCGACCTGTCGCTCTTGAAAAAGAAGAAGAAGAAGAAGTCTAAGGATGCTGATGGTGCCGATGACGGTGCCGCTCCCGCTGAGGATGGCGGTCTCGACCTCAGCTTGAAGAAAAAGAAGAAGAAGAAGGTCAAGGATGCAGGCGCTGAGGACGACGAATTCACTGCCAAGCTGAAGGAGCTCGAGGTCAAGGACACCGAAGAGACCCCCGAGCCCCAGGAGGAGGAGCAGGGTGACATGGACGCTGGTACCGGCATCTGGGCCCACGACGAGATCAAGGCCATCAAGTACACTTTCCTCCTCGACCGATTCTTCACCCAGCTCGCCCAGAAGAACCCCGACCACGCCCTCAGCGGCACCAAGAGCTACAAGATCCCGCCTCCGCAGTGCATGCGTGAAGGTAACCGAAAAACCGTCTTTGCCAACATTGCCGATATTTGCAAGCGCATGAAGCGAACTGAGGAGCACGTTACTGCTTATTTGTTCGCCGAGTTGGGTACCAGCGGTTCCGTCGATGGTAGCCGACGGCTAGTCATCAAGGGTCGATTCCAGCAGAAGCAGATCGAGAACGTCGTCCGAAAATACATCAGTAAGTTTATCCTCATACATCTCTCTCAACCACATGATTGCTCACATCTCTCCAGTCGAATACGTTACCTGCAAGACCTGCAAATCCCCCGACACCGAACTCAACAAGGGAGAGAACCGCCTGTACTTCATCACCTGCAACAACTGCGGCTCCCGACGCAGTGTCACTGCCATCAAGACTGGTTTCTCTGCCCAGGTCGGCAAGCGAAGAAAGATGCAAGGCTAAACTGCCACCTCTTCTTCCTTTCGCTCCTGACATTTTTCCAAGCCCAGTTTCTTGGTGCCTTGTTACCGTGTTATGACTTTCCAGGCCTCCTGGCTTTCTGCTGGGTTCCTAGCTATATGACATGAGCGCGGTGTCGGTTGATTGGACATCGTCAGCGCAGACGGCCTTCGTTTAACGGTCATTTAAAAGCACGTCGGCCCGAAGGAGATGGGGTTTTTCGGGCACTGGGCTATGATGTGGCGCATGGGGATTATATGTGTACATAATGCCGAAATGAAACAAGATTGAACCACCATATATGTATTTTGATGGGTAAGAGACTATCCAGATGCGCATGTGGAAACTACTCGTTGTGGAGACCTTTATCAATAAGGGTTCCAGGAACATACTGTAGGCGTTGTGGGCGTTGTCCGCTTCTACCTACCACTTATCCATATTTATACCATCTAATGTCTTCACATCTCAAAAAACGAGTAGGCACAGATATCTCGCGTACAGCATGGGTATGATCACCGCATGCTCAAAGAAGTACTTATTACCAACATATCAAAAGGCCATTTGTATGTCAGGAATCCAGTCCCCGGATTTTTCGTAGAATATCTCCTCCATCCCATTCAACAACCATAGTGGAAGAGGGAAAACACCCCTGCTAAGTAAACCATACCATCCAACCATCCAACCATCCCAGAGACCCCTTTTAGTGTGTACGAGCATTGTGTACGAGCCGGTCTGGCGAGAGTGCCTGTTTATAGTACACGCGATATGAACATAGTAAAATGAAAGAGTGAAAAAGCAAACGCCGCCCAATGACGTGGAGCTCTGTCCTAAATCTGATCGTACTCTGATTCCCCACCTGCTGATCCGTTCCGCTTGACGGAGAAGGAGACAGGTTCATCTGCGCTGCCAGCCTTGGTAGCTTCATCCATCAGGTTATCAACCGCGGCCTTGGCGGTTTGGAGGGTCGTTCGGAGCCAGTCGGAAAGTCGGTTCTTCTCTATGTACTGGTGAAGGATCTTATCCTCGTATTTCATAGCGTCGATAAGCTTATTCCGGAACGTCTTGTCAAAGTCGCGGAACCGGCGGTCGAGGTTCTCCAAGAATGCCCCGGCTGCCTCTTGAGGTGACAAGGGCTGGAACGGTTGCAGCTTATCTTCTGTTTTGCCATTAGTAAAATTCAAACATGCAACGGCAGGGGCCGACTTACGAAACCGGATGCAGTCGACCAGCATAGAGAAGAGTTCAGTATCCGCGAGTCGCTCCACGACTTCCTGATCATCCTTCAGCTGGGTGTCGTTGATGTTGGCCCAGTTATCGCGGATGAAGAGCCTTCTCCATATGAGCCTCTTGGCTTCTTTCAGCTCATCACTATGGCAGTTGCTTTCGGCAACCTTAAGAGCTAACCAGGAGGGGTGAGCAATTAGGTCTCTTGACTCCGGCTTCAGAGAAACCAGTGTCAGGAGGTCAATGAGGGTCATCGCATCAAGAGCCTCATGGCGGAGGAGTCGCTTCATACCATCCTCAAATAGGTGGTGCAGAGCTTTTTGACGGCGGGGAATGTTCGTGCTATGAGCTTCCATGGCGAAGTTGAGCGCAGCTGCATCATCAACAGCATCATAGGTGCTGGGGAAAATCTGGCTATAAAGTTGATCCTGAATCTTGATCGCAATCAACTCGTTATCAACCTTATTTAGCTGCTCTTCAGTTCGAGCGTCATCGGTATTAACTTTGAAGGCGCCATTACCCGCAGCCTTCTCCTCCGCCTCAGCCAACAGGGCTAGTTTTCCCAGGCTCAGCTCAATCTTCTTATTCCAGACTTGCTGCTCCTTAGAGAGGGCAAGCTCGACCAAAGTCTCGGCGCTGTGGCCGACATCTTTTTCTTGCTGAACGTCGTTGATCCACGAGATTTTTGCCAGTTCTGGCTTGCTGCGGAGGAAGAGAGTCTTGAATCCAAGGTTGTCCATATCAAATTCCAAAACAGACTCGACTCCGTGTTTCTCAAGTAGGTACTCGTAGACCGGGAATGCGAATGTCTGGCCGTAGTTAGAGAAGCTCGACTCCAACTTGCCCTTCTTCGCTTTTCGTGCGTTCTGCAGTTGTTGTGTCTCAATCAACGAAAGTCCAGGCTCTTCCAATTGAGATTCGATATCCTCAATGTGATCCAGCAAAATAACAGCCAAAGCATCAAGGGATTCGTGCTTCTCGGCAATGCTAGCCCCTTCCTCCCACTTTCCAGCTCGTGCCAGAGCAACAGGCTTTTCAAAGCGGTCCGTCTGGTACACCTTGGCGAAATTTTGTGCCATAGTCTTTTGATCTGGGGTGTAAATAGCCCAACGCGCATACTCCAGAAGCGACGTAAGCATTCCATCTGTCAGGGCGGGAAGGTCGTCGAAAATCTTCACAATTATGTTTTGATCCGGCTGGTTTTGTGATTTTGGCTTATCGTCTGACCCTAGGTGCTTCTGTACCCATTGATCAGAAAGATCGACTAGACGTTTGGCGTTGTTTGCAATGTAGTGGCAGCCCGTCCAAGGTTCGGGGAGGTCCTCGTATCCCTCACGTAATATACCCATGCGGAGTTCTTCATCACCCAGGCCGTAGTAGGTAAGGTTGTTCTTTCGAAACTCCAGTGCGGCAAGATGAGTGCTAACATTGACCTGCATCGCTTCGTAGATCATGACGGTGACCTTCGCATCGTCGAGAAGATGGTCCTTGTAAAGAGTCTTGATGACTTCGTACGCCCATGCAACGAAGAGCTCCAGGCGGAAGACGTCGTTCACGAACCAATGGCGAACCCGGTCAACCTCTCCGATATTAGCGATGGGGTTGTGTTTCTGATCCTGATGAATGAATTCCACAATTGATCCAATCAGACTCTTCTTATCGTTGGCGGGGCGCGCAGCGGTGAAGGCTTCATGTCGTTTCCAGAGCATCCCAGCTACTTGCATCTTTTCGGCATTATACAGCAGAGTCCATCGCGTCTTACGGTCTAGGTCGGCTCTAATGATCCTCAAATGTGCCATTAATCTTTTCAGGGCATTCGAGCGAGCTCGGAGATTTTCTTCCAGGGCTGCGGGCAGCGTGGATAGGTACGGCGTCGTCGAGCTCAAAATCTCATGGCTCACGTCCAATGCTGCCTGGGCAATTTCTTCTTTAGAGAACTTGATCTCCTTGCGGCCATCGAAAATTAGAGGGTTGTCCTGCTTTACACCAAAGAAGACCGCTTGCTCGAGCTTGCTCTTGGCCGAAACTTTTGGGGGTTGGTCACTCGCGAACTTGTCCACGTCGGTGGTTACAATTCGCACAATTCCAGCTCCTCGTACTAATAGAATAACGGCGGGGTTTTTGGTCTTGTGTCGATGCAGGCGGTGCTCCTCGTGTCCTTGGACGGCAGGTGTTTCCTCAAAGCTGGAACCAATAACCTCATGAACGTTATCCTCTCGAAAATCAACGACATCCTCAAACAACGAGGGCAGAATATGGCTATCTGTCTGAAGCTGGGAGTCTGGTGACTGAGGTGGAGTCGCAATTGATGCAATAACTGCGGCGCGATCAAAGACGACAAATGCGACAAGGGCTGGTCGCGGCAGGTAAAGGCGCGGGCGGACGGTTGGTGAGGTGTTGGAGGAAGAAATTGGGGCCGAGTATGAAGTAACAGGTCGAATCATGCCGATACGACACTCCGTGGGTGTTAGAATGGCTTCGACTAACGCGTATCGTGACACGCTTCTCTGGGTGAGGCTGACGAGCAGCAATAGATGCTGGACCATGGAGTCATCAGATGCCATGGCCTCGCTCAGCCGACTCAGTTCAGTGTATTTAGCTTCCAGCCCTTTGGGCACAAAGGTGAAGTCCAGCGCCTCGAAAGACTCCACTGGGAAGTCTCTACAAGCAGGGTCAATTTCCTGGAGCGCGTGGATGACATCCTCTCGCACATCCACTTCGCCAATAATGTCGTTGTGTCCTCCGCGATGGACCTTCCATGCCTGCAGGCGGCCCTTGCAGGTGAGCGCAACAACATTGCGTTCCCCAACTCTTGCAGATCTATCCGCGCGAACAGCTGCAATATCACCCCGAAGGGACAAGTGGGAGAAGGCGTGTCGAATACTGCCGAAGATTCCGCTGGTCGATGCCGAGAGACTTTTTCGCAAAAACTGTACGGAGATGGCAGGTCGACCATGGGAATCGCGTACGTTCATGTACGCCAATCGCCCCGAGTTGAATGTTAAGATGAATCCCGCAGATTCTGCGTTGGTGATGCCCACAACCTTCTCCCCCGACGACATTCCGGATATCACATATTCTACTCCCGAACGGTCTTTCTTAATGAATGCGAACGTGGCTGCGCTGGAGATGGATTCCCAGTAAACGATCTTTCCACTACCAGCCATGACCACCACTAGGCCAGGATCTGTCGACGACGCGGATGGGGAAACGAGACATCCTACAGGGAGGGGGTCGGTCGGTTTTGATGCTGAGGGTAGGGTGAAAGTGAAGGTTTCGGGGGATTGCGAGGTCGACGTGTATGGCCAAACGATGGCGTGTGCGGCGGTTAGAGTCAGGGCATATCCAGAGGTTGAGAAGATGTCGGCACTTTGGTTTCCTATAATAGAGAAGTAAGCAATGTTTATTAACTTGGCGATGGCGGCGGCGATAGCAAAGCACGTACCTGACCAGTCATTTCGAATCCTGTCGGGTAGAGCTGGCAGCTTGCTGACGGTATATGCGTTTGTGCTTGTCTGTTAAGCAGCACGATTAGTTGGAATCATCAAAGCAACGATGGTCTGGAGATGGTCATACCAAAACAAGGCTGCCGTCGCCCTTATTAGCAGCTCGGTCTCCATGTTTTGACTTTTTGGCGCGCACGTTCAATTCTTTGCGCGGCGTAGGGGTGTGGTTCTCGATGTTGTCGTTCTTAACGGCGATGGTCGCGACTTTATCAGTCTTGACCTCGATCATCTCCTGCTGGGCATCTGGGTTCACGAAAGTCTGCTCGGTCAACGGCAGCCTCTGTCTCTTTGCCTTTGGCTGGGTTGGCAGGTTCTCCGAGCTCAACGGTCGCTGTCGGCGGCGTGAGCGTGTTGCCGTCGCCGGGCCACCGTCGGCGACAGACGGGGAAAACATTTTGGGGATGAATTCGCAGGTCTCGGCGATGCGACGTGATACGATGCGATGGATTCAGCCTCGGGGATCGATCAGAGAGACATATTTCGACGATGGTTCGGTCTTGATTACCTCAGGTATGAGCGGTAAGTTGACTGACTGGTTGAGGTTTAAGGTAGAAATGGAATGCAGGAGTGACGAAGCATGCACCTATTGGCGAAAAACAAAAAGCCCAGCAGACAAGGCAAGCAGGCTGTTTGAGTGGCAGGGGGGCGGAGACAAAACTTCACGCATAGGCCAACCTCGCCCTATCTATGCGCATGTCTGTGAATCACCAATTACCAGTTCAAATCTAAGTGTTAAAATGATTTGTTACGAGCCGAAATAATGGCATTGCTTTAGAGCTTAGATGCACTATAATTTCATACTTTTATTTAGGTTTTAGTTCTCGTCTCATCATAAACAGAGCGTCAAAGTCTTAAGGTGAATCGAGTGATGTTTTCTTTCACCGGTGACTGGTCGCCAAGCAGCGCAAGCTGTAGCGGTGTTGGGGAGCCTTGTCGCGCTGCCATTGGACACCTGAGGCCCAGTGCCACCTGGCGATGCCCCACACTTCCAGGTTCCATTGGACTGACTGAGCCGCTGCCACGGTACGTACCGTGCGCCTAAATACAGGGGGGATCGATGTTCTTTCAACTCTTTGAACTTCACCAAAACGCGCAAGACGTCACCATTTGTGCGTACCTGTACTTCGGAATCATTGACGATCCGCGCAACATTAGCCATTGTCTTTATCTCTTTGTTTCTTTCAATCTTTTGCACGATTACTATTGCTAGTGCCTATCCTATCAATCTTTTGAGACTCACTTTATGTTAGACCTAACAAGTTACCTTATGTTGACAACTTGACGGGTGCCACGAGGTACGTGGATCTGATAACCTCGGACTCGGATCTACGAAAAGCGACAACATCGCAGGCATCGGGAGCGACCTTCCGAGCTGGACTGAGGTTACCTCATACGTCTAGCATTTTCTCGGCGTATATCAGACTCTGATTCTTACCAATTCGTTCACACAAATTGAGTTGGAAACGGTTATTCTTAATCTACCCGAAGAGTAGTCTATGCTACCTACCCCACGTTATGGATACCCTATAGCAAGACACCGAGCCGCCTCAACCAACGGTCACGTCTGGCATACGTGCCTCTAACTGCCAATGGCGGTTCTGAAAGCATTGAGACGGTTCTCGACCGCTGTTACAATCACTGACCCACTGGTTAAATACCAAGCCGCTGTAGCAACGGGCCTGTACGCTCCAGATCCGGCCCAGCATCGACTAGCGAGGCACCTACACAAGATATACATGCGAATCAGGGACTATGCTCCCCAAGAAGAGTATCGCCAAAGGCTACAGCAAGTGGCACGTCTAACAGATACGACCCCGGAGGAAGAGGAGAAGTACGGAAACATACTAGCATTACGACATCATGCAATATGGCGAAACCCACTGTTCAAGCATCTTCTCACAACCCCCGAGGGCAGAGACAGTCTTGCCTTAACTAGGACTCTCACGAACTATGAGACCGCAATCGAGATCGACTCCCCAAAGGGTCTGTTCCTTTCAGGCGAAGTTGGGACTGGAAAGTCGATGCTCCTTGATATGCTTGCTGATGGGTTACCTACCAAGAAGAAGAGGAGATGGCACTTCAATACCTTTATGCTATATACGCTTTCGCAACTAGAACAACATCGAAAAGTGCACACCAATACCGCGAGGAATGAATCGGAATACTCAATTCTATGGATGGCCAAGAAGCTGGTCGAGGAATCTCCCATCTTGTTCTTGGACGAGTTTCAACTTCCGGATCGAGCAGCAAGCAAAATCCTGAGCCACCTCTTCATCGCCTTCTTCCAACTCGGCGGGGTGCTAATTGCGTCGTCAAACCGCATGCCTGAAGAGTTAGAAAAGGCTACCGGAATCGACTATACTCCCGCGCCAGCAAAAGGGCTTATAAGAAAGTTCTTTGGGGGCGCATTACGAACCCGTGGGGAGCTCTTTGGACAAAGTAGCGACTTTGCGAACTTTCTCGAAGTCTTGAAAGCACGGTGTGACTTCTGGCAGATAGAAGGAGCACGAGATTGGAGGCGAAAAGAAGAAGCTGTGAGCTCAGACACGGATGGAGGCGAAGTAGTCGTCGGTGGTGTCGCCATCACCAGCGAAGATACCGCTGGGTATAAATCAGAGCGCCGGAAAAAGCCGTATAGTTATTTCATTTCATCCACCGACGAAGAGCTGGACTGGCGGAAACGGATTCATAAAACCCTCTCGTGGGACGGTCCGAACCCGCCACCATGGGAACCTTCAACGTTGGTGGTATATGGCCGTCAGGTTCACTCACCACAGCATTACAACGGCTCTGTATTTTGGAACTTCGAAGATTTAGTTGAGTCATTTGGGCCAGCGGACTATATCACGATGGCCTCAACGTACCACACGTTTATCGTCGACAAGGTCCCGGTCTTGACACTTACAAAGAAGAATGAGGCACGAAGATTCATTACCCTCCTCGATGCACTCTATGAAGCACGATGTAAACTCGTCGTCCGAGCCCAGAACCCACCTGACACGCTCTTCTTCCCTGAGAAAAAGAGGTCGTCAAAGAAACCCGGCGCCGTCGACGAGCCCGATGACGGCCTCTATTCAGAAACCATAGCCGAAGTATATCAAGACCAGATGGCGCCCTTCCGTCCCAATGTCTCCTACTACGACACGCAAATCACGACCTCGAAGTACGATCCTGATCAAGACTCCGACTTTGGTCTTCAGAAAAAGCCCCTGGACTTTGGAAACACGAGTGCATTCACTGGTGAGGACGAGCGCTTTGCGTATAAGCGGGCGATTTCGCGGCTCTGGGAACTATGCAGTGCGCAGTGGCATGCTAGGACGGGCGACTGGTGGCAGCCGTTGCCGGTGGAAGCGAGGCACTGGGAAGGAGGGGAAGTCTCAAAGCGGATTGATCAGACGCTGACGCCATATAAAAGGGAGACTGGTGAAGGTATGGGAGAGAGTGTAGACATCGAGGAGGTGGCTGGGTTGGCCAAGTGGAGAGTCGAACATCTGAAAAATGAGAGCAGGGAAAGCACATAGGATGGTTCTGATTAGTTTCGAAAAGGTCTTGCATCTGGATAGTACAATGAAGTAGAGCATATAGAAAGCCGAAGTTGGACTTGGCACATTTGAAAAAGTTATAGGAAGCCACTCAGCACTGCTAAATTGTATGAATCTATCCTCTGTGACCTGATATTCCGCCATGCGAACGCCAAACGCCATCCAATGCAAATCTCATCATTACCCCTAAAGGCTCGTAACGCCTGGCGTCCACCCCTCTCCTATCCTCTTCATATCGTCCGCAAATCGCCTACTCATAATCTTCCTCCCACCGCGTCCCCCCAGCGGCGCATGCTCATCAGGCTCATAAAACGGATTCTGCAACAGCCGCACGTATGCACTCTGCATCGCCTTGAACACCGGCTTCAACTCCGCATCGCGCAACCCACTCGCCGTCCTCGCCGCGCCATCCACCCGTCGTCCGCGCATGTCCACCACCACGACCATGCGCACGCCCGTGTTGGTCTCGTAGCCGTACGCCGCGAGGCGGTCGTCCACGGCGTGCAGCAGGCCGAAGTCGCCGGAGAGGCCGACGTTGGTGAGTGCGTTGTGTTTGGCGCGTAGATCGAAGACGTCGATTGTTGAGGAGAGGAGGAGGGAGAATTGGAGGGGGGTGCGGATCGGGGTGAAGGTGTTGGTTGCTGGGTCGTGGGAGGGGAAGATGGAGATGTGAAGTGGGTTGTTCTGCGGCAAGTTGTTAGCTGTGGAGCTGAGAGGGGAGCGCGGGAGCTTACGTTTCGGCCGATGACGCCTAGGCAGGCGATTGAAGGTATTGCGGTGGTCATGGTTGTGGTAGTCTGGAGGTTGGATGTTGAAAGTTAAGGAGCTGGAGCTGGCGCGGGAGCTAAAGTTGGAGATGTCCGGGGTGCTGCCCCGCAGTCCAGGCACATGCTCACTAAAAACACCAAGAGCACAATCACCACAAAGTCTTATAATTCCGATTTATCAAATAGGGAGACATAAATAACAGGTATCTTATGCTGGTTATGCTAGACAATCAGCTTCATCTGACGCTATTCCTTTTGCTAATAAGTATACAATCCAGGCGGGTCCAAATGCCCCTAATTCCTCAATCGCTCGTACATCCCTGACCCGAAGTTTGTTAATGGTAGTAATAATCGTCATCCCCCTCCATGATATCCTTCGTATCCTCCAGCCCCTTCAACACCTCCTCCACCTCGTCCGGGTCTGTAATCGCCCATACACCTCCTCCCTTGACCAAGTCCTTCCCCCGCATTCCCACCTCTTTACCCACAAGATTCCTCCCGACCTTGCCCGGTCCAACACCGACCCATCTCCGAATAGAATCCTCTTGATCAAGATATCGCACACTTGCCCACCATCGCACCGTGTCTAGACAACCGCGTGCTAAAAGGTCCTTGAACTCTTCCTTATCCCGAAATGGCCGCGCTGATACGTTGCTGATGCACGGGATCTTCCCTGGGAAAGTTACAATATCTTCGTTCTCCCGGCCTTTCACTCGACTCTTCTGGTTGAGTAACTCCTTCATCACTGCCACTGCTGGTTTCATGATGGGACTATGAAAGGGGCTATCGCAGTGTAGCCGCACTGCTCGTGGGTCGTGACCCAGAAACTGTCGCACATGAGCAATCAAAGTCTTGATCCGCTCAATATTGCCGCTCAGGACAATCTGGTTTTTGCTGTTGATGTTCGCAATCAACACTTGGTCAATCGGTGGTACATCTTCACCGTTGGAGAACCCCACGAAGTCTCGAATGGCGTCAATCAAGCCCGCCATGTGCTCCGGATGTGTAATCACGGCCACCATGCCGTACTCGCCGCCATACTGCTCAATCGCCTGCTTTGTTGCCTCTGCCATGGCTTCTGCCCTCTTGCGCACCAGGTATAGACTATCTTGGAATGAGACATATCCACCTGCAACGATGGCGGCGAATTCGCCAAGTGAATGTCCAAGTGTGACGTCGAAATGGTCCGTGACCTTGAAGTTGTACTCGCGCTCGAGTATACGTAGAATGAAGATGGATGTGGCCATGATGGCCGGTTGTGCATTTGGAGTTTCGTTTAATGTCGTCGAGGGACCGTTCTGAATGATGTCGGAGAGCTTGTAGCCCATGCAATCGTCAATCTCCTCGAGGAGATGAGATGCTGTGGAGGGGAACCTCTCGAGCCATGGTGTCAGCATGCCAACCCTCTGTACACCCTGACCTGAGCGCCGTATTGATTAGAACAAGACATCATCTAATAAACTCCTTGTATGCCACCAACCTGGGAAGAAGAGGGCCGTCCGAACCCCTCCCTTATGCGTCGACCACCATTTCCGCGGTTGCGCATGCGACCTCGCCCGGGCCAACAGGGCGCTGGCGCTGGCGCTGGAAGCTTGTGACAGCTCGAGCAAGCCGTCAGCGCAAGTGCGCCGTAGCAGCGGCGTGGCGAGCCTTTCCATAGCCGTTCAACGGCTGAATTGGAGGGTTAAAACGGGCGAGATGACGGGTTCATATTAAAAAGAACCGCCACGATGGTCGAGGTCGAAGCGAGGGAGTTGGCAGTTTGGACAAAGCAATGATGATGTTGGCTGGGCGGCTTAGCAGGTGACGTTGTTTTAGCTCGTGACGGGCATGATCTTCCGCCGCTGGCCGTTGGCTGTAGGGTCTGTTGGCTGCTGGTGCCCACTGGAGAATGCCCCAGAATGTCCGCTGAAGAGTGCGGCGTGACCTCTGACCGCTTCGGTCGATGCAAGTACCGGCGCTGCCCCACCTTTGTAGCCGATGTCCCGAGTTCTTACGGCTCGGAACTCCGGGGTTTTGGGGTTGACGAAAATAAGAGCAATTCCAGGCCAACTACGGATGAATGGCAGTTCTTCGACTTGTTGGGGAGCAAGGCATTACTTAATTCTATTTCATTCAGGTCGTCTTCCTGCATGACTGCTCATTCATGGCTTGCCTCAACACCGGATCTCAACCCCGCCTTTACTTACCGTCAAGTACTTGACCCCCTTGTACGGTTTGACGCCTTCTCCCAACCCTTTGCTTTTCCGTGTATCTAGCATGATGCTCTCTACCTTCAAGCCACTTGCTAGCCATCCCTTCACTGAGAAGCTGACGGATGCTGATGTTGGCATGAGAATCTTGTTCTGCGCAAGCTTCTTCGACTCCTTTTCGTCGTTTTCACTCTCTTTCTCCTGGGCTGTCTTTGCGACAGGCACACTCTGATACGGTTCGCTGTATGAGTAGTCCGTACCAAAGCCAAAGCCGTTGGGGTCAAACTCGTCGTCACTGGTTACCAGTGGTCCCACAACCGTACACCGCAGGCCAAAGTAGGGCGTGCTTCCCGAAAGTTCCTTCGCGGGAATATGCCATTCCAGAAACTTTTCCCCAGGGTTGAAGCTGGCGTCGCCACGGCTTGGGCGTATCTCGGAGAGATTCCTAACATCTGCCGGTAAGGGGATGGTGACGGTCAATTCGTCCAGCAGAGGAGCACCTGGAGATCCAGGATGTGGTCCTCCTAATCGCCCTGGACCACTCCCCCTTCCAAACTGTGATGAAGATGGTGAAGGCGCGCCGAGAATCTTGTTTACTTGTAACCGAACCTCGAAGTCTGACCCAGTCGAACCAAGTCCGGTCTTTACTTCCAAGTTCACCGGAAGTTTGAGGTTATTTGAACTGAGGCTCCCGCTCTTTCCACTCGTGAACGGCAACAGATCCACTTCATAACCCGCCAAGATGAACCTGCCATCTGGTGGTATGAAGCTTAACTCGCCAGGCCTCTCCTTCCATCTATTCAAGCGCACGCAGGGATGGAAGACTGGCAGCTCCATGATGCCTCCAATATTGTGCTTCCCCGATGGACTAGTTAGAGAAAGAGTAATATCAGGTACACCCGACACTTTGGACGTAAAAGCGATAGTACCATTTGCAAATGCTGCCAATGGCCTCCCTGACGGCGCAAGTGTTACTGACAAGGTCTCGACGATGTCGGCGTACATCTCGTTTGATGTGTGTCGTACATTAGCCCGTCTCCACGGTAGAGCTGGCGTATTCGATGGGATCAGAGACGGTGCGCTCGAATTTGAGAAGTTGGTACTCAATGGGGTTTTGCTGAAGCGGTATTAGCGCACCTCCCTCATACTGTTGTTTGCGGCACCAACCCAGGGATGTTGATACTGCCCAAGAGCTTTCCCACCCATCCCTCCAACTCGACAACTTCTCGTAAAGCATTGGGCTCGGTGGTACTGATTGTGCCCGCATCGCACATCTCTGTCAATAGTTGCGCGACAACATCGTAGTTGTTCTCTATCTTGACAGCTAGGATTGGTGCGCCTATGAAGTCCTCGAAGACATCGATGACGCGGTGCAGGAACTCGAAGACCAGGAGAGGCTCAATCTCGGTTGAAGATGTTACGAGAAATAGGAGGTTCGCATGCGTGAGACTAAAGACGAGGGTTGGCGGACTCGTGTTGGGGAGGTAAATTAGGTTCGGGCGCGGAGCTGGATGTTCGAGATAGAGGGGCAGCAGATGGGCTGCTGAGAGAGGCCTCCCTGTATAGGTGTGAGATAATATGGGATTTCTGAACTTGTCAGCCGATATAATAGATGGGGTGAAGCAGTATAGCTGTACCGGTTATCATCGTATATATGTAGCGCCTCAATAACGCCGTTCATCGTGATGGCCGACGCCTCGTGCCTGGCGTTGCTTGACAAGGAGCTTGGGGCCGTTGCGCCAACGGAGGGACGTGCGATGACGAAATTAAATGTTAGTGCAGCAACTGACTAAGCCGGGTTCCTGATCGACCCAGCATCGTGCCAATCAACATACTCCATCATGAGATTTCCAACTTAAGCTTGTGAAGCTCCCTCGAATATCCGAAGTCTAGCAAGTCGCCGGCGACGCAGCTTTCAACATGGCGGCAGATAAACTTCCCACGGTCCAGTCCCTTGAGCGGCCCGAGAAACTCGAGAATATCCTACGACAGGACCGAGGCGACGATTGCCTACCCTGCAAAGTCATCGGTCAGTTCTTTCGCCAGCTCCCACCTGTTCCACCCCGAGACGAGAGCTTACACCTCCTAGGCAGCGGTGCCTTCTTCGGCCTCGGCGCGTACAGCTACTTCTCGGGCATGTCGCAGCTAGAACGTCAACGGAATGCGATTTTACAGAGCAAGTCGATCTTTGGCATGAGGAGCCGGAAGTTCGGTATTGCTACCATCTCAGCGGGACTCGTTTGGATGGGACTTTGGAGGGCATTTAGGTGATGAGCGCGATGGAAACCTTACCGATGCATCATACGAACCCCACCCCGTTATCTACAATGGGGACGGAAGGAGAGGCGGCTATAAAACAATCGATCTTGAAGCCGATGTTGTGGGATCATGGACCTGGATCCAAACTTTGCGGAGAATGAGGTCGATCGATCCGCAATCAGATATCACTGGGCCATGTAGACGGGCTGCCTGACACCAAGAAGCTGGAGTTGTTGTATTATACTGTACTATTGTACGATCATTAGAAGATATCATATATGAACGAAACCTAGTGTACTTTTCTGTAGAGCTTTAGAGGACGTCGAAAATCTTAGCAAGATGTCGAAATGCCTCCTTCATCCAGAGAGCAAGGTTTGGAGCTGTGCTTCCAAGTAGGTGTGATATTCAAAGAGGATGCATACAGATTGGAAAGCGTCGAGGTTACAGAAGACAGGGGGAATGAATCCAGAGGTACAAGATTAAAGCTGGTATGTTATAGAATTTGTTTCACAGAAATCTTGGCGGTTTAATCACTATAGTAGTGGTTGAAGTGTCGTTAATAGTTAGAAAGCCAGCTTTTTGCAAACCAGCTAGCCATCCCACCTTAAAATCTTCACCTAGAAAATTGCCCCACTTCAAACCTTCAACTCAACCAGCTCAACACCGCAGAACGCAACCACCCACCAGTCGACTGGATCATTGAAGCATATACGGGCAGCATAGAAAAGAGATTGAGCATTTGGAATAGAGCTCTTCTCCCATTTCGGTCCCAGCAGCAGCAACAGCCGCTGGCAGGCCGCGACTCACCTAGACGACATCTCATCTTCACCTCACCTCTCACATCTCAAGATGCCTATTACAATCCTCAACCCACAGCCCGCTCCTCGACAAAGGCCAGCAGTGGCCGACTCCGACTCCGAATCAGATTCCGAGGGTGGAGCGGACATTCACAATGATGACATCCTTACTCCTGGAACTATAATTACGTCGAATCCTCAGTGGATGCGGTAAGCCTTCACCTGAGCTCGTTCACCTGCATCTTATTAATGACTTTCTAGAGGACATGGAACTTATATCCAATCAGACTCAACATCGATCACATCCTCCCTCGCAGGAACCCTCACAAAGACTAATAAACTTCTCTCCGTGCGTCCACTTCGCGCACGCTACACCCCAGAGATCGGCGACCTCGTCGTTGGCCGTATCGTTGAAGTCCAAGCCAAGCGCTGGCGCGTAGACGTTGCAGCCTCACAGCTCGCCATCCTGCAGATCTCTGCTATCAATCTCCCCGGCGGTATTCTACGCAAACGTACTGAGACCGACGAGCTGCAGATCCGCAGCTTCTTTGCAGAGGGCGACCTCGTCGTGGCGGAAGTGCAACAGCTGCATCAGGACGGCGCCGCGAGCTTGCATACGCGTAGCTTGAAGTACGGCAAGTTGAGAAATGGAGTGTTTGTCACTGTGAGCGGCACAGGTGGCGGCGGCGGTGTTGTCCGATCGAAGAGGCAAGTTTGGACGATGGATGTTGCGAATGCGGGCGGTCAGGTTGATGTATTACTTGGCGTCAATGGGTATATCTGGATCAGCAAGCATGTTGAGAGCGATGTGAGCGCCGAGGCCTCGGGAATTAACAAGATGGAGGAGAGCATGAGCAGCAAGGTGTATTCCAGCCAGAACGATCACTTGGAGGTGGCAACGATGAGGGAGATTGCGAGAATCCGCAGTGTCATCCTCGCGTTGGTGGAGAACGGGTTGAGGGTGGACGAGGATATGGTTACGAAGGGGTATGCTGAGGCTGTTGAGTTGGCGAGGGAATCAGTGGATGATGATCTCTATTTAGGCGGAGAGAAAGGGAAGAGATTAGCTTCAGCCTTAACCGGTGCTTGAAGCTGGAATGACAATTGAATAAAAGGGATTGAAAATCATGGGGAATACCAATAGACGAGAGCTATAAGCCTCTTTCTAAGTGAATTATTGCGAATGATATACGTCTTCAATTTGAGTGAGGTACCGTTAAATATTATACTTGTACAATGGTGGTAAGTCATACCAGTCTTGCTACATAAGAAAACACAAAGAGCCTAACAGAGCCCAGGGTAGTTGGGCTGGTGACGTCTTTTCCTGACATTCTGCTTTTCCTTGATACATTAACCGCTCCAAGTTCATTGACTTTCCGCTACCTTTTGATCCACCGGCCTAGAGATTCATTCTTCAGTCCCAGCACCGCAGCCGCAAGGACGAGAATAGCCCACCTTAATGCCACACCCTTCGAGCTCTTGCTTCCGAGACTAAGTACAAGACCAAGGAAGTATTTGATCCCTTTGATCTGCTTTCCGTTGCGATCGAAGTTAGGTTTCGCGTTGAGCATATGAAATTGGTCCAGTTCTTTCATCGAGTAAGGCATATATCGCACCCGCAGAATCAATTCTGCCCAATATGGAGTTTTGGCGATGGTGCGCTGGTGGCTGAAGGCTTTGAACGAGTAATAGCCATGATAGGCGCCCATGCCGGATTGACCAACGCCGCCGAAGGGTGACTGGGGGATCGAAGCGTGGAAGAAGGCGTCATTGAGGGTAGCACCTCCCGAAGTTACGTTGTCGAGAACTGACACGGGTTAGCGGAAAGAGACCTTCGACTCCATGTTTGTAGAAAGCATACCTTTCTTGTTTTCCGCGTCTGTACCAAAGGAGAAGAGCGCGAGTGGTGTTGGATCAACTCGGTTGGCAATATCGATGGCTTGGTCGAGGGAATCATACGCCATTATAGACCAGATCGGGCCAAAAGACTCCTGCACCATCATGCTATCCTCAATATCATCGACAAGAACCATGGTCGGCTCGATGAAAAGTGCGGATTCATCCAGAGAACCGCCCATGACAATTTTGCCTCTCGTGGTGTCCAACATCTTCTTCAGGCGATCAAAGTGCGTTTTGTTGACAATCCTGGAAAAGTCTGGACTGTTCTTGGCTCCCTTAGGCATGAAGACCCTATATTGGCTGTTCATCTCCCCAATGAACTGGGAGAGGACACTTCGATCCACGAGGATGTAATTATGTGAGAGGCAGACTTGGCCGGCGTTGAGGACCTTTTGCCAAAGTGTTCGCCTTGCCGCCATCTTGATGTTGGCATTCTTGGTGACGAAAGCTGGGTTTTGGCCGCCAAGTTCGAGAAGGACTGGTGTAAGAGTTTCAGCAGCCTTCTTCGCGACGATCTTGCCCACATTCTTGCCACCGGTGAAGACAATCTTGTCGAACTTCTGTTCTAGGAGCTGCTGTGTTTCTGGGACGGCACCGTTGACGTAAGTGTAGCACTCGGGATCAAGGCAATCGTCAAACAGCTTCTTGAGAACCATAGCCGAGTGAGGTGATAATTCCGAGGCCTTCAGAACCACACAGTTGCCCGCAGCGATGGCACCAATGACGGGAGTTATGTTGAGCTGGAAGGGATAGTTGAAAGCACCAATGATGAGGATGACACCCAGCGGTTCATGTCTAATACGGTGCTTCATGAAGCGGAACGACAAGGGGACGCCAACAACTGGTTCATCTTTGGCCCATTTGTCGAGATTCCTGATCATGTCCAAGCATTCGGTCTTGCACCAATCAATCTCTGAGAGTTGAGCCTCGAACTGGCATTTCTTCAAGTCCTTCATGAGGGCTTCCTCGATAAGATGGGCATTGTCAACGAGTCCCCAGTACAGCTTCCGCAGCTGTACTAATCGAAATTGGATGTCTTTGGTGCGATTAGTCTGATATGTGACGCGGACGGCGTTGACGTTTGCTGTGATATCGTCCAGGGCCGTGGCTTCAAAGGCCGGAATGGCTGATTTCGTGGTATCCATAGTCGGGGTGGCGGGCGCAGGATTGGTGGTTTATAAGATGGCCTATTAGTTAGGGGCTGGATTTAGGTGCTGATTTTCTTGCAAGGGCGCGCCACAGAATGAGCGCTGTAAGTCCCTGGTGGCTGTGATATCCTACGGTGCAGATATAGGAAGGGATTGAAATCAGCGGCGCTTCACGGCAGGCTGATGCAGATGAGACAAGAACAAAGTGCGGATACGCGTTTCTCCGTCCCCTCACAATAGTTCAGTAGGGTCGAGGGGGTGTACAGCGTTTGATGATTCATACAGCCCCAGAGCGATCAAGGCGCATATATACGAGGCACCCCGGACAAGACGGATGAAATCAATTCCGAGAAGGAGGAATAGAGAGGGAAAAGTGAGGGGAATTAAGCCAAAATATCGATGGAATGAGTTATAAGTCCGTCGGGACCTTCCAATCTCGAGTCGCAAAGGTGGCATCGGGAACGGACTCCGCGGGGAACCACGTGCCTTGGTGTGGACATGCCGAGGCATGGACCCTGCTATTCATACCAACGTCATCATCTTAATTCTGCAGCCAAGGGACCAAATTAGCCTCGTAACCCCAGCTTTTGAGCAGCTTTCATGGTGGATTGATCTTACGCAGCATGAAGTGGGAGAGATGATTAAGCCATTGGTCTTCCGTAGCCGCTTACGACTCTGTTCTTCAAGAAGTGATGCGTCTCGCGACTTGACTACTTTAATGACCTGTCGCCTAAGCTGAAAGGCCACTACCTACTACTTGATTTCGAGTCCTCAACGTGACTATAATATTAGGAAACAAAGAGTTAAGACGATTAGAGTTAGGATCGGGGTTGTCCTCACCCAGCCAACAACGAGGAAAACTATTCTAGCTAGAGCTTCAACTCTACGTACTTATGACTATGTGCAAAGATTCGCGGGATACATGGGCATGCACTTTGACTTGTACTCCCTAAGGATATATATTAACCTGCATTCATTTGTGTATGGGGCACAGGAGGCTCGATATGATGCTAATTTTCACCATACGATAAACTTCTCAACTCCTCAGGCTCCTTCTCGCTCTAATTAGTAAGTGTGTATTCACTTGCATAGCTCAGCTTAATCCTCGTCTATCAAACTTGGACCTGGCATCCATTGCAGTCATCATCGCATCCATCTTGACCCTTGAACATCACCGTGGCTAGGCATCCCGGAGAACCTATCTCGCACCCTTGAGGCTCACACTCGCATTGGGTATCATCCACGATACTTTGAAGTGGTTAGCTTGATTGTGCCACCTCTAATTCGAGTACTTCAGGGGTACTTACTAGGGTTGACAAACCCACTCGACCGATGGAGATGGAGATGGAGACGGAGACGGGGATGGGGATGGGAATGGAGAAGGAGACGGGGAGGGAGATGGAGACGGAGATGGCGATGGCGATGGTGATGGAGACAGTGTGGGCGAGGGCGAAGGCGATGGACTTGGCGATGGAGTCGTAACTGGACTCTCAGAAGGACTTTCGGTTGGACTTTCGATTGGACTTTCAGTTGGACTTTCAGTTGGACTTTCGGTTGGGCTTTCAGTTGGGCTTTCAGTTGGGCTTTCGGTTGGGCTTTCGGTTGGGCTCTCAGTTGGTGATGTGGTCACATCTGTAGGTGCACCCGTCGTAGTATCCGTCTCCCCAGTCGTGGTCTCCTCCTCTGTTGAGATATCCGTGCTTCCACGCGTCGTCGTTAACAAAGTCGTTGGAACCTCTGTCGACGATGACGCCTGGGTACAGTCTGCGAAGTCGGGGAGTTCGCCCTCCTCAAGCTCACGGCGCACAAGTGGGCAGGACTGCATACGTGTTAGTCTCGTTAACCTGCTAAGTATGTTCTAGTAATATCTTGACTTACCGGGCCCTGGATGCCTGCATCTGATGGCCTGACACCGTTAAAGAAGGTGTTCAAGGTACCAGCTCTCGACCACGAGAGATCGAGCATGTACTCCTTCAACTTGGCAGGAGAGCTAACATCAACCACTGAAAAGGGACCGACGTTTTCAAGACCAAGGAAGTATGCGGCCAGGCCTGCAACCGCGGCCGTAGCTGTGATGGATCATCGTTAGTATTAGAGATCGATACAGCTCTTGGACGGGAGCTGCTAGGACTTACCGGGAGATGTGCCGGATGTCTCACGATAAGTTCCAAACGCCGGGTCATAATCAGCGCATTGGATGCCGGTTCCAGGGGCGTAGATCTGAGGCAGGCCCTTGGCAGCATCGCGATTGGTGCCGGTATACATATTCACTCCTTGCGCATCAACGCCTCCGACGACGATGAGTTCAGGGATATAGTTGAGACCAGAATTGGGATCACCGAAATCAGCTGGGAACCCGTCGATGGAAGACTGGAGTGCAATATTTAGCAAATATCCATTTTCAGCGTCGATCAATTCGAGGAAGAACTTACAGCGCCGTTGTTTCCTGTGCCCGTAACGGGGGTCACGCCCTTGGACACAAGCACCCTCAAGAGACCCCTGAGGGTAGCGCGATGAGCATCTGAGGCATCCCCACCGATGACATCCTTAAACGTAAAGGAGCCGTCTCCGAGAGTTCGCGGATAGTACCAAGACATCGAGATAACGGCACGCTTATTGCCGTTGCCAATGTCATCAACGACTCTTCGGACACCTTCGAGGTAATCCTCGACAGTATTAGCTAGACCAGGTCGCTTTGGCATACGAACGATGACCGGGTTCGTGTTCTTAGCTACACCAAATAGATGGCCACCCATTCGGCTGAGCATGCATGTTCCATGGCCTTTCTTGCCACCAGTGTCATCGTCTGAAGCCTGGACGTCGGGACGAGCATGGAGGAATCTTGCTCGAGAGGCAATGTTGCTGCCGCCGGTGAATTCCTAGATGGGAAGGTTAGAAATGCCTAGACTGGGTCTGTTGCTGCATGCTTACCACATGGTTGAGATTCGCGCCGGTATCGACGATATAAACATCAATGCCACTGCCGCCCGACTCCTCATATACATAATTGCTACGATACCAGGACAAGGGCTGCCCTTCGAATTGCGAAACTAGTACTAGGTCGTCCGGAGCATTAGGTTGCTGAACAAGATCCGTAGTTGGATCAAAGCAAACATCACTACAAGGGATGTAGACAGTGCCGATCTAAAGGGGTCAGTATCCTGAGATATGTACTACTGTGTGGCAGAAGACTTATCCGACACTTACATTAGGGTCTTCAATCAACTCCTTCGCTTGAGACTCGGTCATCCTGACAGTCCAATATAACACACCATAGAAGTCGGACTCAGAGGTAGTGATGCTCGTCGGGTCAACGAGGGTAAGCATCTTGGCATATGCCGCAGTAGTGACGGATGTACTCTGACCGTTCGTAGGATACACTACGTATTCGGTTGGGATCTCACAAGCAGCGCCATCACCATCATCTTGTCGGCGACGAAGTCCAGGAACTCCGCCGGTAGTCGAGCAAGGATCGCTCGTTGATGAGACTTCAGTCGTGGTCTCAGTGGCAGTGGTGGTAGGAGAGTCAGAGGTAGGCTGTGTTGAGGGGTCATCTGGATCATCTGGATCATCGGGGTCATTTGGGTCACCTGGGCCACCACCACCAGGCGGGCCGGGGGGAGGAGTAGGTGCCGGAAAGGGGGGGAATATGAGCCCGGGGCCGGGGAGGGGAATCCAAATCCATCCGCTGGGACCGATAATGATCGGGATGTCCGTTGAGGTCGAGGTGCCGTCCGAAGTAGTGATTATCTCAGTTGTTGTAGTAATAGGTTCAGTGATGGTTGAGAAATCGGGGTCTTGGGTGAGCGTGAAAGTACCAACAAAGGTGCCGGAGGTGATTTCGGTTTGCGTCGCGGTGAACTCAGTCGTCGGCGGTGGCTGAGTGCTAGGACCAGGAGGGAGTTGTTCTGTCGTAGGTCCGCCAGGAGGAACGTCGGCGGTGGTAGATTCTGGAGGCGGTTGGTTTTCAGTCGTTTGACCTGGAGGAGGTTGACCGTCAGTCGTTTCACCAGGGGGAGGCAAGTCTTGTGTAGTGGTATCGCCTGGTTCCCCAGTCGTATTGCCAGGCTCCTCGGTTGTATTTCCAGGTTCTTGAGTCGTTCCAGGTTGCCCAGTTGTAGTATCAGATGGAGGCACCTCTCCATCTGTTGTCGTGCCAGGCTCTCCGGTTGTATTCCCAGGCTCTTGAGTCGTTCCCGGTTGCCCAGTTGTTGTGTCTGATGGAGGCAACTCTCCATCTGTCGTCGTGCCAGGCTCTCCAGTGGTAACCCCAGATTGATCAGTTGTGCTTCCAGGCTCCTCAGTTGTGCCCTGCGGGCCAGTTGTAGTGCCTGGCAAGCCGGTTGTTGTCTCAGAAGGCGGTGGTTGTCCCTCTGTCGTTGTACCAGGCTGCCCAGTGGTTCCAGTCTGATCAGTGGTGTTGCCTGGCTCGTCTGTAGTATTTTCAGGTTCTGCCGTTGTCGTGCCTGAAAGTTCAGTGGTGCCAGGCTGCCCAGTGGTGGTTCCTGAGCCTCCAGGATTTGTGCCTTCTTGCCCAGTAGTGGTATCTGGCTGCTCAGTGGTGTTTCCAGGCTCATCACTGGTATTTTCGGCTCCTCCTGTTGTAGTTCCGGACAGGCCAGTTGTAGTGCCAGAAGGTACTTCGGTCGTAGCATCGCTAGGCTGCTCCCCAGTAGTACTGGGTTGTCCGGTAGCAGTACCAGAGGGGCCAGTCGTTGAGTCGGTTGGCGGAAGCTGCTCGGTCCCTGTTGAGCCTGGGGGAGGCACGATGTCAGTGGTAGTCTCGCCGTTCTCGTCGGTCGAAGAGCCCCCTGTCTCCCCAGGCTGTTCTGTTGTTGGGACAGTAGCTCCCGTTGTTGTCAAGCCTCCTGAGCCAGTTGGTAGATCAGAGGTTGCTGGACAGATAGATTCCGTCACGGTAACAGTAACAAAAGATATCTGCGGCCCTTGGGCGTTCACTCCGGCCAAAGCCAGGAGCAAGCCCGTTAAGGCTGCATGAGGAAGCATGTTTGCAATAGAGTTATAAGCAAAGATGCAAAAGAGCTCTGCAGAACCGCCTTACAGGTTCGCATTCGTGTAATTGGCGTGCCGAGCCATCTTTATAAGTGATTGGAACCAGAGAGCAGCGACCAACTCACAGCTTCGGATGGCAGTTCCTAGAGCAGCTGGGTCCGCCCTCTTGATTGAGCCTCAGTGTGAGTTAATTCATCACTCAGCATCTGGGCGCATATGGCCGCACTAGCCTTGCATGTCAGTTTAGAATAGATTGTGACTTTTGTGATATGCCGCCAAGGAGTCCCAGCCAGCCCACTCCATCTTACATCGTTCCATACAAAAATACCGGGGTCAGGGGCCCAAAATGGAAATAGGGTTTCCGAAATTATCGCCTGTGTGAAATCCTACATAGTGACGAATATGCCGGACTAGGAACATGGGCATGATGCATCGGCCCCCAAGCTCGTGATGACGAGGCTTGGCCGGCGAGTTTGCCGAGAGCTGCAATTTCGATTTCGAGCATATCATTTCATAACTACCAATCACATTGTATCTCAGTTCACAATGTCAGCCTGTTGAAACGGCCCCATGTGAAACTACCAATGAGATCGTAAATCGATAGCTCAATCACGTTGTGAGAGCTTATGCCGACCGTTTCGCGGGAAAGGCTGTGCTTATTTTTCCACGATCTCTGCCATACATGCCCTACAGACGGTGTTGTATTCGGCTGTTGAATGGCACTTGGCAGTCAGCGCAGAATCGCCCCCAAAAGGATCCCGACATAACGATCTATAAGGGAAGGTCTCTGGTGGCGAAGTGCAGCAACAGGTAAGCTGCATTGACAAGGATCGCTTGTTTTACTTGCCGAGACATCCACTTCTCTGCCCCCATTCCAAAGCAAGACGAGTTGCCCCGTTTATTTCGAAGGTTACAGAAGGCTGTAGGAGGCGGAGTAAGACCATCCTTGAATTCCGGTGGGGACTATTATTGAGGTTTGGGTACAACTAAATGCTTCGGCATGGATGCACAGAAGGTAGGGTGACTTCTGCCGTCACTGTATGCCGCTTCGGATGAGCTGCCTATTCTCGATTTTCTATTCGTACATGCTTATCGAGAATGGACGGCAATTTTGCATCCGTCGTGGGTCGTCCCTGAAATTTTATATACAGCTCACTCAGCTTACATGTCTATACGAGCAGGACCTTGCGCGCCAGGGGACCTGTCACGCGACCGATCGAATAGGCGTTCCAGGAACAAGGATTGTGAATGGTACTAGGAGGAGAATCGAAGGCAGAAGCTTCATCGTAATGAACATTAACAGAAGTCGAACTGCCGGAAGTTGCGGTTGAATCTGTGGTCAACAAGGATTAATTTGGAATCACCAGAAAGACTTGCGTAATGATCCCATGCATGATCCTCATATCAAACTTGAGAGAAACGAGGTTCATAGAAACCATTGCCTATGACCAAAGGCATTTTAGACTCCAGGTAAGTTCACCACCCTCACTCACACCACTCCCTCACAGCCCCCGTCTCCTCAACACCCTCGCCGCCAGCTCCTCAACTGCATCCTTGACACCATCTCCCCAAAGAGCCGACGTCACACAAAAGTCCGCATCGATCTCCCCCGCAAACTCCCTCCCCTTCCTCATTCCCTCATCCCATCCCTCGCCCGCCGCATCCGCCTTAGTCACCACAACTGCTGCCGGCAAGTCTGGCATGTGCGGCTTGAGCACGTCACTCTGAATGCGTCGGATCTCCTCTACATTCGTGGGAGAGTTACCGTCGTAGATTAGTATCACAGCGTCGGCTTGTTGGGAAATGCGTTGCACATCTTCAGGGTTGCTGAGGAAGAAGGTGGGGATGCGTTCGAGGGTGATGCCGCAGTAAGTTCCAGAGACTATAGAGAGGCGACGCTCGCTGGACATTTCAGTCAGAGGATCGTAGAGATCGCTGAAGATGCCGGTGCAATACTACGCCTCATAAGCTTCAACCAGGTTCGTAAAAAGTGGTGACTCGTACTCTTCTTATGAAATTCTTCTTCCCTGCGGCTGCAGCGCCGAAGACGACAATCGTCAACAGCTGTTCAGCTTTTTTCGTCATGTCTCGTTGATTCTTGGATCTAGAAATCCCAGTTGACGTAAGTTGAGGTTGTGTTAGTGATGGGGATTTTGGCGATAAGCCTCACTTATTAGAATTCGACCACTGGAAGTTCACTTGTCGTTCCCTAATATGGCGTTGTCGGAGATGTTGGCCTTAGTCAGCATTTTTTGCGCATGGGAACGAGGGTGTGAGGTGTCAGATCATGTAAATGGGTAGTTATCTCAAGGCTTGGCTGTAGACTTAAGCTTGGCGAATCGTCGACGATGCTGCCCCCGTCTGGGTTTTGAATACAGTGTCCAACAAATAAGATACGCTCAATTCGTTCATAGCGTCAAATGAAGAATATGGGATGGAATTTGACCAGCTCCCTTACACTATTTCTATTTCCTAAATTTGAATCCTCAATGCTTTTGTCAACTAGCACCCTGTGTTAAGCTACTTTCAATCCACTCAAATTCAGAAGTCTATGTGAGTTTGCAATAACCGTACAAGTTCACACAGCATACTTGAGACCTTCTTTATGACTTGCTCCTAGCGGTGCTCTCATGTACATGCATAATTTGTTTGAATGCCTCTTAACCTACATCGTACAAGCACTATACACATCCAACGTCCTCCATCTCTTGTATAATACATCGTCTTTTCGCGGGGTAGTTTACCTTCACATCTTCACACTCTTCACCTCCTCGCCCGATTGCCTCCAGCAGAGGCTCTAGGCGCAGCAGCCACCAACTCCGCAACCTTCTCCTTCTTCTGCTCCTCGAGGCTTCTCTTCATTAAGAACTCGTCAATTGCCTTGGTGCCATCAACCAGCAGCCCACCCTCGGCCTTCTGTAGATCTGCAATCGCAGCTTGCTGCCGGATCTCAGCCAGCTCCTGACGACGCTTGTCCGTGAGGCGCCACTCCTTAGGGAATTTGGGCTTTTTGGAGAAGGTGTGATGGCGGGTGTCTAGGGGGATGTCCTCGAATGTGTCCTTGGGATCCTTGGCAGAGGCAATCATTTCGTCGACTAGGTTGGATAGGTATCGCTTGTTTTGGGCTTGGTGCTCAAAGGATTCGCAGCTCATTTTGATGATTTCGGTCTCAGG
The DNA here is from genome assembly GCA_023628695.1 of Nectriaceae sp. PG4201. Classification (NCBI taxonomy): domain Eukaryota; kingdom Fungi; phylum Ascomycota; class Sordariomycetes; order Hypocreales; family Nectriaceae; species Nectriaceae sp. PG4201. The sequence continues at coordinate 229,144 of JAMAKE010000016.1, forward strand.
GTTGTAGCGTGTGCCTGCGAGCTTCTTGAGCTTCTCGGTTTGAACCTTGGTGAGCTTTAGGTCGTCGGGGGCGAATTGTACCACCACCTTCTTCTCGGCAGGATGGAATTCGCCCATGTAGGAGGTGTACCGCCATCGAAGGACTTCGCCGTCTGCTGGAGGCTTGAATGGTTTGGCGAGTTCTGCGAACACATTAGTATCCCACTCCACAAAGCCCGGAAGCTGATATGGGAGGACTCACTGGCTAGCAATGGCATTTCCCAGACTGCCAACCGAGCATAGTTTCGCATGTCTCGAATCTCATCGAGTTTGCCGTGCGCCATTGAGGTAATATCGTCCTCGTCAAACTCCTCGTGCTCCTCGGTGTTGGTATCTGGATCTTCATCGTCGAACCAGAAGGACTGCTTATTCGGCCTAGCACCCTTATCGTCCCTCATCAATTCATCTGCCAGGGAGCGATCCTCAGAGGCCCATCCAGGTGTCGTTTCCAGAGTAGCGTCCAAGTACTCGTCGATGGTGTTGTATCCATTCTCCTTAGCCAACTCATCCAGCTGCTTCAATCCCTCGGGAGTAATGTCGGCCTGAAACGCCGCATCCAACTTCTTCAGTTCGATCGGGCCCAAGTCCTCCTCTTCCTCTTCTTCCTCAGCCTTAGGCTCGTTCTCCCGCGCCCATCGTACCGTTGAGGTGCTGAACGCTCGCTGGGCCACAGCACATTGCCGAGTGATCTGTTGTGTTCGGGGAATTCGGTTCAGTCGAGGTGCCCTACGGCAGGCCAAGATACAGAGCCTTGCGGCAGCCGAAGCTGAAGCCATTGCGAGTTCGGTGTGTGTGCAATGGCTGCGCCGGTTTCGTAGTCCGCTTGAAGATGGTGAGCTTCAAAAATTTGGCTGCCAAAATCGCACCAGGGAGCGTCGGCCGAATGCCGAGGTTTTGCCAGCTACGCGGACAGCGAGCATCCCACCTTGGAAGATCTTCGGCTAGCATCCTCTATGTGAGCCCGGCCACCTTCACCCTCTCATCACCATGTTACCTCTATTTTCATCCATGGATTTGCCAAATGACTACTAGTTCAGGATCACCGGAGCGCTTTTGTCTCGTCACTGTTGGGGCCACAGTTGGCTTCAAGGAGCTCACCGAGGCCGCCCTGAGACCGAGTTTCTGGAGCTTTCTTAGTGAGCAAGGCTTCACCGAATTACACATACAATGCGGGCCAGATATCCCATGGGCAAGTGCCAAGCTTGCTTCTCGCAAGGACGAAATTCCTCCAGGGCTTTCAATTGATGTCTTTGACGTCAGAAGGAATCTCATGAAGGAAGAGATGATGCTCTGCAAAGCTATTGATGGTACGCGTAGACAGGGTCTCGTCATCTCACACGCTGGTAAGTGTCTAAGTCTTATAAGCTCTCTATACCCCGATTCACAAATGTTCAGGAACTGGTACTATTCTTGATGCCTGGAAACTTGGTCTTCCTTTAATCGTGGTCCCGAATACCCGACTTCTGGATGACCACCAGACAGAGATGGCCAGCCATCTGGCGAAAGAAGGCTACGCAACAGTGAGCTCCAGCCGGTAATTTCCCTCTCCTGCTCAGCGAGGGAAGCAAACTCACGCCTTATCCTAGTTCTAAAGATCTCCAAGAAGCTATCCATAAGGCCGAGCTCCTCTATGAAGAGAACAAGACACGCTGGCCATCGAACGAGGTCGCGCCAGCCCAGAACGCCAAATTACGGCTCTGGGACATTGCCGCCGCCGAAGTCGCCAAGGAGGAAAACGCGCAAATGACCAATGACTAGGCGGTTGGTTTTTTGAGGCGAGTCCAATGGCAGTAGGTGGGATGAAGTTTAAGAGTAGCAGAGGACATACTATCATCAATCGGAGTTACGGGCTGATAAATGTGAGGAATTCCTCCCAAGAGGAGTTGGGGCTGTCTGATGTTATTTACTTTGCTCAAAATAATATCTATCCACTGAATTCTAGGTCATCATACGTTGGATTGGACACTCAAGTCCAAACATCAAGTCGTCTAGGGCAAGTTCTGGACGTTCCAGACCTTGACAGCTGCATCGCCACCTGCACTCGCAACTTTGCCGCCCTCGATCCAGCAGATGCCGTTGACGCCATCCTTGTGAGCATTGGCGGCCTTGATTCGCTTCCCCTGAAACTTTTTCTCCAGACACCATACAAAGACGTTGGTGTCGAGACTTCCACTTGCGGCGTAGGCGCCACTATCATCCCAAGCAATGCAGTTTACCCTGGCTGTGTGAGCCGACCAGCGGTCTGACACAACCTCCCAGCTACTAGTGCTGTAGACGTAGATCTTTCCAACACTGTTTCCTGCCGCTAGGTGGGCACCGTCCTTGGAGAATGCCAAAGCTGAAATGGTGCCTGTAGGGTTTCTGAGGGACTTCAATTCCTCTAGGTTTCCACCCGAGCTAGCCCTGTAAATTCGCACGGAGTTTTCATCGGCACCAATTGCTACGAAGGAGCCAGAAGAGGCGATAGCACCAGGGGTATAGTCCAGGGTCTTCTCCTTCACTAACTTGTCGTTTGAGTATATCGACACCCCAGAGTAGGTCACAACATAGACTAGGCCCTCAGAGGCGCTTGCACCCTTGGGCTGAGCGGGCAGTTTAAGGGAACCGCCGACGAAAGTCTTGGCGGATTCGTCGATGATCCTCAAGGTATCATCCCATCCAGCGCTGTATGCCTTGCCTGGAGCGGCTGCAAATTGAGTAACCTGGTTAGTATGCGGTTGTCCATCGACCACGGTGGCGATCCCGGTCTTGACATCCCAATGACAAATCCGGCCATCGAAGCTACCGGACCAGACTTCGGTGCCTTTGCCATCTGAGCCAGGGCTAAGAGCTGTGATGCCCTTGCCGTGACCTTGGACAATCCTTATGGGATCCGGTTTACCCTCGTTCAAATATGTGAGGTCACCATCGAGGTTCACACTGATTATGAGTCCGTCAGTTCGACCGTGGGGATAGACAACCCCGACCTGCTGGTGGCTAATGTTGACACCATCTCCAAACTTCCAAGTCTGGATAACGGTGCCAGCGTTAACATCCCAGAGCTTCACGGTTTGGTCCGCGCTAGCCGTAACGAATTTTGTACCATCCTGTGCCCATGAAACAGCAAAGATGCTGCCGGTGTGTTCTCCTTCGCCAATCTGTTTCGTTGGCTCTCCCGTCTTCCCGTCGTAAAGCTGTATTCTTTTATCCGCGCCCACTGTAACCAGAGTACTTCCATCTGGGGAGAAGGCGGCGCCCATGACAAAACCGGTGTGAACGGTATCCTTCTTGTTGAATTTATAAGGCGCTCCATGGTAAAAGACCGTGTTGCCGTCGTCGCCAACTGTGGCTGCACGGAATGGCCTCTGCTGTTTCATAGCAACTGCGTTGACCGATTTAGAGTGTCCGATAATCTCGCCCACGGAGTTTCCACTATCAGCCGTAATGCATCGACCGAACTGCTCCCGGCCGTCACCAACAGCGATGATGCGCTGAGAGTCGCCATCCCAAGCAATATCGTTTAGCCGCCCCGAGATAATGCCGTACTCGCCCCTCGTGGACTCAATAGTCTCTGGCTCCCAAACCTTCAGCATGCCTGAAGCATCGCCACTGGCAACTTTGAATCCATTAGGAGCGAATCGGGCGACGGTGGTTGGGGCGGTATGGCCGGTGTACTCTTTGCTCTCGGCGGTGTTATCGATCGAGCGAACAAAGATTGATTTTCCAGACTGGATTCGAAAACAGGGCGTAAGCTTGAGCAAGCTGGGCAGTCGTTGGGGGAACTTCAACTCACAGCATAAGCTATACGTTGGCCCTTGGAATCAGCGGAGAGTTGGGTGGGCTGGCCTCGGGTAGTTGCTGGAATAGCAGCCAGGATTCTATCGATGGTAATGGAGGGAGCGGCCATGGTTGCAGCGCTGCACTGTGCAAGGTGAGGTACGGCTGACCGCTCGAGGGAGAGGATACTTGGAGGTTGGGAGCTGACGATGTTGTTTTGAAACGAGGGGATGTCAAGCGTTGGAGGGGCCGTACTAAGTAAGCTTCCGTGTGGTAGTACGTCAGTTGGCGGGGCGAGGACCAGACAATGCTCGAGCTTCAGGCAGACGCGAAAATGTCAGCTAACCTATAGCTCCTGAAGTTGCAATAATTATCAGACAGCTTCCACTTTCATTTAACACGGCCGCAAGTTCGATCTTACAGCACCAGTAGAGGGATTAGGTAAGAGAGATCTAAAGTAAATGTTGAGGACTTGGTGATGACCACGTCCTTCCTCTCTTCTGGTACTTATTTTAGCTATCAGCCATTCCCATACTGCTATGGATGGCTTCCAGGCATCTACGGAAAGGTCGAGAATGAATACAAACTATTTTCTTTACCCGAGGTGATACGCATATCCCTAATCACGAGCCAAGAACAGTACTTGCCCTTTCTTCTTCAGTTGTGGCTACGCTGGATAGACTTGAGGCGTTCTAGGGTAGCTCCCCCTAGCTCTCGTAGCCCGTAGCAAGCCTTGGACTTCGCCGGCTCATCCCTGATTCCCCTTAACTGGCAGGAATCACATACTATGGCCCGGTGTAGGTGCATTAAATGCTGGGGTTGAGATTCATTATAGCTCCTAGTCAATACCTAGGTAGTCGATTATAGGCGCAAATTGACCGAAGAAAATCACCAGACCTCGATAATTACAGTATCAAAGGAAATACTAGTAGCAACCACACTGGTGAGCCTCTGTCTAATTCGCCTGCAAGATCTGGTATAATCATCGACAAAACCGACACGGAAGTCGGCAGTAGTCCGAGACCAACAACAAGTGCAAACCACGACAAGATCTCCCGAGACGCGGAATCTCTCAGCCCATGGCACATCACACATTACACAACGTCTCATTGTCCCGGCCAACCACCCCAGCAACCAATCCCACCCACCGCAACCCCCGACATATCACAGTCTGAGCCAACACATACCTCGCCCGCCTGTACCAGGATGCGTCCAAGACACGGCACGCGCACAAATCATCGTATATTGACTCCCCGAGACCGCTGAACCGCCAAAAAGAAATTCCCATCACATTCGCGACTCATTCAGCCGTCCATGATAGCCAGCGGCCGTTTCTCCCCCAAGCCACAGCGAGATAGTCCCAGCCAAACCCCTGTCTGGCTTTATTAACGAGACTCGCGGAAGCTTGTCGGTTGCTGCCGGCCCTGCAGGGACGATATTTGGGCCGGGATCATCGCCCAAGACGGGCCAATGAGAGACCACTCAGGAACAACACCAAGCTCTCTCCTGTGCATCAATCTAACATAGTAAGACAACCTTAATGTCCACTCTCCACCTCCGGATTTCTCGATCCTTCGCAGCTCTCTTCCACGGCAACTCCTCAGTCATTCCAAGATCACCGCTCCTGTGTCGTAGACAAAGATATCACTCCCCCGGAAACAAAGCACCCACAAAAAAAAATAAACATGCCGTGACTCGGCCGCAAGTGTGAGGTGAGATACCTCGTAAAGTGACATGGCGCCACCCACCACAGGAGGCGTCGTGACTTGCCCCCTTGATCTCGGCCCAAATTTGCTGGTGCTAGCTCAACCACATCTCAACTTTGCCAGCGGGAACTCGCTGCATAACTCCCCTGCTCAATGGAACAATAATATCCGTTGAACAAGACCATGCCTTGTATCCGAGCGGGAGGTACTCCGTACTTGGCCGTTATATTAATAAAACTTCCCCATCCCCCTCCTCTCCTCCTGGGTCATTCCATTCCATCTCCACTCGTGAATTCTCCTTCTTAGCTTCAACTCTTTCTTGTCACTCGCTCAGCAAGATTTCCATTCGCTCATCTTCAATTACACCCAATAGTCAAAATGAAGTTCCTCTTCCCTCTCGCTCTCCTCGCTGTCGGCGCCGTCGCCCAGACCACCACTGCCGCCGCTCCCAAATCGTCCTCCGAGTGCGATGCCGACTATATTGTCACCAACTGTCTAGAGTCTGAGAACGACAAGGTACGTGAGCCTCAACATCCGATTCGCATCAAAAAGCTGGGGTAGCGCACTGTGAACCCCAATGGCTGGACGAAACGGCGTTCACAGACGGGGAATGTATCGATATGTTGCTCACAGAATTAACAGGTTGATGCCTGCGATGCTACCGACTACGACTGCCTCTGTGCCGCCTATGAAGCTGTCGCAACGTAAGCCCTTCGAAATCCAGCTACTTTCCCCGGGAATCCCAAGCTAACGCGTCAGAAGTTGCTACAACAACTGCCCCAACGACTCGCGTGCCGCCCCAGCCCAACAACAGGTTAAGGTTTTCTGCCAAAACGCCTCACTCTACGGTACCGCCAAGGACAAGCCTACTAAGACGGGCGACTCGACCAAGGCTACCGCTGCTGCCACGACCACTGCTGTCGATGAAGAGGCTTCCTCGACCGCTACGGAGGTGTCTGCCCCATCTAGCACTAACGCTGCTGGCGAGATGGTCCGCAACACTGGTAGCCTTCTGTTGGGTGTCGGTGCTGTCATGGCTGCTATCTTGTAAAGAAGAAAGGTTGCTGAGTGCATGTGCTTGTCGGATTGTGTGGGATTCAAGCGCTGGAGCGATATATCCAGGAGTTAATCGTATATAATCATGTAATTAGGTAATTGGAGCAAATCTACTAAGCAATCTTGAAAAAAACTCTGAAATAATTCCAGCAACGTAGAAGATTGCAGCCGCTCACTCGAGTTAAGGCAGAGCGCGAAGGGGTAAAAGGTCTGGTTAAGTCGAGCGTATCATGTACACGATGATGAATTTCACTGCTAGGTCAACTCTACTGGTAGACTGGTCGTGGTATAGTTTCGCCAACCAAATGCAAGGTTTGCTGTCTTTCGTTTTCATCGACTGTTGTAGTCAACACAGATAAAGCTATGATACAACAAATGTTCCGTGCGCTGACCGTCGCAATCATACAACACGGGTTGACCGTCCCCTAAAAGCTCATCTCAGCCAAAAAGGTGCAAGCAAGCCGACCCTCAAAGCCCTAATCCCGGTCCCAGTCCGTCCCGTCTGTCACAGCGCCGAAAAGATGTAAACAACGTGCTTCTCTACAAGGAAATAAAGCGCGTAAAGCAAATCGCCTAGCCCACCCGAAAACCATTTTACGCCCGATCCCACGCGTTTCTGATCTGACGTGCCGAAACCTCGCCGCCGTGCTTCACCCAATAAACAACCGAGCCAATCCCGGTATAGAACGTTCTTCTGTAATAATGACTAAAATCGAGTATATGTGTAAATTGTCGTGGTCCAAGAAGAGAGGAGAAAATCCAACGGTGAGGCGAATCTATCAACGCCGGGGGGTTGAAATATATGTGCAATGAACAAGTAGGTTGCTGAAGTGTTCTGCTCTGTACAATCTTGAGTGTGTACTAGACTTTGCGATGTCGTCGATCCTTCGCATTTGTCTTTACAGGACTCATGAAGGTGACATGCTTCGCTTCATCTTTGCGAAGCCTCACAGCGCCTGATGCACCGTTCGAACCTCGACGCAAAGACCGTGGGTCTTGGTCGTCGTCCAAGGTTATTTCGGCCACGTCGGAGACCGACTCCGCCTCCAAGTTATCACTGGCGCCAGAGACAGAGGAACCGTCGTCGGAGTCGTCATATTCCCCATCGTCACTAACTAGAGAAGGTGCATTGTTGCTAACCATGGTATTAGGGCTAAGTTCAACGTCCTCCATATCATCTTCGTCTGAGAGGATGGCGTTGGGGCCGTGCTTCGCGCCCAAACCAATAGTCGAGCTTGGTGGTGTTACGAAAGACATCGACGAAGACCGGCCCTTGCTGCTGGTCGGACGACCAGACGATCCGGTGACCATTGAAGGTTGAGTGGCTTTAGCAGGAACCCGCATGACAACAGGCGTACGTGCTTGGGGGGCGTCCTTAGAATCGCTGACGTCGACAACTGAAGATTCAGTGACCTCCGACTCCTCACCTGGAGTAATGTCCTCATAAGACACCTTGGTCTTCGCGTCTGCGACAAGGTCACGAAGATTGCCAGTAAACTTCCGGCTCTGCATGAGACGAGAAAGATGTGGGGTTTGGGAAGATGAGCTGAGGTTATTGCTCTGGAAATCCTGACTCTTCATAACTTCCTCTCCCGCCATTGAGACTGAAGGAATGCGAGTAACACCGGGCAGCTTGCCTTGGTTGAAGAGCTTCAGGGAATCAGAAATTCTTGAACGCAATGCAACAAATGCCTCTTGCTCGGTCATATCGGGGCGGGCAAAGGGATGGACCAACACGGAAGTCGAAGAGCTTGCTGGTGGCTTTTCCTCCCCAACCATACCGCCTCCTTCCGCGGCTTCAATAGGATGACCACTGTGAACAGCCGCTTCTTCATGGCTCTTGAAGTCTCGCTTGTGAGCTATGCGACAGTGATTGATGAAGCCTTGTGTGCTCGAAAAGTTCTCCCGAGTGCAGTCTATGCAGACTAGCTTGACTGTCTGGCCATCTGCTCGTTTCAAAATGCAAGGTCCTGCCTTTTCCTTTGGTTGAGGATAACCACTGGACAAAGACTGCAACTTCTGGCCCGAAATACCACGAACTGGTCGTCCCTTGAGGCAGTGTCCAGAATCAGTGAAGCTGTTCCTGGTTGTACGTCCTTCTGCAAATGAAGCTCTAGCACGTGTAGCCTCGGGAGTGAACTGCCACTCAGGCTGGATCCCATCAAATGAAGGGTCGGGGATAAGCCACTTGGCATAGTGTCTAGCATAGGGTCCATCCGTGACACCAAAGGGAGGCGCCCACCGAGGAACACGTTCACCCGAATTAGGCTGAAGTGCAGGACCCTTCCCGGCGCTGACATCTAGCATCTGATCAGGAGTAGGACAGTTGACCGGATAAGGAATCAGATGGCAACGGCGGAGTTGCTCGAGCGCAACTTGACATTTGGCGAGCTCCTGGTTGATAAGCCGTAGTTCGTCATGCTTTAGCAAGATCTCCAAACCAAAGTGGTGTCGAATCTCATCTCGCGCGCGGTCGATGTCACTCGTCGCAGGTGCATCGGAGATCTCCTGTTGAGTTTTAGCCCGCTTGGCGGGCGCGGCAGAAGTTAGCGACTCATCCAGGCCGTCGTCACTCTGCCGCCTCCGCTTGGGAGGATGCACGTTGGAGGACGTTATCGTCGCAGTGTGAGGCAGGATGGACGGATGGAATGGTTTGTGTAGATGCGCGATCGGCTGTGGCGCCTCAACCGCTGTGTCGCTTCCCCGGTGATCGGACGCCCAGAATCGGAACATGAGCAAGCCCTGTCAGGGTACCTAGGGAAGATAAAGTCTTGCTGCGACGGGAGCGCAACGAAGTATCTTTAGAGGCACGATGCGACGGCAAAGAAGGGCGCGGACAAAGTTGGCTGGGAGGTGCAGCGCAGGCTGACGTAACCAGACGGGTGTGCAGGTCGGGCGATCGGAGTTTAGGCGTTGGCGCGCAACGAGGCGTGCAAGGCAAATGGGGTGATGATGTGGCCCCTCAAAACAGGTCACAAACGGGACTCGGGGCGGCCAGCGAGGGCAGCGACAAGGGGCCAGAATGACAGTGGCCGTGACCTGGAGAGAAGGAAAAAGGGGAGAAAAGGGTGATCGAGCGCTAGCGAAAGCCTCAGATCGCTGTTCTCTGGTCAAACGACAAACAGAGAGTGCCGAAGATGAGGGAGAGAGAGAACGTGTAAGAGGGAGAAAGGGAGTAAGGCAGTGAGGGAGAGTCAGGAAATGGGTGCAGTCAGTCGCAAAGGAAGGTGCGAGAGGTAAGGCAAATGGGGAGGGGGAAGGTGTGATGGGGGTTGAAGGAGGTGGATTGCTTTGCGGGAGTCTGACGCCGCATGAAGGGTCAAGAGGGTGAAAGTAAAAAAAAAGGAGGGAGCGGCCTTGAGGCAAGCGATAGGCGATGGGCACTGATCCGTGATTGAGCGACGGCTGACTCCAGCCTGATTGATTCCCTGACAAACTGGCTGGAGTCTCACCAGTCAGGGCGGGCGCCGGGCGAAAGTGAATGGAGATTGATGGTGTGGTCCAAAACAAATCTCCCTTTGGGTGGACCTTCTAGGCCCTCTCATGGAGCTAGCACGCAAGGGGGGACTGAGCCTTGAATGGAAGGCTCAAGCACTGAAATGGGCCTGCAATGCGCCTGTAATGCGCTAAGAGCCATATCCACAGCTCCTAATGGGACCAGGGATGGCCCCGGGAACCAACCCCAGCGGGCTAGACGTCACTGGTCGCTTCTGTGAGGTGAGAGTGGCACTCACTCAAGCTGGCACCTGGATGGAGCACCCTCCAGACAATCACAGTCGCAGAGTCGTGGGAGTCGCATACAGCAGAGGCGCAGTGGCCAGCCTGATCTGATGCTTACATGTGCTTTAATGAACAGACAGATTCCAACTACCGTCTGCCCGGCACCTCAGTACTGCCATCTCCGTTCGGCGACATGCCCCGAGCGCATTTCAAGATGCGAAATGAGCTTGGTTACGAAGTATATGTACTGCGTAATTGGATATCAGAGTTGGCTCACTGTGGAGTATGGCCAGTTCAAGAGCTACCTAGACATGGCAAACCACGAGCCAAGAGTGCCTGACCCGACGCATTTCAGAGACTGGCTTTTAGCATGAGTGAGGCAAAGCAATAAACTCCATCCAGCCCTCCATCCCAATGATCGAGCGCTGCCAAGTGGAGGCAAAAGCATGCATTCCGTGGTAACTCCTTGATCGTCGCCACGTACACTATACGCATCTAGGCATTTCAGAGGCCGACCGAGCTCGCATTCACTTCCCCATCCTTTTGCGACCATGATTCCATCCTCCTTATTACTGCCCGCCCTCTTGGTTCCTTGTCGGTTACTGTTACCAGATCATCATCTCCCGTGCAACCTTCATGTACACTTTGCGCCAGGAGGAAGAAGGGTGGGTGGGACACCCTGGGACTGTTGCTGCAGCCACAGCAGCCAACTCAACTCTAGCCCACTTGGTCCTAAACTTGGAATCTGTTAGTGCAGTACCTTAATACGAGACCTAAATACTCCCTATCAACGCCAATCCTTCCATCAGGACACAAGGCGTGCTCTTCCCTAGCGCTTCCCTAGCCATCCATCAAACCTTACCGGGTCCAAGCTTCTTCTCTGAGCTCGCGACCTAGTGCGTACCGTGCTATCACAGCTGATCCGCCAGACTCCGGGGGAGCGAACCGGAGCGCTATCGCGACCCAAACCTGCAGGCCTGCTGCAGCGACCCATTCCACCATTCCAAGCTTCATGTTTGAGGAGCTTCCTCCATGCTCTGACGGAAGCACACTGACCCCACTGGACCACTGACGGTCCCACTGGCGACTCGTCATACATTCATCAACGAAGCTGCGTGCTGTTGCATGCACGAGGGAATGCGCAACAAGAAACAAAGCAGGAATAACACGGTCTCACCCCTGGAAACCTGCAGATCCCCAGAGAAGAGAACCCTGAAAGCCAAGGGAAGATAACAAAGTACAGTGACTAGCTTGTGGTGCCTCGGCTTGCTATCCGCAGACGGCTTCCAAATTCAAGCTCGAGCTGGTCGAGATTCCGTCGACTAGCGCCGAGACATGCAGCCAGCCACCGGCCTGACCTCTCAATTTAGCTTTACGTCACATGACAGTGATCTTCCGCTGTACTGTAGATATCTTGATAAGAGCTTGTAGACTCGAGCATCGGACATCAATAAGCACTAGCCATTGCGTATTACGTCTTCCGCACTGACTTGCGTTATCAATTCCATCGGACGAGCAAGGAGAAGTAATGCAGTATAAGCAAAAGATATCGTGTCAAGTGTAGGGTCTTGAATCGCGAGAACTATTGAACTACGTTACAAACATGCCGAGATGCGGATTAAATTAACTTAGAACTGAAGATAGTGATTTCTAGTAGGATGTATCCTTACTTTGACTTCATGTCTTATCTACCTTTAATTAATGGTATCCATGGATCTCGTACATGCCCTGGGATGTCCGATTTCTGGAACAAAAATGGAAACAGGCACTGAAAAGTTGCTAACACTCCCAACATGGTCAGTTGCTGCAGAACACGACTGGCATGACTACCAGCCTTTGAATCCGTAGAGATTAGTAAGTACGAAGTGCATCTAACTAGCTACTATTCATTATTGTTGCACAGTCAGTGAAAGCACAATGTAACAAAAAACTTACACGAGCAATCTGTATTGTACCAGATAACTTAGGGTATATAATCATTTCGTGCATGGCTGCAGCAGGCGCCAAGCCATCGAAATACTCCACCATGCCGGACCCTGGACACTCAACCCAACTTTTCCATTCCGCCATCGACGAGAAACCTCTTTCCCACCTACGAAAGGATGCGCGCTCCGAATCGCTCTCCGAATCGCGGTGATGTCCCCAACAAGAGGAAACAAACTGAACGATTGCCTATGGATAAACCAGCCAAGAAGAAGACACGAACCTTCGAAACCCAGCCCGTGAAGCATTCGCTTCTGGGTCCTCACGAAGCCATACTCTCCGAGCTTGCACCAAAATATGACGTCCTCGCTGCGTCCGTCATCTCGTCTACGCAGATCCGCAAGCGCGTCACGTACATTTCCAATCATCTCCTAGGGAATTCAAGTCTGCCGCGCGTGGCTTTAATCTATGCTCGACCGGCGGATGCGTGCAAGTTGATTACGGTGGTGGAACAGTGCAAGAGAGTTCTCGGCGAGGAAGGCAAGACATGGTACCAGCACAACCAGCTATTCGACATACCCGAGACACCAAAGAAGAGGGATATTGTGGAGGAGACGGTTCTAGACAAGGAAGTAGAGGATGGCTCGGAGAGCGATGAGTTCGAGGTTATGCACAGTCGATTCGAGGATGCTGTGCTTCCACCCCCGACCACAAGAACCGTCAAGTCGATGCGAGCCTTCTTGTCTATAACGCCGATTCCGGAACTGCGGATGAAGAAAGATGTCACGCTGCAGGTTATCGAGGAGAGGAAGAAGTCATGACGAGGAACAGGTTTTGGGCGTTACGGGAAACAGCATAAGTATGGGGCAAAATTTTTGGCCATTTGGCCCCATCATGGCCAGGCGTTAAGGCTCTTTACGACGATGAGGGAGCGAAGAGTGATATCGAAATGGATGCTGAAAAGGGATATTGAAAGGATACGATACTACAAGATACCCAATTGAAGGATTTGGAACATCCTATTGTTACTTTCTATCAATTCAAAACTATGGAAACCAGTACCCAAAACTGATGATATCCGGGCAACAACGCCGACCCCTCCAAATGCTATTAGAAAGACTATACGTCCACAGAGCCCCGGCTTCCTCCCCGGGCCGCTTATCATCCTCGATCCATTCGCTGTTCTTGAACATCTCATGTTCCTACCTGCCCACAAAAGTGTCCGCTTAGTTTGAGGGATTGTTCTGCTTCTTGGACGAGTCCATGATTCGGAGGACGAAGTTGACGATGACGGCCAACAACAAAATAATAGCCAGGAACGTAGGACCAAATCGGTCATCGAACCCAGCTTGCCCCCTCATTCGTATCGACTTCGCTCGCCAGTGGTAAGTCACCAAAGCGTATAACATCGTCAACATGGCAACGCCAGTGAAGAGGAATGCCGAGATGAACGCCACCCGATCACCAAAGTTGAGCATGCCAATGGCCAGGGCTCCCAGGATGACGGTGAAGTTCAACCATGACAAAAAGGTTCGCTCGTTGGCGAAGAAGACCTTGGGTTCCACGCGGGTTGGCAGGGCGATGCGCTTGCCTGAAGGGGACGTTAGCAGGGAACTGTTGAAAGATATTGTAGCTTAATGTGACGAGTGCGTACCAGGAGCAGTCTGGAGGAGCGGCTGAGAGGACATTTTCGAGTTGTGGGATGTAGTGGAAGCTCGTCGTAAGTTTGTGCTAGCTCGTCTCGAAGCTTGCCAACAAGGTAATTGATAACGTCTTTGTATGCTATCCGGTCCGTCAATTCGTCTTCCGAATACTCTATTGATACGAATTAAGGAGCTCGGTTAAGTTCGATAAAATATCGCACGATATTGAGATTTGAGTTGAATTTGGAAGGAAAAAGCTTCTTCGCGATCCGACGCCGGTCGTGACGACGGTGACATGCGCCCAAGGGAGCCCCACAGGCGGTTTCGAGCTTCCCAAGGCAGCACGTGGGTGGAATGGTTGGCTCAAGGTCACGTGCAGCTGCCCCGCGGGAATGCAATTCTCCATGCAAAGCCCGAAAGGGAAAGACACTGGCACGAACAATCTAATCAAGGCACATTGAACTGGAAGTTGAAGAAACGCGGCGTTAAATTGCACGTGAGGACTCCATGGTCTTAGATGCATGCTCTGGAGCTGTATTTTGGACCGTGATGCTAATGATGCGTTTTTGTGGATAGCTCGATACCCCTGATAACGACGTGACGATTCGAACGCGTATTGTTTACCGACTCTTGAACCACGCCACGACTTCTACGAGCTTTCACCTTTCAACAAACCTACACAACTCTTCAATATGGCCACTCCTGTATGACGATCGACATCACAAAGCTTGTTGGATGAAGGAGCCTTGCTAACAAGCTTGTAGCCTATCCCCTTCAACCGCCTCAAGCAGATTGCTTCTGATGTACGTGATGCTCTTTGTTTGTTTACCGCCTTCGGGAACAACGACATCTTGGCTTGGTCGCCTGCTAAACATGAACACTCCAGGTCTGTAACAACGCCATTGGAAGCGCCGAATTCTACGACCATGCAAAGACCGAGCAATGGAACTCCACCATCATCGTGAGTGGAATGGTAGCCTGAACACCCCCCTTGGCAATTTATTGACCTCCCTTCCAGAGCTCCATGCTGAAGGCAGTCATCTCCGAATCCACCCCCCAAGGTGCCACCGCTCCCTCCTTCAAGTTCGCCTGCAACAGCACCATTGTCCAGCATCTCGTCCCCACATCCGCCCTGAACAAGGCCCGCGGCGGTACTGAGACTCAGGGAGAAGAGCCTCACATCTCTACCAGCTCTGAGGCGACTGCTACGGACGGCAAGCCCCACGTCGGCCGACGAGGAATGCACAGCGCCACAGGTGCGTACTGGGACGAGAAGAAGGATGGCATGTGGACCTTCAAGTATGACGGTGGCGAGGGCAAGGGATTGGATGTGGTCATCATGCTCATCTGGATCGCAATCTGAGCGGGTGTCATAGTACGATCTGGCCGAGAGCATTCCTTTTCGGGCGTGGATAGTTCCAGTCCGTATGTGGCGTTGCGGGACCTTGGAAGCGTGACATTCAGAATACGAGGGGAGGTGGATGAGCTTCTGCTTAAGCTATCGCCGGCCCTGATATTTGGCAGGCCTTGTATATACATACTTGCTGGAGTTGACAATGTGATATTACATTTGTTGACTTTACCAAAAAAAAAAAAAAAAAGTCTGCGATCACCCCTTAATGTACCAGATTGTCAGTTGCCGATTATGACTCCTATGCCAGCGTTTATCGACAAGAACCTGCCAGATTCTAATCATATAATATGCTTCTGAAAACAGCTCATGTCGCATATTTCCACTGTGGTAGCTATAAAATATTCATTCTCGAAAAGAGGGGTGGAGAGTGGATGTGGTCACAATGCTACATTGGCCAAGTCATCGATGGCCATCTCAATTGCATATGAAACTGAGCTTTCTTCTCTATTTCTGTGACTTGATTTCTCGATTGGTACTTTGAAGATCTCTTGAAACATGATATTCAGTCTCTGCGAGCCCTTTGTAAGCTGCAATGTCATTGGGAAGTGGATGTGCATTGGTGCAGCTGTCATGTTTTGGGGTCTTCATGTAGGAGTAGCGGAGCAAGAGAATCCTTGGCTTTGATAAGTTGATTGTCTATACCTTCTGCATCTTCTTGTAGGAGTATATATGCTTGCAAGCCAACTATTTTCGGTTAAGCAGACACAATTTACCACAGTGGATGTGCTCCATGCTCTCTTACACATGGCGGTTCGAAGCATTGTAAGGTGATAAGAACTAGGAGTGCCGCCAAATGACAAACTCTCTGAATGTAGCGCATAGCCCGATGTGTCATATGAGAAGACTTATAAGAGGTTAGGTCCGGCTTGGCACACCGCCTTCTTGAAGCCATCCTATGTTTAGGTTTCATGATAATAGTACTGTTCAGTAAGCCGCCAACAAAATACTTTAAATACTAAGGGGTTGAAGTATAAAAGTTCTTATGAGTTACATGTCCTGAGGGGTTGGAGTTCTGTCGGGGAGTTATCTGATCGAGATGAACCCAGTGTTGTATAATTCTTTAAAGCCGAGCCTCTCTTCTTGAGCACTATCTTCGCCACTCCAAAGAGTAACCAAAGTCGGAAAGGCCTAATCTCATACTCTTGAGTGTGTGGGATGCCTTACGGGTGGATTCTTGGTCCCTGAGCCGGATGTCTATGGCCGGCGCGATTGCCATGTTCTCGTGACCGCTGCCGTGTCACCTACTATCCCTCACCATCTCTATGAATGTTACAGAGCTGATACCTGGCTACCAGGATACTTTCGAAACGATCGAAACGATCGAAACGATCGAAACGATCAATGAGGGTTCAGATCGTGGCCTTTTTCAATCCCCAACAAGTTTGCTAGAATCACCCATGGGTTGGCATACAAAAAGGTGTACATTCGGCATTACGAGTTAGAGGCTGATGATTATTTGTAGTGGGTATTCCTTCACCTAATCATCGACGGGAAACTAAGTGATCGTATATATACTCACGTATAATGAAATGTTACCGAAGGTGGAGGGTGAGGTTGGAGTATACTCCACTGCGGGTAGGAATATCTTGGGCGCGGATGGCAACTAGACTGTTCTTAAGTCGATGTTGACAGAAAAGATGCACTACCATATCGAATCTAAGTCGATGCGTCTTATTTCGACTATGGTAGTTCAGCAGCATGATGGTGCAAGAATGTGCGTTGAAGGTTATAAACCGGACAGAACAGATCATCTGAGCAAGGGCCCGAGCTGGCTATATGCCATAACAGATGATCATTACCGGGGCCATATACAGGAGTTCATTTTCTGGGTGAGCTTGATTGTTATTGCAGTCACTGCCCAGAGCTATGCCGTCTGCCGTGTCTTCAGCGTCGAGAACACACCGCAGAAAGCCGGACTTGTATCAGGGTTTCAGCCGATTCCGACATGACCCGACACGGTGAAATTTACCATGAGGTTACATGACAATGCAGGTGCCTTGAACAGCTGCCCTATTCGTAAGCCAAAAATGATCCCGTTCTATGCTCGCCATATCTCAATAGGAGCATGACATTGGTCCCTGGAGATAAGCGGTGAATGTTGAAAGCTTTCAAGCGCTGCCCACGTTGAAGACCGGAAACTATGCCGGTCAGGAATCGATTGAATCAGGCTCGGGCCGCATAGCATGGGCCAGATCCCAAGTCATCAGCCCACTAGAGCTATCTGTGCATGACAGCGCCCGAAGTCTAGAGTCACATTCATCGCAGCTAAGCTCACTAAGCGACTGTTGAGGCCTCGAGGTGTCCATTTACACCAGTTCGATCATTGATAAGCCCCGAAATGAATAGGTGTGGCCGGAGAATGCCAACGTTCGTCCGTTATGCAGACCCAGTGCACCCATAGAAGTTGGCTGCGAACCCCCTGAGGCGTCGAGAATTCACTAATATGGTATCTCCGACAAGCATATATCCCGTGGCTGACCAAATTGGGTATTCCGGGGTTGAAGCATTGATGCAAGCCATCTTTCAAGGCGCATGATCATGGAGTTACTCAATAAGGTTGTCCCTTGGATATTCGAAGGAGAATAAGGAGTTGTAACAAAAAAAGCACCGACGGCGTATCGATTACGGCAGAGACTGCATGAATGATGCTTCTGTCTAAATGCTTGCATGTTGACTTTCTTGATTTTTATTGAGTGGTGGTTGCCAACGACTGGTTGATAGTGGGAGGTTGGGAAGGAGAGGAGGTCAGGAGGCACTACCACGTGACGGCATAACCATGTAACTGCTTCCCAGTCTCTCCATGAAGTCCGAAAACCTCTGACCGACATCTGATCTAAGGCTTTACTGAATGCTGCACTGAACAAAGCTCCCACGGTAGCCTATCTGAGTGAAGAAATGCGATGATTGTATTTCAGCTCGTTAGGTTGCAATCCAATCCCTCCATGCGGATCCGATGCGTGGCCTGGCGGAACGTCTAGCAAATGGCAGTATCATACGGTAACTGGCGATTCTACAGATGATTGCAGCGTCATTATGAGCTTCATAGCCATGATCAGAAACGGTTCCCGTCGCAGTCTACCGGGCCGGTTCTCTCACCTGCAGTAGGTTTATCAGTTGACGTCTTGACGCCGTTAGATAGCGGATATCCTCCACCGAGCATCTCTATTCCAACGACATCACGAGGGTTTCCGCAGTGACGCTAATAGCCAACAGCCACACATCAGCTTGGCACGCACGCCTGCACTGACACCCACCTCTCATACGATCGGACGTTGGCATTATGCACGGTTGGCATGGGCTCGTTACTTGCCGCGTGGGGGCCTGTCCCTTTCCCTGGCTGCCAGCCTGAGATCCGTTCTGACGGAGCTGAGAAAAGAGACAACCGACGTCCGCAGACTGCGGAATCGAAACCAGGTGCGTATGCACATCGTAGCCGCTCAACCGCAGCGGCAGCCACAACATGGGCCACACACGATGGATAGATTGACTCATGGATGCCGCTCCGAAGCCCAATTAAAACTCTTCGGGGCTAGTGCCGCTGCCAACCTCGGATTCCCGAAAACAGACCGGAAAGTCGCGCCAAAGGGATGACGGCACAGTGCTATCGGGAGGGTTCTCGAACACCCAAAATCTCTGCCTGCAGGGCCCATCTGGTCTTGAGATCATATCCGCAATGATGATCTTTGGCTATAGCATTGGTGATCTCTTTCCCTAGAGATATTGAAGCAGTGGAGTTGAATGAACGGAGAGAGGGTCCCGGCCGAAGATCGGGGTCCGCTTGCGGCGGGGCTCTCCGGGGCCGTTAGCTTCAGTGGTGAGATGCATCTCCGTGATGGTCTCCATGATGACGATGGTCTGGTCACTAACGGTTCAGGTGTGGAAGAGTGACGGTCTGTGTAACTCGGCCCTGGCCGTGCTGACAGATTTTCCCCTTATGGCTTCATGAAGACGTCTGACTTGTCTGCTATTGATAGATGCAATGGCAAGGCCCAATCCGGAGGCTGGACGTATCATACGAGGGGGGTGCCCGACGACAACCGGCCCTTGGGCGGCCTTGTTGAGTTTTTGGAGAACGGGATACGCGGGCCTTTTCTCCCCACATGACCCGCGCAAGAAACCGCAACCGTCTGGGGATATCGGGGAGATGCTTCCCCAGCTCTCGCCGTCATGCGACGAAACCAAGGCTCGTGAGGTTTGGGGGTGTTGTTTATCGAGAAGTTCTTGTCGATCACTGGATCCACTGAATTGGGCATGTTCCGGGTTCTGTCTCGCCACCTAGACCCGGGTCCCACGATTCAAGACTGGGAACCCGGCATGCGCGGCAATGAGCGTTAACTGTGCCCGGTCGGCGTTGCCATGTCAGATGGCCAACAGGGACTTGGCTTGAGAGGTCGAGAGCCGCAGAAAATTGTGGAAACGTATCTGTGCCTCGCACTAGCCTTAGCTTATCATGGCAACAAGCTCTTGGCTAAAGACTCCCGGCCCCTGACGAAGAGATCTGGAATTTTGCCCACGATGGGTCCGTCTCCATCACACCACCCACCGCCTTCGGTCTCCGACCGGTTCCTCCCATATCGAGACTTTATAACTCGGGTCCGCCGCCACCCTCGTTGGTCTTGTAGATCTTGATCCTCACCCCCCTAGGAGCGATATATAACTCGACAATTGCTCATGAGCTTGCTAGTAAGGAGGCTGCCTCATCTATACAACTATCGACCTCCGTCGAACTTCATCAACTTAACATAACCCAACATCCCCGCGCGAACTACACTAGTCGCCTCGCGCTTGAGAAAGAAAAACAACTACCACCACTACGATTGCCTACGATCAAGAGTTTGGGCAATCTCGACGACAATTGAAGCTTAAATCAAAGTGGCAGACATACGTCTCACCAGGTGTATGCACAAAATGGTGCAACTGCTTACTGATCCCACACTCTCCCCGAGTGGAACACCCACCCACGAAAAGGCCGATGGGTCTCTCGTGAGGCGGCCAAACCTTGGAAGAACGGACTCGATGACCCGGGAGGAACACGCACAACGGATGAGGGAATTGAAAATGAAGAGGGCGTTTATGAGGACACCAAGGCGAGGATGGTCTCTGACCGACTACCAAGCCGATCATGACCACACTCAACCATTTCAATCAACTTCGTCTCAAATCGATCGGCATGCACCTATTCCTGAGGACTCAACCTTTCCTAATACCCCGGAGGCTGAGATCCCTGAAGAGCCCACCAAGCAAGAGACAACTCAACTTCCCCGGAGACCCAAGCTACCTCCTCCGCGCCGGTCTTACTCGGTAATGGACTATGAGCCATTCCCGGCAGGCCAGCCTGCCCCTTCGAAAGACTACACCATCCTCGATCTCCCTTCAGAACTCCATTATGTCATATTCGACTTCCTGGATCCTATTGATAGCGTGTGTTTGGGCCTCACAAACTCAAACTTCTACGATATTCATCGCCGCATGCGTGGGACGGTCCCTCTCTCTACCCGCTACTCTGGACCTAACGACATGGAGTGGGCATGGCGAGGTGCTGGCCCACTTCTTCACCGTTTTCAGGCAGAGAAAGCTAAGGCAAACGCCATCGAGCAGATGCGAGTCAAGGGTCAGGTCTATTGCCGAAAATGCGGTATTTCCCGATGCGAACTCCACCGACACTTGAAGGAGTGGATGGGCGACGGCTACGAGTACTGTTCCATCAAAGACGTTTATGGAAAGCCGGCTGGTGAAGGTGCGAAGCCGTATTGCTACATGAAGTCACCAAAGAACCCTCATCGATGCGGGCGCCATGGAGGGAGGAAGACGGCGCATTAGATGCCTAGACCAAGGCATAGAGCGTTTTTACTCCGAAGGTCGAAGACTACGACCAATGAGACGAAGAACAAGATGAAAAGACCCGTGTTTGGATGAAAGACAACGCAACAAGACTGTCAAATGCTGCAAAAGAATAATGATGATGATGGAAGCATGTGTTTATATCTCGACGCTAATGCAGCGAGATTTTGTATATTGGCCCTGAGGGGAGACTGGTTTGAAGGGTCGGCACACTGGCATCTGTGCCTGGAATGAGCGAATTGGATAACGGGGTAAATGAATCCCCCCTGGTAATACCAGATCTGAACATACATTGACGAAATAAAGAATTGACCCAACACTTGCACTTTTTGCAACTCACAATTGCGATGAAGGGTGACGACACTGGGAGTGATACAATACCGAGTTTACTCCAGCGCCCTACGTCATACCTACTCTGTCCATCTCAAGTGTGATTACCAGGGCCGGGGCCAGGGATTACACGGATCCTCTAGCGGTCCCCCTGTCGATGAAAATAAGAATCTTGTGTCACAGCTTCTGCCTGAGCTCAGGGTCCTCGCTACCTGGTCAAATCCCACCAGCTTGCGCGGCTGACCCGAGTGGTGCCATGTCTTGTGCAGGGAGCCGTGCAACGTTTGCCATGTCTTTGCGCTGCAGTTTGATGATTGAGCCGTTGAACTCAACGGTTTGGCGCTACGTAGAGCAACGGGCTGGGTAAGGTTACAGTTGGGAGGGAGGTGGAGAGAACAAGATAGGTGAAGGCTGAATGCAATCCCTAATGCGTCTGCAAACCATCAATGTGAAGACTCAGGCTGAGCAAGTTCCTTATTTCTCTTTCGAAACAGATTTTACTTAGCCGCCCGAAGAAACCATCCAGATAAGTCTATAAGTCTAAACACGGAAACTATACAAAGTACATAAAGGCTTAGATATGACCCTCTTATGTACCCAACGCCAAAATATGCCTAACCCAGTCGCCCATGGTATACAAGAAACTCCAAAGTCGAAACAACGCCTTTCCAACAGTATTTGGTCATACATAATATACAGATCAGTACGGCTGCTTCCACTCAGGAGCACAGTCACCCTTCGCCTCAATCCAGTCGTTGATACCGTTGACGAACCACCCGCTCACCCATCGCTCCTCAACCTTCTCTTCGGTCTTTGGTGTGCCAAGCTTGAAGCTTCGGGCAGTGCAACACGCACCATTGTGGTAGCGCCATTGGAAGCACTCGCGGTTCTTGTGGAAGTCGTTGTCGCCAATGCGGATACTGTACTTGGAACGGATGAGGGCGTCGCGCTCGCCCTCATTGTGTAGTGCCTCGATTTCCTCGTTGCTAATGTCTAGGCCGGCTGCTTCACAGACTTGAGAACAAGCGGCAGCCGAGATATGAGCGCGTCGCTCGATGGCATTCTTGTCCTCCTCGTTCTTTTGACGGCTCTTCTCGCGGTCCCCAACTCGATCTTGTTCTTCTTGAGTAGGCCCGATGTAGCAGGTGTCGTCGGAAAGGTTGTCCCAGTCGAGACGATGGGAAAGAAGGTTGGGAGCGAAGAAGGCCTCATACATATCCTTGATTTGAACGATGTTTTTCTATTTCTGTGTTAGCTGTGGCTCCATGATATACACCCGCGGCCGCACTTACTTTACTTGTCCGGGTCTGCTCGTACTGCCAGACAGAGCTGACCTCCTCAGAGTTCATATGGTGCATTGTCAATAGAGGTTCACACCAGTGGCCATTCCCGTATGGTAGTGTGTTGGGCTTCTCGCCATTGAACATGGGATGAGCCTGCTTCACTTTCGAGCCCGTCTCGGTAACGGCTAGAGACATGAGAAGATCACCACAGCACTCGTTTGGAGCCATTGCGTCGTACTTGGCAGCCAGATCGGGAATCTCCTCCGCCATTTTCCTGACTGTCTCTCCAGCAATAACGTAACCACTGCCACCATGGGCAAATGGACTGTTTCCGAGGAAAGCAACGCTGCCGACATAAGGTGCCTCTGTCGCATTGGCCTTGTTTTGTAACCAATAAATCAAGTTGGGCCAGAAGACGTAGGTGTCGGCCTCGGCAAAGACATACCACTCCCGTCCAGGACGCATCGCCC
Organism: Nectriaceae sp. PG4201; assembly: GCA_023628695.1. Taxonomy (NCBI): domain Eukaryota; kingdom Fungi; phylum Ascomycota; class Sordariomycetes; order Hypocreales; family Nectriaceae; species Nectriaceae sp. PG4201. Next base: position 252,325 of record JAMAKE010000016.1, read on the forward strand.
ATGCGCGCTCAATCATATGGAGAAACTTGTACTTATCCAGCTCCCACGCTCCCTTCAACTCTTTCGTACAGTCTTTTTGAGAAACTGGGCAGGTGATCTGCACATCGTACAGTTCGAACTCTCTAAGGCCCTTCTTGACTTCCTCGCTGACTCCCTCGAGCACATTGTAGATGTGGTACTTTCCGATTTGTTGCTCCTAAACAAGTTGTTAGCATCGGGTTCGATCTCACGATCATTGCGGTCTCGATCGACGAGACTAAGAATAAGCTCGACTAGTCAAGCCCATGTGTGAGAAGCCGACTTACTAAATCTGAAAATAGTAGGAAGTCATCCACGCATTGCAAATTTGTCAATAGCTGTGTAGGGAGCTTGTCGTATGCCTCCGTAGCCCCGGTCTTCATGACGAGCATAACGCTGTCCATGTTTGGGAAGCCATCGCATGGGCTGCTAACATTCAGCTGGGCTTTGACGACGCTCTCGCCGCTGTTTGTATACAGGGTGTTGTTGTAGACATCGCCATCGTTGAGGTACTTGGAGAGGTGGTCGGAGAAATAATGCTTGTAGTAACCGGCAGTATCATGATCGCTCAGTTGATACAGGGGCACAACGAGGAGAAAGGTCAGAGCGACCGCGGTGAGCAGGGCCAGTCTGCAACCCCGGGGCATTGTGCTAGTGCTCCATGAAGAGGAGCCAATGCTGAGACCCATCAGAGATAAGAGAAGCAAAGAGGCCAGAAAGCCCAGGAGCAGAAACAAAGCAGGCGAGAGTGATTAGGTGAAGGAAAGGTGAGAGAATGAACAAACGAGACTATTGGGAGGAACTCGACAAACAGATGGGAGCACCAGCGAAACTTCGTGCATCGATCACGTTTTGTGGTTTGTGGACTTAGACGCGAGGATGCGTCGAGGTATCAATTTACCACTGCACCAGGCCCCGACTAGACCCATGCCGTCACGATAATCGGACGAATTGATAGACAGAGTCTCCGCATCTGGGTCGAGGCGGCTCGTTGACTGGATATCTCCCGGATTACGAATCAAGGCAAGCTCAGCAGCGAAATAACCAGGGCGGGAACCGGTCGCAAACGAAGTGACCCAAAGTCGGCCCCTTAGCGGTACGATTCTAGACAAATGGCACCCGAAACCCCCAGTTCGCATCGTACCCATCAAACCCACAGGTGTCCACCGCCGCCCATGCCGATCCTAGAAGGGACGAAAGCGTGTGCGGACGCGAGAAGCAGGTGCCGGAATAGATGACACAGAAATGATAAGAGCCAGGTCGACTCGAGTTGCGTCACAGCACAGCATCACCGGCCAACCTCACAAAGTTTCATTGTCGAAGTCGCAATGATGCGAGCAATCGCCTTATCTTGTCCTTGCCTTATCCAACGCTGAGTCGCAATGGGAGACGGCTCATGCTCAGTTCCAGGCCTAGATAGACTTCACCGGATATAGCTGGAGTTCGATAGCGGCAGAAATGTCTATTTCGAGGCGCCATCCCAAAATGGCCAAGAATGGCACCAAGTGGGCCCCTTCTAAACCTCTTCAGCCCGCTGCCGAATCCAGGGTTCCATCATATCCTGACCAACGGTGTTCGCACGTGGTGAACCACACCATCGCCAATTGAGATGCATCCTCTAGGCACGTTGCGCCAATCCGTGCTTGTTCATCCTCTCGAACCTTTCCTTTCAAAGTTCGAATGCGGCCAACTCGTCCGCCAAGACCCTTTTGCTTGGTGATTGTGTCTCAGCCACGGTTCAGCAGCTGGTATCCCAAATCCCCTATATCCGACTCAACCATAGCATTCGTCCCTAATAAACACCCTATGTTGCCATGCTTGCGACGCCAACGCCTAAACCTGAAGTGAATCGGAATCCATCATTGTAGCGAAACCCAAGTGGGTATGATGATTAATTTTTGGAGCCTCAAACGACCCAGAAGGCACTGCTGGCACCTTCAAAGGCGTTGATTTGACCTCCAACCGATTTTGCATCGCCATAATATCGCAGTCTGTACTGTCCAGATTGCGCCCAGTCTTCAATCTGCCACACAATCTCGACCTCGCTCGTCCCAAGCAGCTCACTGGTCCGTCGCCAGTTAAAGATCAGTCCCCAGTCGGAATCATCTCGGACTGTCTTCCATCTCCCCTGCGGGCCATCTCGAAACTCAACCGCGGCATATGTACTTTCTAACCGTAGATTACTCCGTGGGTTGGCGCCGACAAACACAGCCGTCACTTGGTCTCCTTTTTTCTTGCTTAGCTCATCAATATCTAATTTAATGTCCCCGAATTGTCGAAACCACGGCGTTCCATCGAAAACTACGCCGGGGATGAAACTCAAAGACCGGTTGCTGTTGTCGGGGGGGAGAGGGCCGCTGTCATGGGAAATGCCATTCCACGTGTTGTTAGCCCCTAGGTATGGGAGTTGATGTATGGTCCGATTAATGTATGCCTCAAGAGTGTTCGGGCCGTAGAGAGTCGATGCTCCTTCGTATCGCTGAATACTGTATTCGTTAGCCCTCGCTTCCAGCTGATCGTTGTCCATCCCTGAACACTCACCCGTATTCTTGCTCAGTGCTAATATAATGGGTGTAGCTGTTTGCAGGCCCTCCTAAGACAACAATAGGGGTTTCGCCATTGAGCTCGTCTTTGAGGATCTGCGATACAGTTGTCGCAACAGCGTTCTTCCATCTACGGCCAGCCATAGTGGTAGCCTCACCAGGACTGACGATTATTATCAACTGTCCAACTCTGAATGTTTGTATGTCCACAATATTCGGGGTCCATTCGTAGGGTTTATGGGCCTCACCCACATCTAGGAGGATGGGCTTGGGGGCTTGACACGCGATCTGGTCCTGGCCCGGTTCCTTCAGAAAGCCGGAGACGACTTTCCAGAGAGGCGAAGTATTGGAGGAATTTGACTCATGTTGAGTAAAATCGAAGGCTCCTGGTCCATCAGAAGTACCAGCTGCGAAAGAGTAGCCTAAGGCGGCCGGACAAGTTCGCGCGACCGATCCGTTTTGCAATATGAACTCGAATCCAGACATGTTGTGAAAGTTATGTATCGCCTTGACTTCCGGACCTCGAAGATAAGGTGAGTCTTGGTTGAGAGACTCAAAGAGCTCCAGTGCAGCTTCGTACTGGCGCTTGCCAATCTCGAAGCAGGACATCGCTCCGTTGTCCTTGTGGCGGAAATGAGGGCCCCTTGCGTGACAATGCTGGCTTCTCCCATTGCTGCAAGTACTATTTTCGAAATTGCACATCTCTCCAGACCCATCTTCGCACCAAGCGCCGAGAATGTTGGGACTAACGTCGCCCATATTGGCTTGGGAGAAGCCCGCCACGAAGCCACTTGAATATTTTTCGTCATCCTGTCTTCGGATGTGTTTCTCGAAGAGGTCTGCGGCTACACCCTTATTATCACCAGATATAAGAGTATTGTTCCCCAACATAGATGTCCCGTGAGTAGGGAACCATGTCAAGATTCCAATGTTCACGCTGTCCACCGCCCGCTGAAATTTGAGCAATGTCATCTCTTGTTCCACAGATCCGTCATCTTCAACACTTATGTTATAGTTCGCCCGTTCTGATTCAGGGTTGGCTAGGTAGGCAAATAGGCTCCGATTAATGCTTGCATTACGGACTTTGGTGGTTCCAATGCTCAGATAGCCTGGTTCTAGACTCTCATGAGCTCGACGAATCGAGAGTAGACAGCCATCTACGATAGCTTGATAGCTTTGTTGATCGAATCCTTTACTGGTAATCTGGGGGAGGAGGTAGTTGAGCCATGCTCCTGGGCCGGAATGAGAATGTGTGCCGGTGACTGCTAGGTTGTTGTGGCCGTAAATATCGTAACCAGGTCCCATCTCTCGTAATCCCGATAGAATCCCATATCGAACCGCTGTGTCCCCGGATTGAGTATCGAGAACAAGATAGATGAATCTGTCGGCGGGGTCGTCTATGTTTCCAATGATGAAAGCCCGAGAGTAAAGTCGCTGGTGAAGGCCACTTCCAACTTGCTTCGGGTCTGCATAGCCCATCATATTTATTTCCACAACAGGGCCCGTGATATCCGCTTTTCCCACACCCAGGAGATATTGATCCTTGGCTCCTAGTACACCGTTGTCACTCGGCGACTGTCCATCGTGCACTTTCTCGGTGCCTTCGAATGGATTCCATACATCGACGGATTTTCGGGTGGAGAGGTACAATCCAGCAAAGATTATAATGGCGACGAAAATCGAAACACCAAGAAAGAAGTCACGGCAAGCTGAACGTTGTCTGCTAGCTGGTCGAGAGGTAGATAAAAGTCGGGATGGGTTTTGCAAGGCGTCCGCCTTTCCCGGACTATGCCCGGAGGACATGTTGAATGTCGGGGTAAGTGACGAGATGCTAGCGGCGATGAACACCGATAGCCCGGAATGGAAGCTGTTTAGTATCGGATTCAATATGTGTCGATAGACTATGGTAGATCGCAATGAGGCTCCGAGGTCTCGGCAATCGCTTGGTGGGGTCGAGATATGTGCATAGTAAGCTGGAGGTGAATTCTCCAACGTTGAGGCCGCTGCTTCCTGCTTTGTGTGCCGTTATCCGGTGACGTAGGATGGATGCAAGGGTAGCTGTGGCAGCTGCGGCAGTTACGGCCTGGCGGGTTTAGTCGCAGGAACCATGCCCAAGGCAGAAAGAAGCATAAACGGTTCCTCTCTTCCTTGGATGAGCAATCTACACCACAGAAGTCGTCATCATCATCTAAACCTCTCATTTGCACGACTGCCTCCGAATGGGAGGGCGATAGTGACCATGTTTCTCGGCTAGAAACTTTGAATGGCTGTAATTCTCATAATGAGATGCCCATATTATGGCCTTACAGCAGCCTGAACACCCCATGTTCATGGATGTCTCAAGCCACACCACCGACAAACAGCCAAGTCACCAATCGTTCCGATCAGTGCCCCTTTCGTCAGATCTAACTTTCGTGGTGCATCTGACAGGACCCTTGAGACTTGTGAATTCGGGCGACAGACCGACTCCTCCGAAGAAACTCGCGTTTCTTTTTTAGTCCAACCGACGCCCGTATGCACGTCAAAGATGGGCACAATATCGTCCAGCTTGCGCCATCACAGAGTGGTTCCCAATTAGCCCTTGGCACCTCTGGTTCGTCCGATTGATATCGAGGGATCATAGACTAAGGTAGGAAAGGGGGAAAACCCCCCGCCCCCGCCGACGAGGTTCACGCAGTGTCGGAAACCGAGTCAGACCGTTTCCGGGCGGGTGATGATGCCTCGACGACACCCGGGGTTGCATACGTTTGCGGCTTATCAATCAAGCAAAAGCCAATAACCAGGTGCAGGGAGAAACCAATGAGACTCAATTACGTCCTTGATTCCAAACCACGGCCAACAAGCCGTTATTCACGCTCTTGTATTAATCGTCCAAGTCTTGAACTATAACGGAAATGGGAGCTTGCGGAAGTCTGGGCGAGCTCGACCCCTTATCGCATCCACTTCATTCCGCGGCTTTGTCCAGATCGGGCTGTTAGCTCTCGTCGCAATCGAGCGCACAACCAATTGCCATGGTTCAGCTACCATGCGCTCCCCAGCTTCCTACACGTAATCTACCCTTGCACTGGTGCTAAAGGCAAGCCTGTTCTTAAATACTACGCCACCTTTTCATTTCAAACATTATGAGATCTTTCTCTCGTCCTTTGGTCCGATCCTATTTTGTTCTCAGATAGGCCGGATAGTCGCGGCAACTAGGGATTCCGAGTCGTGACACCTCGACTACCACCACGAACCCTGCGCTCACCACAGGCGGCCTTTGATCCCAGCAGAGGTGGGTATAATTGAGGGTTGTTACAGATTGATAAAAGAAGGAATTTGCAAGTGTTCTTTTAAGACGCCTCGGATTTAGTCAAACGCTCCTGTCACTGTCAGGCGCACCTTTGCGCGGCAAAGGTTTTTTTTCTCTCTCGCGGCCTTGGGACCATAAAGCCTTCGGCAGCACAGGATGACGGGACAATGCGGTCATGGGCCAGTACAGACCAGTGCCGTGGTTGTACTTGGAGCTTCACAATGTCCAGCCATTCCTCCTCCGTCTCCTCCAACACCATCCCTGTCCACACCGGGAAATACGCTCTGCCAACCTATAGATCCTCTCAGCCTCGACCAGGAATCCTGGGAAGATCCGCAAGTGAAAGAGCAGCGGCTGCGTGATGGACTCCATGTTCTCAACACCGAAGCTCTTGCCTTGAGGAATCTCACGAAATTATATGAGACGGATCCTCTGGCCCGAGAGGGATTCAACAAGTCAGTCCAGGTCATTACTCGACAGGAGGCCACAGGTGGGAAGCTGGTCATCATCGGGGTTGGGAAGTCAGGGCATATTGGGCAGAAGCTAGTTGCGACCTTCAAGAGCCTTGCCATCCATGCCGTCTTTCTCCATCCCACAGAAGCCCTCCATGGGGATATGGGCATCATCGGACCTAATGACACCCTCATGTTCATCACGTTCTCTGGAAAGACGCAGGAGCTCTTTCTCATGCTCCCTCATTTGGATACCAGTCTTCCGGTAATCTTACTCACTTCTCACACGTCCCATGAGACATGTGAGTTCTTTAAGCATCGCCCAGATACGATCCTCCTACCCGCCCCGATCTTAGAACCTGAGAAGGTCTCGTTTGGTGTATCAGCGCCAACAACATCCACGACAATGGCTCTAGCAATAGGCGATGCACTTGCTATCGCTGCTGCAAAAGAGCTCCACGCAAGTGTCTCTTCCGTCTTTGCAAAGAACCACCCTGGAGGTGCCATTGGTGCTGCCGCTAGACAGCCTCACACAATCAAGGACATATCATTGGCATGGGCTGATATTCCAACTACACCAGGATTGCAGAACGATAGTTCAGGGGGCGATCTTCTTCGAGCCGGTTATGACTCAGCAACGGGATGGGTTAGGGTGTTAGATAGGATTGCGTCTCCGAGTAAGATTCGGAGTCTTGACACATCGGATCTAACCCGGAAGGTGGGTGATATTGAGGGGCTTCTCGTTTCTAGATCTCAAATGCTCTCACTCTCTGCTTGCACCAGCATTCGCCAAGCTCGAGATATTTTGCAGAACATGCAATCTTCCCTGACGGAAGAGGATGTTCTGTGTGGGCCGGACTCAGTCATAGCCATCATGGAGAAGGGTGAAATTATCGGCGTTTTAGAGGGTGGGAAGGTTTTGGACCACAAGTCATAATGGATGGCATTGTGCTGATTACTCCAACGTTAGAAATTGGTGGGACTGGACGGACCTTGCATTGGGAGGCTATTCTGAGCCATATTCAGCGATTCATCATCGCTCTCGGCGTTTATTGATTGATAGAACGGCGATCCATGGGCTGATCCGCCTGGTAGGATGAATGATATGACCCGGGATGATATCCCTTCACTTTTCTCCCTGAGATTTGCCCGGAATTATGTGTGACGCAAGGGATTGCAGAATCGGTCATTGAGGTATCAGGTATAGTCCGAAACTCAGCCATATGCCTCTCCAAGAAAAGATAAGAGTGGCCATCTATCTCCAAAAGGAAGACTTTTTTGGTTGCCGTAGTTTGGAAGAAAGCGACAAGTCAGCATGCGAGAAACAGAATCATATTTGTCTCAAAGCAGGTCATGTATTTCCTAAGTCTAAGATCTTGCAGTGCCATACCTACCTAAGCATGTGATGCAACTGTCTTGCTTACGTCGAGTCTCCCCACACTTACATATCGAGTTCAGAGTCTCCTATCTCAAGCCTCAGGATTTGTCGGACTGGGGTACACGAAGCAACCATCCCTGGCAGCAATTATTAATCTCAGGAGTAAAAATGATCCCATACTCGCATTGATAATATACTTTAGGTTCGAGAATGCATGCGTTTACGGGAGACTACTTCTTGTTGAAGAGAGGGATCATGTCGGCAGCCCATTTGGGAATTGTCGAGCAGAAGTTCCGACCAGGTTCAGGCTAAATTCATGGGTCCTGAAACTAGACAAGGGTGTCGGGAGCCATGTTTTCTAGACCCTGTTGGTCGCGTGACCATTATCAAATTGAGATTTCTGAGCATTGAGGTCTCGAAGTGAGGCTCTTGCAGAAGCTATTTGGCCATTAGGATAGCAGGTAGTCAGAAGTATTGCCCACCGGAATAAGGCTTCAAGATACTTCGCACAATGGCGGCCTCGAGAAACTTATGAGGACGAGGCTCTTAGTTGATAGAGATCCTAAGACGTCCTCGACTTTGACATCCGATGCCTGGAGTAAGACACGCTAAGATGGCGAACAAACCGGCACAGCGGAAGACTCTCACCTAAGCCAATACAGGAATCTCTAGCATAACACCCTTATTTTCGGGGGTTTCCCATTTTCAGGGTCCAGTCACGTTGCGTCGTTGCGAAGTTTTTTTTGTCTACGAGGTCTGGAAAAAGATGCATTTCTCCAGACCGAGAGATGGATTTGGAAAGGGCCGGTTTGCCACGCGGATGTGGAGACTAGGAATTGCTTAAGCGAGTTCATACCAGCGACGCTTGTCGTCGAACCCTGCCGCAAGTCTGGCGAGTGAGGGGAAACAGGTATATCGGCCGTGAAGTTCGAGACCCTTCAAGGGTTGAGGCTGGTAGTAGTAGACCCCATTGACAGAGCCCCATTCTAAGCGGCTTTCATTTGTATTTAGATTGCCGAGTGTTGCTGTTGACTAGTGGGCTTAAGGACCCGAATCAAGTTACGGCCCGAGGACGAAATGGAGACAAGCAGATGGCGAGCGGACCGAGTTCAACTTTGATTTCACCAAGCGGAATAACATCCGTTGATGGTTGGTGTTGTTGCTGGAGTTGCCACTCAATAACCTCTGGCCTAAGACGCAGAGATGCGGTTCCCTGTCCGCTGGGTCCAAAATTCATGAGACATTGCGCAGCATAATTCTGGTGGTGGACGTCTCATGTTTTCTTGGAACCACTAGCCTGTCACCTCCAGTGGAGAGTCACCAGCGCTTGTCACTGGACGGTGCCGATGGACCAATAACGTGACGAAGGCCCTGCCAAGGCCCTGCAGCAGGCTATGGAGAGCGCAGAGCCAGTCGTTGGAGCATGTGCTCGACGTTGGCATGGATGAAGGAATCTTGGGGTTGGCCTTGACATCGATAAGAATGCTCGAGTCAAAGTAGGATCGCGGGGGGATTTAAACCGGAAATGGGCGTCGCGGGGGAGGGGGATGAAGAGCCGAGACTTGCAGGCTGATGCAAGTTGCCGTTGCGATGATGGCGAGTCTCATCATGGTCCGTGTTCTGAACTTCGTATTGGTGGCTGGTGTTGAAGACTGGGACGTGCAACCCTGGACGCTGGTCGACGGTCGAGGCGTCTCAGACAGGGGCGGGGGTCGGCTTGCAACTCAAAAATCATCACACTTGCCCCCCGTTAACTTGGTCGGCAATTCTTGTTTCGAGGACTCAATGGGGCGCCGATACACGGGCGAACCGACCGATGCTGGCTGATGCTTGCTTGCTTGCATCTGCATGGACCGGTAACGACGGTGCAAGCGTTGAGACGGTAATCTGTAGCTGCACAGTAACCAAGGCCTAGAGCTCTGTATGCAGGCTTTGCCGGCTGATAAGCACAGGGTTCATTGACGACGAGGTACGCTCATTGGCAGGAGCGGTGTCCGATTACCCTGTACCTCCAGACCTAGATTTCGAGATAAGGTTCCACTGTGTCGATAACATAATCCCAGCCATTGATGGTCTCACCGGCGATTGTTCTCTACTTTTAGCCTTCCTGGCTCTGCGTCCGTTGAGATCCAACGTCGGACACCGTGATCCATGATTCCCTCTAAAAAAGATAGCCCGCCTACAGTCGTCCACAAACGTTTGTTGACCTTTGGAGGTTTGCAGGGCGAGCGGGCTCCTCCGCTAGCGGCCTTCAGCTGGGAAGACGGTACTAGGCCAGGTCCTAAAACACGATTGGGGGGGCGAGCCCTGGAGTAGCCCTGCAGGGACCCTCCATGGCTGAAAAGACTCCTCACAGTGCCGCTCTTTAGCGTACCAGCGGATGAGATAATGGATCTCACTACCATAGTATTAGAAGTCCGGTATCTACCTCCCACTTGGGCTTGCCCACCCTTTGACTCCCTCTCTCACTCTCTCTGCCCATCTAGAACGCCGTTGCTCTGAAACTCTAAACTTCCAATCTCCAGGTGTGAAATTCTCCCGAGACAGGCGAGAGTCAAACAGTTGCCAGGGTTATCACTGAGCTGCGCCTGGCTCACGAGACTTACAGCGGGCATCCCGTACACACGCAATTGAGGCCGCCGCCGCCAGCTCCGAGCCCGCTTTCTTGCTTTTTTTGCTTCCCGTTCGCCTTGCGCATTGGACCGGCCTCCCGTACTTTAGTCTGTACGTCATTCCAGCGCCCCGTCGACGACGATACCTTCTTTCCTCTATCGACTCCCAACCTGCGCCCTCACTTCCAATCCTCCTCCTCACTCGACTCGGGGACCGAGGAGCTTTGCTTCTACCCGGCCGCTGCACTAGTTACAATTGCCCTTGTCAGAGAATGAAATACGGCCAGCAGCTCGAGCGCGAATCCGTCCCAGAATGGAGTCTCCGTAGGTTTCTACTCCGTCCAACGTCGGCTCGCTGCAGGAAACGTAACTGATCAGAGGGGACGTTTGATTTAGACAACCTCGATTATAACTCGCTCAAGCATGAGATCAAAGTCCACACAACCCGCGACCAGGCCACCGCCATGGCGATCCCCGGCCACCAAGATCCCGCCCTGCGACGCTTCGAGGATGGGCTGTACAACGAGCTGTGTCGGCAACACGGTCGCCTTGACCTCTTCGTCACGAGCAAAGCCGATGAGATCTCCCGTCGTCTGGGTGCGCAACAACCCCCCAAAATCCCCCTTCGACGCCGATTATACTAACAATGCCCGATAGAACACCTGGTGAAGAGTCTGAACCGCTGGCTCACCAAATCCCACGATCAATTGACCCCCGATACGTCAATAAGGTATCATCGAAAGTTTGCCAAGTACGAGCGCGAGCTATTACGCTGTGGCGGGGACATCCAGGCCCTCTTGCGCTTCGCCAATGCCCAGGTGGTTGCTTTCCGGAAGATCATCAAGAAATACAAGGTTTGTACTAGCTACTCCACGTCATATGCTGGAGATTCCGAACTCTAACGTCATTCATCAATTGTAGAAATGGACTGGCTCGACTACCCTCGGCTCACGCTTCAACGAGAACATCCTATCCGATCCCAAGAGCTTCACGCGCCGCGATTTCACGACCCTCCAGACCCGGTATGACGAAATATCTGCTACTCTCCACGCCTCGGCGCCTGTCATGAGTGAACCGAGCTCCCCGGAATCAATATCGCAGCCGTTTTCCGACCCAGCGCGACCTAGGAGCAGTACAACTCGGCAGCATACCGACTTTGAGCCTCTACCTCCACCACAGATGGTCGAGCAAATCAAGTATTGGAATGAATATGACGATGGCAGTGAATGCGGAAGTCCCGACGACGAGTATGCTATTTATGTCAACCCAGACGGTGATATTAGTTTCCCAGGCCTCGACTATGTAAAGGGCATTTTCAAGGTCCCTATGGAAAAGGCAACGAGGTGGTTCAGACTTGATAACTCTCCCGACCGAAGACCTCTCCTAGGAGCGAACCACTCCTTTGTTGGGTATTCCTCCACCGCGACCACTACGGAGTCCGACGAAGAAGGCTATGCTAGTTCCGAGTGTTATCCCGTGTCTGGTTATGCCGCCCATTACGCCCTCCCTAGCGTCGCCCAGCAAAAAGTCCTTCGTTATCGCGAAACCGTGCTCTTTTGGGGCACCATCGGCTGCTTCATTGCATCCTTTATCCTCCTCTCCGTGGCAGGTATCTTGATCTCCACAGGCAGGCATAAACTTCGGGTGGAGGTAGACGCCGGTGTGACTGTCGGTGTCGTCTCCAGTTTATTCTCGGCGTGTTCAGCCTTGGGCATGACTCTCTACCGGCGAGATCCCCTATCGCTATCATACAAACTGATGGTATGGAGCACGTTTATTGCGTCATGCCTCCTAAACGGAATGCTTTTGGTCCTGGTCGTGGGTAACTCCCCATGACATTCCATGTCCAGTGGACCTCCCCTTGTATCCGTTCGACTCTAGAGTGTGCCAGAAATGTTGGCCTTATGGCCTCTTTTTCATGTGTTGGCGTTTGGGGCTTGGCATTGAGCGCAGGCTGCGGCCATGATATGTCTATGTTTTGAGCGATGTCCAGACTGGGGTTTTCAAGTCTCGGTTATTATGAATCTTTTTCTTTTGTTCAATTTTTATCATGGCAGCGTCTAGACCATAAACAATGCCTCGCGGTTGTTGTATGAATAGGGTAGTTAAGCGATTGGGAATTAGTCTGCAAATGTAGTGCAATACCAGCGAGGTTACCAGCTTAGCTGATTAGGTCTTTTCGTCGTGATGTGGATGATGAGTACAATGTTCGTCCTCATGGGTATCACTTAGAATGAGTAGGGATTTGAGTTGACGCTGGGTATCAATCAATGAGGTAACTTGGAAATAATTGTTAGAACCTGTTATCACGAACCGAATGGTAACTCAAGCAGGCCGGGAACCACAAAGAAGACTTACTCAGTCAGCTAAAAAGCACCAAGGGGTAATTGATGTAGCTCCATCTGAGGCTATATAAGCCTCGATCCTATCAACTAGTTGTGCTATGTCTCTGTTAGCTCAACCCGCTGCAACCATCAAGTTTCCTACACCTCCTACAACTCTTGTATGATAGACTTAAGAACAAATGCTTAAGCGTAAGGGGAACTATGGAGAGGTAATATAAATGACTTACCAGCAACGCCCCACCGTTTCGCAAAGAAATGCAAAGCGCTATAAATCGCATGGAAACGGGCATCCGCCTCCGGAACAACACGTTCAAAGTTGCTCAGCACCATCAGACAATGGTACGCGCTATACGGTGTTATGGGCGAGCTTGGGGCTAGTAGCTGTGGGCGGCGAGCGAATTGGTCGTTGAGATCCGTTGTAGTGTCGGCAATGATGCGGACTGCGAAGTTCAGGCCGGCGATGGCCTTGAGAGCGTAGACGTCGGAGGATGCGTGGTGAATGTTTGTTGAGTCGACAGTCCGGAGGTAGCGGCAGTAGATGTAAAGGAGAAGGCTGGTAAAGTTAGTGTGATGGTCGAGCTTGCGTGGGTTGATGTAATGGGGTTGATGTGAGAGGAAGGGAAAGTATACACACCAAGTACAAGTGGCAAAACACTCGTAATAGTCTCCCCATCGTGAAGCTTGCCATACCATAGCCTCGACCAACGCCCGGGTCTCGATATCAAGGTCTGAGAAATCATCCAGCGGAGCCTGGCTCAGGCCTGTCAGAGCCTTTGTGTACAGGATAGCGCACTGGCAGTTGCGTTGAAAAGGACCGACAGGCACCGAGGGACTGACACTAGCCGGGTGCCGCTGAACGCTTGTGGTCGGAGTTTGCGCGTCTTTGATCCAGACTAAGTTGGTGGTTGGAAGGAGGTCGTCAGGGGCGGGGTGAGAGACGTGGAGAGGCATCGAGTTTAGGTTGCAGTCGACGTGGATGAGCCTAGAGAAGTCTTGTGAGCATCATCCTTTAAAGTAAGAATTGAGATATGAAGGAGAAGAATCCGTACCTGTCCAAGACAAAGAGTCCCCAATAGACACATCTTCGCTCCTCGTCCTCGTACGCCACTCGTGCATCCTTCTCCGTCTCGACATACTTCCCTGGCCGAATTCCCATCGCATTAACCATATTATTCGCATCCCCAATTGTGACATACGCCCTCCTCACAGCACCATGACCAAACTCATACAGCCCCAACAGCACGGTACACTGTATCAGCTCGATGCTCGGCTCCGACAGCCCCCTGAGAATACTTAGGATTCGCTTGGCGGCCAAGTATGCGGGTAACTTGATCATCATCTCCTTCTCCTCCGTGCTTCCCATGTTGAGCGGATCCTTCGAGTTACGGTATTGCGTAAGAAGCTGCATGGAGACCATGAGGAGAGCGATATGCGGGTTATCAGGAATGTCGTTTGGCCCCAGGCCTTTGGTCCTGTGGGCGAAGAGTTCTGGGTGGACGATGGACAGCCAGGGGTTCATGGTTTCGAAGTATCGCTCTGTTGAAGTGCACCAGTTGATGTTCCTCGAGCTAAGAAGCGTCATAACCATGGAGCTCGAAACGTCGAAGTTCGGGTCGAAGATGCTGTAAGTAGGTGCGCTGACATTCGACCTGGTGTGGTCGGCTCCCTTGGAGTTCAATAAATATCCCGGGTCTACAACAGCTGTGGCTGGCGCCGTGTAGACGAAATCATAGCAACACGTCGTAGTAAGTCTATACTCGTTAGTAATCCCCCGGAACCAAGTTCAACTCAAGGCAAATAGAGAGCAAACCTGGTACATCGTGAACAAGCCGGCAACGCCTTGTCACACTTCTTCTTGGTGCGGGTACATTTCTCGCAAGCCCGATGAGCGCGCTCCACCTCCATAGGCGATCCGGATTCTTGCGACGACACGGATTTACCCATTTTGTCGTATGGTTCTCATTCTTCGACGGGAGTTTGTTCGGGATGAGCTCCCCGAGATTGACGATGAAAGATGGATAAATTGTATGGGCTTCAGAGCCTAAGGTCCCCTCGAAGCTTCAGACGGCCGGATTAGACAAGACGTCCCTTTAGTCAGCCGCTGACGGCAATTTTTTGAAAACCTGGAAAGATTTCATAAGCAGAAGCATGCAACCTCCATGCTTACGGCGTTTCTAGGCACGTCGTCTGATTCACTTTGAGCATGCTGGGATGAGATGGGCTGAAGTCGGGTGTCTGACATTAGATGGGGAGCCCTGGCTAACTTAAGCACTAATTAAAGTACCGTTGAAGGTTTGAGAGGGGGAGAGGGAAGAGGCACGTGTGGTGGGGCGATGCTTACCCTAGAGTGACGGGTTTTGCGAGTCATATTGAGTTTTGGAAGGGCTGCTGGGTGTTGCAACCTTGTGAAATAAGCTTCGCCTCGTTCGGATGTAGGGGTATTTGGAATACCCACACCCGGTTTGGTAGGGAGCGGGAGCCCGGGCGAGCTTATGAGGGCTTGGATGGAGGCCGGCTGACCTCATCCATATCCTCCGGTGAGATGATTGTTGGCACTCGGTGATTATCACCATTTCTTCGCACTTATCTATAAATCTTCAGTCAGCTCCGAGCAAATATAAGGAATGTCAAGTCAAGTCCATGTGTTTATCAAACACTTACCCGCGTAACCCGGTGAAACTCCTAATAGGTCTTGCCAAGAGATGCTTGGCCTGATGTCACTTCCACGCGGAACAAAAGCAAATACGGTTAAATCTCAACGTCCTGACCTCGACGACATTCGAAGCAGAAATCGTCTAGCTTATATGTCGAACAGTTCCTGAATCCTACGATCCTTCGACTATGTGAAACCACATAGACGCTATGGCTCGGCCGGCTCGCGGGCTTCACCGCCGGAGCCTCTGGAAGGATTCGGCGCCGACACAGTGGAACTCCCGTCCCATCCCATCCCCATCCGGAAGCCATCCCATCCGGAAGCCATCCCATCCTCTAGGCTGGCCGTTTGACTCATCGGGATTTTACCATACCTAATCGCTACTATACCTCATCTGGCAGGTCACCCTGCGATCAACCAATCTGAAGCTGGCTTGCGGAGTGACGATCCTAAGGAAGAACGTAGAAATGCTAGTATTTGACCTCAAAACTCGAAAGCTCCTCCAATAGTCGAGCCTTGTTGCCTCGATACCGAGAATTGAGAGTGCTCTGATTATCGGAAGCCATAGCGTATAAACACGTCCTTAAGTGCTAGCTTGGTGACACGGCGACAATTGGTGAGTAACAGGGATTGATCCTGGATCTAGGCCAAGTCTCGAGATGATGAAGGAGGACTTTTATGTGCTTTAACCCTCCCCAAGGCTCAGGACGGAACAGCCTGCGTGTGTTCAGCACACAACTATCTCATCGCTGGCATCCTGTTCAAAATGGCGCCTCAACTCATCCCCCTCGTCAAAAACCACCTCATGAGTCTCCGAAATATCATGAGTAAACAACTAATCACCTCCAGACCCAAATGCCAACCTACCACGTCCGCCCCGGCCGTATGGCCGACCTGCCTGCCAGCGCAAACCTTTATGTCAGGTCCTTCGACAAGGAAGCCCTCCTCGACTACATGTTTCCCAGCCGACGGACCGACCCCACGGCTTTCCACACATGGCTGTTCCGCAAGTTTGAAACCAGGTGGTGGACGCCCGGTTACTTTCTAACTATGGTGGTTGAAAAAAAGGACGGCCAAGAGGGCAAGGAAAACGAGCGTCCCGTTGCGTTTACTTGGTGGGAGAGGCCAGCCTCGTCGCTGAGTTTTCGAGAGCGGTGGCTATCACCCTGTAAGCCAACCTCTCCCCTTAAAAATAGACATAAAGATCCAAAGAGCTAAATACTTCCAGTCGCATGGTTCTCCCCCATAGTGAGAGGTTTCCTTAACATCCGTAACGCCCTCTTCCCCATCCCAACACCACACCCGGACCGTCTTGAAATCTACACTCGCGTCTTCGCCGGCATCCAGCCAAATATCCTCAACACCCCGCGCCGGCGCGAAGCCTGGTATCTTGCTAGCCTGGGCGTGGAGCCGGAGCTTCAGGGCAAGGGGCTAGGTGGCATGGTGCTCCGGGATGGGTTGCAGAAGGTGGATGAGGCGGGTGTGTTGGCGTGGCTGAGTGCGTTGGCAAACTTGGAGAAGTACTATGAACGGTATGGATTTGTGGAGGTGGGCAGATGCAACGTGGGGGAGCTGAAGGATTGGGACGGGGGGGCTATCATGTTCCGGGGAGAGTAGGAGGACATATAGAAGATGATCGACTTACAGCTGCTTGGCCATCGTTCGCACGAGCGAGACTTTAGAAATGGTTCGAGCAATACCGAATATTACATCACAACTCACATATGTAGGAAACCGAGAGTAAGCAAAACCATCGACCAAATAGGTGATGGAAAATTATAGCAAGGGTATTTAATGCGGGCTTTGCCATCCGTACAAAGAACCAAACAACAAGCCAATCTCCCTTCGGGCCTTTTGCGTCCCCTGTTCATTTAAATTTCGAAATCAAAGCCAAACTACCCATCCCCGAATAGCAAACGTTCCACCCCTACCCCCATTACCATGACCACTGAACCGTTGTCCTCACTGCCTTAACTGTTACGTTGAAAAGAGAGATAAGCCACCCAAATCGAAAGCCGAATATGGCGAGAGGGCGAAAGCTAGTAGGAAAAAGAACAAAAAACCCGAGGAGTTGGGGTCGCAAAGCCTACTCTAGAGGCAGCTTGCTGCGCATGCAAGCTGTGGGGTGCCGATAGACCACGAGAACCGGAAAAAGGCCGAAAACCGCGATGTGAAAAGCCGGTCAGAAGAAAAAAAACCAATGAGTTGCGGACGAAATGGCCCCTCAAGGGCAGATGAATGTATGCGAGTGGCCAAATTCTGACAGCCAGCCAACTGTGCAATCGAACGGTGGTAGGACTAAACACAGCAGCCGAAGCTTCCAGGAAACAGGACTAGTTCTGTTTGTTCTGGGTATCCTGGGTGTCTGGCTTGTTTTGGTCGTACTGGGAAGCCGGAATCCAGACTGGAGGTGGAGGCGTGGGTAGAATGGGATTGTAATGATATACAAAACCTACGTAGTCATGCCAAACCCAGAATCCACATCCTGGAGGGATTGGGCAATAGTAGAGAGGAGGGCCTCCAGTTGGACCTGAGGCAGCACTTGAGCTGTCTTTACCAGTATTGTCAGAGGGGGGGCTTTCAGTGATTGGAGCTGCCTGAGGTTGCTCCTGGGTGCTTGGGACAGGCACAGGTACCCAGTGACGATAGCCTGGGACAGGAACTCGCATGTTTGCTAGTATTGGAGCACGGAGTTATGGGTTGTGTAGAATAGTGAAGCTGGAGTGGCGACCTATGAATTCAGTCAGCATCATCTTTGCAGTATATGCGATTATCTAAGCTTACTAGATTGTCCTCCGTAGGTTGAGGAGCTTCGTAGATGGCGGTTGGCACTGTAAGAGGGCCTCGGGTTATAGTCTTTATAATCCTGTTGCTGAAGACGACGATAGGAATCACTGGCAGACACGCAAGTGTCCCGAGATGATCCGGCGGTGGGAGAGTGGATGGCACTGGAAGGAGATTCGATCGCTTTGTCGAACTCTATAACTTCTGGGAGGAACTCAACAGGAGGTAGATCTGTTAATTGACCTTGTTCAATATCCGATCGCAGACGCTGAACAATGTCGATGATGTCGTCGTGAGTCTTGCCTGTGCCAAGACTTTCAATGATCCAACGAGGAATCTCGCTCTGTTCGTTGAGCTCAGTAGTCAGGCGGTTTAGTTCGCGCTTGCGAATAGAGAATGTCCAGCTTTGGATGGAAATGCCTTCCGGGTTGACCTCTTTGTTGTCTTCGAACCCGAGGCTCCAAAAGATCATGCGAGCAATCTGCTCCGACACAAGCTTGATCTGAGTGATTGAGTAGAGTGGACCTTTGCGGTATCTGATTCTCTGGTAGTGCTTCCTGCACATACACACCCAGACGCGTTCAGGGATGCGACGAGTACAGACCTTGTTGCGTCCAAAGATATGAGAAATAACTTTCCGAGGGACGGAATCAGTGTTGCAGTTGTCAACAAATTGACAGATAGTCCCACCCTTGAGAACTTTGCCAACGTGAAAGTCGAACTGGCGAGCGTATTCTAGGACACGCTGCCGAGTATGGGGTTGAGGTGGAGTAAGCTGGGCCTGTTGTGGTAGCGAGATGGGCTCCGAGAGACTGTAATAATGTCAGCAAAGATTCCATACATGGGATGGATTCAAATATGAGTATGTGAAGGATATCGTTACTGTCAAAGTCTGGTGTTTGGGGAGGGATGGAGTGCGAGCCTGGTGGCCCGAGAGACGCGTGCCTGTGCCTCTATTCTGAAAGAAAAATATGGGAATTAGAAGAAGTTAATACTGACCCAAGGTAACGCGAATTATTGGAAGAGAAAGTGCTAGCTGGATCTGGGGCAGATAGAGCTCTCTGGTGTGTTTTCAGTGGTGGTTGCGAAGTGTTGCTTCGCGAAATCGAGATGCTTGAGGAGGAAAATATCAGCAGTTGTCAGGAGAGGAATTTTAATTTATGGCAGTCTGTGGGATGAGTAATATCAAGGGAAATCGACCCTGTAATCCGGCCCAAGTACTCATCAGAGCTTGCCGTCTGCAGTCGAAGTGCTGACGGGTATCGACCGGGTGTTCACCCAGCGTCCTATGAGACTCAGGGGAAAGAATCAGGCTAGCCAGGAAGTGAACAACAACAGTGACGCAAGATCATGTATTCTTGGATCATCCGAACACCGTCTTGAAAACCTTAAAGCTATTTTCAAGAGCAAATAGCTCCCCGGAGAAGATTGGATGGATCAAAGGAGAATACATGGATCGTCGGCGATTCACTGTTGTCTTGAACGACCTCTAGAATAGAATAGCAAGCTCGCGACGTTTACTTCGCTCCCTCTTGAAACTAGACAGGTCCCCCTGAAAGGTACCCGTATAGCCTTCCGAGAAAGAACAATAGAGCGCACAATGCGTAGCCCTAAGCCTAGGGCAGGGAAGGCAGGTGAGTGGCGGCGGGCGGGAGGGAATGGCAGCACGTGGGCAGCGGCGAACTAGTACCCGGCCAGGTGACAGCAGCAATGCCAGTGGGGCTCCTCAGTGTGTATGTAGGCACCTTGACGTGAAGCTGTGTTCTAGTACAACCAAGAACAGGGGGCGACAATAAGAAAAGCTCCAGCATACCTTTGGTCCTGCGAGAGACGAGAACGCTTCCGCTTTGTGCCTTTCATGTCCACCACTGCCTCAGAAGGACCCGCAGCGACATCGAACCGCGGCATGGTTCGAAGACTTGAGGCAGGATGGGACTGGTAAGGTTGGTCGACCTTGACATCCATCATTGGTATCTCTGTAACGACCGAACCCGTTGGATAGGCGCCGCTGACAGTTGACATAGATGAAATTCTCGAGTGACCCCCTGAGAATGACGAAGAGCCGTACGATGATAGGCTGCTATGGCTGTCCGACAACTTGTGTGCCACAGTCCGTGTTGTCCCGGTCGTGGTGCCGAAGACGTGCTCCAGCCAGAAGCTCGACCTTGTCAGTGTTAGCAAACTGTGTCCTCAGACCAAAGAAGGGATCTTGTATGGCGCAACAAGGGAGGGTAGGAGCCATTCCCTGAAGTCTATGCAAGGCACTCCGAGTGACACTCGATTTCGAGCATACAAGGAGATACAGCGGAATAATAGAAGAGCACGGCAATTTCGCGCGAAGACAAGGAAAGGAGGGCAATGAAGGCGAAGAAGAAAGTTGGAAGCAATTTGGTATTGGATGACACTCGTCGTAGCAGTACAAGGTTGGGAAGGGACGACTGCCACTCGTCCTCCCTTTCGCAAAGATACCACGTGGATTGGAAAGGGGGTAGTTTGACGACGGAGAAAACAGCAGAACTCACCTCGAAGACTCTGTATGATGACGAGGTTCGCTGTCGAAGCTTCACAGGTCAGCGCAGATCGATATCCGAGATAGATAGTAGAGAGGGAGACCAGGTTGAAGTTTGTTTCGCCGTTCTGAATTCTCGTACTACACACCTTCTGTCCCTCTTTATATCTTGTTGAGCATCCGAGATGAACATGTGCCTTGAATCAAAGTTAGCCCAATCCAGGACAATCTCCGTCTTGACCACTGCCAACGACAGCATTTCACTCACTGATCTGACCGTGATTGCGTCAAAGGGGTAAGGACGCTGGATATTGGCGTTCCGAATGACGAGTCAGTAGATCCGTGCCTCGAATGATCTTCCACCGCAGAAAAGGCACTGAATGAGGGTAGCGAGTCGAGATGCTCACTGGGCGAGCGGAACGAGAAGGCTGGGGTTGACGGAAGTTTGGAGCCAGGTAGTAGAGGGAGCGAGTAGCCACCAGCATCCCATGGTGTGCGTGCTCTACTCTCGCTGGATTCACTCTCTCGACGAGAAGGCATATACTCCGGCGAGGGCGTTGGTAGCATTGGCGATGAAACGGTGAGACAACCGGGAATGGCAGACGGCGACGTCAGTTGTTCACAGAGCCGGTCTCGAGATGCCGGCCGCGTGGGCTCGTTCAGCATTGATGCGATGTCCATGATTTCGCTTAGGCGGTCAACAATATACCCAAAAAAATATGCCAAGAAACGATTGAAGAAGAGCAACGAGAAGTATGTTCCGTTTTGACCACCCAGACAATCCTGAGGTAATGAGACGAGTATGACGATTATTGGCGCTGGCCGATGCTAGTCGTCGTCTCGAGTCGCAAAATGGTGCACAAAGTAAATCATCCCACAACCTTCGAGTATTGATGCGAGACCTCGTAGGGGATTCTTGTCGACTAGGATAGACGCCCATATAAGTACACAGACTCTATTCAATGTGTAATTCGAGGAGTCCGTGGATATCTCGATGCGGGGGTCAGGGGAGGGGTTTCCGTGTGAAGTTGTCTAGGATAATCCACTACCGGTCTCGTATTTCCGACAAGCTCAGGAGAGCAGGGAGAGTAGCCAGAGCAGGCACAGCGAGCAGAGCAAGAGAATGCTACTAGGTTGAACGCACACTGAGTCCTGCAGAGCAAGTGTTGCGCAGGTAAGAAGGGATCGATTGGAAGTACGGGGACACGAAAAACTGCAGATTCCAAGTCGCGAAGATCTGGGGTATGCCACTCCAAGAATGTCAAACTTGTTGAACTGTCGCGAAACTGAGCAGAATGGAGGCGGCTATTCCTCTCTTGTATTGAAATGCGAGGCTTGAAAAGAGGACGGAAGTAGCAGTGCCGGACAGGATCTGACCCGTTTTGATCGATCGACTTCGGCCTCCAGATCGCTTCAAGGGTCAGACTCATCAGCTTGGGGGTGAAGGCCAAGGGGGTAAGTAACAGCAAGTCTATCAGGGTAGACCCTGTCTTTAAGCCGTTCGACCGCTGCTTCGAGATGAATCTGAAGGCGTTGGGGGAATCCAGTACGAAAGACGTTAGGGAAAGACAGAGGCAAAGAATTCAGGACGAAGAAGAAGACTAAGAGAGTTAGGACGAATCCGCAGCGGCGAATAAGCCGCTCGTGAGGGGCTGTGACTGGACTGAAAACGCATTAAAGAGACGTGTAGGGTTCAAGAACAGTAGTCGTTTGGGGTTGGTGTTTGATGACCATGGGGGTAGATCGAGTAAATGCCATGGATGGCCTGCCATCCACTTGGGCCTAGCATCTAGGATATTCTCAACATTGACAACCAGAGAGCCGGTGATGGAAACCCACAGCTGAGCTACTAGGCAAGCAGCGTAGATGGAGAAAGACGCCAAACACACGAAAGAGCGGGCTCGAATCGGAAAGCGGCAGCATCACTGCAACTGGTGAGGCTAGAGACTGATCAGACGGTCTTGTTACGGCGACACAAGTACGATACCGGTACGCATGATGCGTCGATGCGTCGAAAACGAGGGGTTCGATGTTTGGAGCCAACTTCTCCACAGCATGCGTGGGTAGCAGTCGAGGAATGGCCCGACTGGCTCGTTAGACAGGGCGATGCTGGGTCGTCCCTTGAATCCTGGCGTGATGGGTACCTGGGGTCCTGGTCGAAGCGGAAGAGCCTACTTGTCGGCAGTTTTAGGGGGAACGGGACACCCCTGCTGGACAAGCTTGACGGCTCGTAGATCATGGCGTTGCAGGCCCCGTCTGAACTATGATCTCCACAAGGGAATTGTCCGGACAGGGTCCAGGACTCCAGATACTTGAGGGGCTAGCCTGACTTGCAACACCTAGACCGGGCGAAGCTGACAGAGTGGACAGATGGGCGTCCACATCAACAGCCCTCATCTGCTTGACTTTGCTGAAAGCGTCGAGGCGCAGTCTCCTACCGATCTGCGAGCTGATACTCGTAACTAGATGTGAAACTTCTCCAGGCCCTCATTCTGTTTGATAGAATATCTTGGGTGTAGGCGCTCTTAGGGAGTTGCAGTCCTTGCCCGGGCTTGCGTATGATGGCATGGGTTAAAACAAGACAACGTTTACCACCACGATTGGCAACGCAACACGCCAGGGGCCGACCCACAGACGATTCCATGTGCTAGTCGACAGTTGGTCGGGAGATACCGAGGCAAGGTGAGGGGTCTAATCATGAATCTTGAAAGAGGCGGACCATCTCAGATGCAGAAGCAGGCGGAGAGCTGCACCATAAGCTTGGGTAGATGCCCAGTGAAGCCCGTCGACGCGGCTAAGTGCTGCTCAGTCGTGCAATGTGTCGGCGCCCGCAAGTGGGCAGGCAACGTGCCAGTCTTGGGCGAGAGTATCGTCTTGTGTCTGGCCTGTATTGCCTGGTAGTCTCAAGTAGAGCAGTAAGGCGACCAGCTATCCATAGGAAGAAACTCCGAAGCCCTGGCCCTTCCGGCTGATGTTGTGCTCCCCTTTGCAGAAGCCGACGTGGTACAGCTGCCTTAGTCGCCATGTGTTTGAGGTGCCAGTCAGTCCCAAGCTGCAACCACCAACGCAGCTGCCAACGAGACTCGAAGACCCATCGCGGAAGACCAGAGGGTAGGCATGGAGGGGTGGACAGTGATGCTTGGCATAATCTCTGGGGTAATATGGCGCTTCACAGAGTGAGGGAGGATGGTTCGGTCATGAATCCTTCAGAGTGAGAAGGTGGGTGCAGGATCACAATCTACCGGTCTGTCAGGGGCTGTCAACTGCTGGCCACTACCGAGAGGTAGTCAAGAGAACGGCCGAGAAGGGGCAGATTTCAGACGCTCTAGAAGGAAAGTGCGACGGAACGGGGGTTTCTTTTCGACAGTACCTATCTTTAGAGTTTCTCCACGATGAAGCCATGGTGTTGAGGGCGTTGGAAGTTCGCGGTTGGGTCCCGGTGGGGTTGTCGATGTCCCATGTTTCAAGCATGGTCTCGAAGTCAGGGGGATCGCTGTCAGAAATGGGGGGCGGTGGGTGGGATGGAAGGTTTCTAGTCTAGAAGCGAAGGCTGCGCAGGTTTCAGCTCGTTAAGGAATGCCACTCGTCGGCAGGCAAGGTTGATTTCATGCGGGTGCGTTGGTGATGCTAGGGTTGGCTCTGACGGCTGGTGGGTAATGGAGGTTGAGGGAGCAGGACGGGCTCATCATGACGTGAAGCGTGGGCTAAAGCAGGTTAGAGTCGTCAGTTTCTATCTCCAAGGTATCCAACTGCACCGGGTATAGGCTCCGAGATAGGGATGGTGTCGTCGACGTTGGTTCCTGCAGGGACAATCACGTCAGGGGACGAGACGTGGTGAGTTGGTGAAAGAGGTGGAAGTTGGGTGAGTGAGACAGGGAGACTGGAGACAGTGGAAGACGGGCGCTGGGCAAGCGGGCGGTGGGGGCGGCTTCGAGCTGACTAGGTATGGATGCTTGCACCAACGACAGACAACAGAGCACTCATCAACCACGAGTACGATCAGATAGATTGACAATCGGGGCAAAAAGTCCAGCACGGGCAGCCAAGCCATCTGACTGCGACTCTGACACACGCATCGATTCACATGAGATCCCAGCGCCGATCCAGCTCGTCAGGGAGAACCTGGGATCCGGGGTTCGAGCTGGTGAAATCGACAACGGGATGGGCAGTTTCACATTGCACTGTAGGTATGGATTCATATTGCACATGGTCTCAAAAAGAGGCACCAGGGGTCGTCCGTCGATTCACTTCCGTAAGCTTTCATCCGAGATAGCGTGAAAAACATGATGTGACTGAATTGGTTTGGTTGCTGATGAACTATCTTGCTTTAAGAGCGGAGGTCTCATCGATGAGGAGGCGCTGCTGCACATGAACTGAGCATGGGTACGATGGCATGAAGCAGAGCACCAGCCCTAGCACCACCAAGCACCCTTGTACACCACCAGCATGCTGTAAGAAGGCCTAGAAGGGTGAGCAAGGATGCGAACAATAATAGATAATAGGCCAGCACAACAACAGGCCCGCGCAACGATCCACTTGGCCGCTGAGACGAGCCTCTCTGGTCGGGTTAGTGGGCGACTGGCACTTCCAAGCCGAGATCCTAGCACAGGCAATAACCAGGCCATATCTGGGGGTTGGGCCGATCAGATGGGACCAGAAATGCAGCACGTACATGGAAATGTGTGCTGACGGTGGCCCAACAAACGGCCAGGGACCTCTTCGGTGGTGTCAAACGTGTGATGAACACCATGGCCTGGATATAGGCGGCCAGCGACGGGATCATGATACTGGAAACAAGCAGCCAAGGTCCCATTCTTTTGCGCATCGGATCGTAGATCCTCCAATCTCCCGCCCACCGTCCTAAAAGGGTCCTCCGCCTCCCTTTTTAGAAGCAGATTTCAGCTCTCAGGTACGTGTAGTCGTCCCGTCTTTTCAAGGGGGGGGGGTGGGAAGAAGGCGGCGAGAAGGTGGACCAGATGCTCACCAAGTCCAATTGCACCTCAAGATCTCAAGGCGCTTGGTGACTCTCGCATTGGCTGCACCTGGCCCTCCTCATCCTTTTCTGGTTTGCAATATATGAGGTGCTAGCGATTGGTCTGACCCAACACTTGTGTAGGTCCACCGTCCGAAATGCGTCCTGTGCAGCCTGCGCTGGCTGGGACTGAATCATCCACAATTCAGGTCCAAATTTTGGCCTCTGGACTCGGACACGGACGCAACGCTAAAAGAGCTTGCAGAGGAACAAAGAGATTGTTTCAGGTGAAGCCAAGTACGACCGGATCGGCAGTAGGGAAAAGAGAAGGGGTGAAAGACCAAAAATAAGAACCACCACTTGGTGTCTTAAATGTCGAGAAGCAGAGTAGCCACGAAACTCGAAAATGCGTATCCCCTGAATTATCCCCTAAATTGCATTGGAAAATGGCCAGCAAAACTGAGGATGTCTCTCGAAATGGCCTCGGAAAGACATATGTATCTTCCTCGTTGCTTGAAACTGCTGAATAATCCTTCATGGTATAAGTCGGCGGCGCTTGTCTCTCCTTTCCAGCTTCTGTCCTTGACGGAGTGGCAACCCAAGGTGTATCGGCCACGTCTTAGACTCATTACGCTTGTTTTCGATTGCGGCCCAAATAACGCTCAAGCTGACCTCGTAATCCGTGGCCCATGCTTCATTTTCTTTCGCCCGGATTTGGGTGTCTCTTGATGGCCAGGTAACATTGAACAAATGCCTCGTTGTACCCTTATTGTCGAAGTAAGGAAGGTCTGAACCGCTACATGCAGCGTCAAATTTTCGACTCCCTGCAAGTCTATGTCAGTTCGAAGTCTATGGACTTAGGGTTGAGGGTATTAATTTTGTCTTGCAGCAGCTAACCTTGTCAAGGAAGAAGCATAGGCCTCTTGCCCGTTGAAAACCGCCGTATGCGCGTAGGGTCGCCTGAGACAAGCTAATTCGACATAGTCTTCTCGAATTCGTTCCGTAGAACTGCCGTATATGTGATATTATTCCAAAGATTTCAAGACAGGGGCTCCTGCGGACCTTCTCTCGCTAGAATCAACGTCCGAAGGATGAGACATGATGTTACAAATAGTCCACATCCTTGAGGACTTGGCCGTGACAGTCTCGCGCCAGGTTAAGGAGACAAAGGGGGATTGGGAGCGGACTGGGCTTTTTTTTGCTTTCGTTGTATCCAGACAAGTTAGCCTTGTTAGCGGAAGGATGAGATTCGGCACGCAAAGGTTCGATAATCATCTTAGCTCCGTTCGAAGTCGAACAGTGAGGACGGTGTAGGGATCTCTTTCTGCTTTTCTGCATGTGTTAGCATGATAAATATTCAAAGTCAACAGTCTGACCTTGGCAGCATGAGGGATGAGATCGAAAATTCCTGTGTTCACGTAGCACCCTCCCCGAGTGTAGATGTCCTTCCCAAAGCTGAGGTCACTCCCAAAAGAGCAGCGATGTATGTTCGTCCTTTCCTTTCGCCCTTCCAAATTCAGAGGTGATTGATCGTAACGGATCCTAATATGGGGGTTCTGGCGAACCGTACCTACGATCCAGCCTCCTCGGGAGTCGTCGGACGCGTTTATCGACGAACAACAGGATGGAGAAGGTAGCAGTGGAAAAAGAACTCTCGTGCCTAAGGGGCCGTCCTGATTTTGAAGAGGGTATTTGTTGGTGTTTCGAGACGTGTTTCTGCTGGGAAATTTGAGATAGTTAGTAGAAGGCTACAGGCAGTGAAGCAAGCTCGAAGGTACCTAACTAGTGGAGCTTTGGGAAGAGGGAATAGAAGCTTTTATCCTGATGATTTTCGCACCCTTCACTGTCACTTCCAGTCTGACAAAGACTGGAGGTCTTTTTGGGGGGGGGGGGGGGGTTCTATCGGGTGCAGCGCTGCATTGTCCAGCTGGTGGCCACCACGGAGGCGAGGGAGGATACTCGGACGGAAGCTGGGAGGAGAAGAAAGAAAACTAACCTCCAATACTATGAGTGCGTCCTTTGGCATCTTTTTCTGATGGTAGCGACTTTCGTTAGCTGGTGTGGCTTCTTGAGGTGTGGTCGTTGCTGCGAGGTCGACAGGAGTGGCAGAGGTAACGGAGGGCGAGGCAGGCGGGTAGCCAGAACGACAACAAAACTCGACTTCAGACATTTCTTTCTTCAATATGAGGATGAAATAAAAATATTGAAGCTTCGGGGATAGTTTTAGCGATGGTTTTGTCATTTTTCGTGATCATTGTGGTGGTTGAGCTGCCAGTCGTGGACGGTTGTGAGGACGAGGAGTCACAGCCACTGCTCCCCTGAACGACTGCCCACACTTAGTGGCTAGAAAAGAAACACAAAGAACACAGAAAATAGCTGCATTCTTCTCACATAAAAGTCCACAGCTTCTCTTATCATCTAGGAAGTTCTCCTTGTCTTAAGAGAACCTCCATGATGCTGATTCTCCTTCGAAGATTCTCGGGTGAGGAAATCGAATTACTGTTTTCTTCGCCAGGAGCAGCCTATTTTCAGCTCATACAGAGGGCATTAGTAGCCCAAAGTGTGGTTCTTTGATCATCTAATCCACTAGATGTTTCTCCCATCCAAGCTTTGCACCTTCGACCACCTCCCCTCGAACTTGCAGTCATCCTCGAAGCGAGACACTGTCATCCCGAACACGTCAGTACCAGCAAGAATTCGCCATCAGTACACTGTCTTCTAAGCTAGATACCTCCAAGAACCTCCTCTCTACTTCCTATCGTCAGGCATCGAACTACCTACCTTTTCGTCGTCGTCCTCCGCACCCGTCTCGTCCACGATCATGGGAGATGTAGCCACACGACCCCTCCCATCGTCGCACAGCACGACCCAAAGTACCTAACCTCAATTCTCCGATCGGGATCTTCTGGCTTGGGCACGGATTACCCCTAAGCGACGTGCCACGTCACCCCCCAGACGCTGTCGTACCCCCGAGGGCGTCAAGGCGTCCCGTCTACAGAAGCACACAAGCCTGCATCAAGCAAACCTTCGGAGAATAAGTCTGGCCTACTATAGGGCGCCTTCGCGGTTGGCTGCAGTGCCAGTGCGATCTACAGGACAAGTGCCTTTGGCTGAGATTTCTGAGAATAGGCGGGGACAGAATGAAAGGCACAGAATAGGACGAAGTGAGACACCATATCTTCCTACGCATCAATGGCTTCTAGAAGGCATCATTCCATAGTAAGTTCATCATAGCCTCCATGTTGTTCCATCTTGGATTGGCCTAACTCAGCGGACAAGACGAGAAGGAGACATAGAAGGCATGCAGTTCGTCATCGTCAAGTGGGTAAATCCTAGGGACATTGACCTGCTTCAAGGGCAGAAAATGAGGTTGGATGAGGTCCATACCTCGGTATACTAATTTGGTATGGATGGCTGGCTAGGTGCCTGTTTTGTACTTTCATCCTCGCAAAATACTGATTTCTCTTACAGGACCAAGCTGAGTTACCCACGAGAGGCAGAATACAATACCAAGATGAGCCACGGCCGCGCTTCATTATATTATTGAGAAGCCAACCTGACCCCAAGATTGCAACCGCTACTGGAATAAAGGCCCGTCAGATCCTTTAGCTTCGACCCTATCGAATCAGAGCAAGGCTCTTTCATCGGAAGGATGTCGCTAACTCCTCGAATCGATTACTTCCTCCGTCACTTGATCCCGTCGAAGCTGCCTCTACCCCAATCTAAACGTCAGCCTTACAATTAGTCTTAATTGCCAATGAATCTCCGCTAGTCCCAGACCTCGAGATCTCTCGATGCACCCATGGTCTTTTCGAAGGGCATTGCAATACTGTTCTATTCTCCCATGAATATCCAGGCGTCCTTGAGCTGTCGGTCAAATAGCATCCCAAGAAGTCACCGACGAGCTATACATAACGGAAGTCGAAGCTTTGACAAAAGCGATCATCCCCTTGTGGTCCTCTGCTGACGATTAACTCGGACAGAATAAGGATTTCAAATCGTTCCGAAGATAGTGAGAGCCATGTTGGGCTGATGTTTCCGAGATGGCGCAGGTAGCCGTGCGAAGTATGTGAAATGCTGCTTAGGGTACCTTTACCCGTGGAATCCTATGTACAGATGTGAGGCGGGCAAAGTTGCGAGCCGTGATAAAACCTCGAGTCTACCTTGTTGGTCATTTCCTACGTCGTGAGGACGCTGTGCAATCACCTGCTCTCTAAGTGGGAAAGGGAGATAACCACAAGAGAGCTAACCATGAAAGTGGAAGGACCATACAGAAAGTGCCAAGTACAATCTAGCTCCTGCAGTGTTTTGTATCTTAGCTACGTTTGGGGGTCTCGAAGTACTTCTTGAGCCCGACAGAGGTTGCTTTCTGTATAGCTAAGACGCTGGAAGGGTAGTATGCTAGAAATACAATTAAGTCCCTTCTGGTATCGCCCTGGAGCAAGTTAAATGGCGCTCTACGTCTTGAACTTGGCCCTCTAGTTTCATTACAGTTCCCGACTTCAATCCTGCCCCAATCTTAACAAGCGATTGATATCGCCAATCTGATCACCGAAATTGCTCAAATCACCTCTCTCATTATAGTTTTGACGAAGTTAGAAGAGCAGCACAGCGAGATGACGGCATCAACGATAGCGATGATACGAAGGATGGAGCTGAACATGACATGTTACCTTAGATGATGCAGCGGTGCCTAAGAGAGCTCCCTACACATGGCAAGCATGAAATTAGTATACTGAGTCCTCTAGGGCACAGCATCTAGAGTAACGGGTTCAAGGTCACTCTCTCCAGTTGTCAGGACTTCTGGGATGTCTCGCACACGTAAAGACGGGTATATGTCTTCCTATCTTCGAACCTCAATCATGCCCTTATATTGGCTATACCCCCTTCATCTAATCCTTACTCCACCATGTCCTCACCCTTTACCACGCCCGAAATCTCAGCCTTGGTAGTATCGGGTTGAAGTAGTGCGTAGTCTCATAGTAATAGATACAGATACTTAGGTCTCATAAGAGGGCCATGGGCTTGTGTATTTAAGGGGCCAACGAGACTAGTTTGAGATGCCTAGTATTTCCTGGGCTTGAGTTACCTTGTGTCTGTCTAGAGATGTCTTTCTGGATCTCACAGCCATACACCTTGTTGCTCGTCCAGATCAGCCCGCCATCCCTCATCGTTACTGACAGCCAAAATTAAGTGACAAGTATAGAAATGCTGTGCTGTACAAAGAAACTCCGTATCTTTACTATGGAAGTAATTGAATACGGAGATCTAGCTTTCGTGAGTACTGTTCCGGGTTGGGAAACTCAATCTCCATGAGTCAGAACACTTCTGTAGAAGCTCGTCCCTGTTCAATACTAAGGGTGACCGCAGATGGTTGATATTTGGTAGGGAGTGTGTATGAATACTTATTGTTTAATCATGTGTTTAGTCTGAATCTATCCAAGGCTGCCAATGGACAAGGTGCAACGACACCACATAATCAAAGCGCCAGCATAAACACCCTCAGACTCTCACTCAAGACACACTCCAATCACAAGCAACGGTCCAAGTCTCGCCCTCCAGCATAACGTCCCAAACAGGCTGACCAATGACTACTCGACTCCCCATTCCTAAAACTGCGCGTCTCCCCAGGCCGGTCAGCTTCCCCTCCCCAGCCAGCATAAACCTCTTCGCCTCTCCGCTATCAAGACGACCTTTGACAAGATACATCCTCCTTCCAGCTTTGATCTCCTGAATACTTATGCTCATGACTGATTCAGGAGCGCGGTCGATGCCTTCCCACCCTTTGACTTCTGACAACCACCCTTGAAGTTCGGCAGCGAGGCCGTTGGGAAGGTATTTTGCGCCGCGACGTTGAGGAGAGAATGCGGCTGGCAACCCTTCAGCAGTCGGGTCTGTTTCAATAGGCTTAAATCGTGGTGGTGGGTGGAAGGTTGGCTGCTGAGGGGCATTGGATTCATCGTGGAAGGCTTCATCTTCATGGATGCTCTCCATAGAGTCACTCATTGGCGTTGAGTCGCGTGCGGGAGATTCTGCTCCCAACCCCAGGCCCACATTCTGATCGTCTTCATCAGGAGGTCCCAAATCTCGTAACGGAGATACGGAAACCTTCCTTCGCTTAGACTCTCTTTCCTCGATTGGAGAACTTGCATCTCGACCACCCGAGAGCTCAGCCGACTCACGGCCTGCAGCTTCTATCTCCTCGGCCTCCAAGTCCTCATTGATGATATCAACTCTCCTATCCTGCGACTCGGTCATGCCATCAGACTCGATCTCAATCGAATCATTCAACGGCACCTCCCTCGCCAGATCATCTCTTTCATCTTCACTCTCATTGTCCACAGTGCTCTCCTCCTCCAGCTCACTCTCCTCAACCTGATCGACCACCTCTTCAACATCCTCAACATCTCGTTCCTTCCGCCATTGCGTTGGTCTCGGCAGAGACGACGACCCAAATCGTGGTGTCGACTGAAATTGTGGAGGTACAGATGGTGTCTGTGATACCTGCGTTCCCCTTTTGGCTAGGAGGAAGCGCCGAGGTGTGGGAGTCTGTACCAGTAGGTGAGTAAGTC
This sequence comes from Nectriaceae sp. PG4201, assembly GCA_023628695.1. NCBI lineage: Eukaryota > Fungi > Ascomycota > Sordariomycetes > Hypocreales > Nectriaceae > Nectriaceae sp. PG4201. The sequence continues at coordinate 284,452 of JAMAKE010000016.1, forward strand.
GATGGCAGAGGGATATCAAAGCTTTACTTACGCTCGGGGGTGGACTCATGCTCAGTATTCAATGCATGACGTCGCTAAGCCAGAAATTACCCAACGGAGTGAAGTAGCTTCCTGCGATAGGTTTGTATTGCACTGAAAAGAGTCATTACTGCATAGAGCTGTTTGGTGCACAAGCTGATCACAGGAAGTTAGCGGAAGCCAGGTATTTGGATGATGCTGGTAAATGTGTGACGTTCCCGATGGGGCCTGCTATAAGCTTGAGTGAGGTATGTGGCAGAATTCGGGCGGTGTGCCTACAACCTCCCTAAACCTCCACGAGCTAGACGCCATCACCATCACCGTCACCATCTTCTTATAGGCACCATGCATGAGGGAACATTTGTCAAGTAATTCATAAACATGATTTGAATAACATTAGATTTCGTTCACTAGAGAGAAAGAATTTCGAGTCTCGTCTTTGCCAACTTCTATACAATACAACAGTCCCCAGATCCATGACGAAGAACTCTAACCAAGGGAACCAACCCCTTTCTCCCCTCAGTACGCAATGAATGGTAAAGCCACCGGGTAATCCTGATAAAAACGCCTGGCTGTGCATCTCATGTCTTTCCCTCCCTCGTTCTAGCATGCGCCGTGATGAATACTCTTCCACAATCATAGTACACTACCCCGTCCCAGTGAATTGGAGCGCCGGCTTACATGCGGCAGCAAAGGCTTTTTGTGAATCCGTCGATCAGTCCACGACGGTTTTGAGCAAAGGGGTGAGTAAAACGGGTATATCGAAGCGAACCGATCGGTTCGTGGCTTATGAAGCGAACACCGGACTCAGGACTCGCGTCTCGGTCGCGGTAAGCAATGAAGTACCTGACCCAGTTAATAGGGTTCAGGAGTTCGCTTAACCATAAGCCAGCTCGAAACCAGTTGCATGGTCGTCTTTTGTAGGCACAGAGTCTTTGACTTGATGCAACATTACTTGAGGTAAGCAAGGTCGACCATGCTTCTCCTCCCAGCTCTTTCCACCAATGCCGGTGTCCGGCCAGCCCATCCAGTTGTTGTACAGGCGGTTTGGGGGTTCTGCGCGATAGTACCAGGTGGTACCCTGGTATCTTCGTTCGCGGCCCCAGCCCATGGGGCTACCACGTCCACCACATTCGCCGTTTTCGCCAGGATTGAACCACTTGTTGAGGAATTTTCCGTCCCAGTCTCGATCCATGAAAATAGGGTGAGGGGCATAGACAGCCTTGAAGCCGTGCAGTAGAGCGACGGTTTGTGGGGTCATCTCAGACGCAACATGGTTACCACGCATGTTCTCCACATGCATCATATCCAAAAGACGCTTGGAGAGTCTCGACTGGGTCACGATGGTGGTTCTCCGAGGAAGATCTTTCGACTTGTGGTCCTCGTCCTTGTAGCCCCAGACGTGATTCGCGATAACCCAGTTACTGTTGATGGGGTTGAAGATGGGACCAACGGTGATGACATCGGCATCTTCACCAACACCCCACTCGTAGTTATCGAGGAAAGGGCTGGAAACTGGAGGTTTAGGACCAGCGGGGTTGATGAATGGTAGATCAGGTGGGCCCCAGACGGTATCATTGCCGTAACGGCGCTCGATATCTTTCCGGAAGGCGGTGTCATAATCACCGTGATACTCAGGAATATACCATCGTTCGTTTCGTTCCCAGAGTCCCTTTCGTGGCTGCTTTTTGGAGAATGACTCCAACTTATTCAAAAGCTCGTAGTGATGACCAGTGAAGCGGAAATCCATCTCCCAGTTCCAAATGAAATCGAACTGGGGATGATCGTGACTGAACTTCTGGACTGAGAGCCATTGGGCGGTGTGCACCGTACGCTCGTTCTCATCCTTCATCTCCGTGTAGATGTTCCAAACGATCTCGTCGTTCCAGAGAACGGTTATGCCTTGGAACTCGGGGGGGATGTTCTCGGAAAGGACATATTGGTAAGTTTCGGAGTCATCAAAGATGCGAAGGGACGAGTCCTTAACCTGCACCAGCAGAAAAACCTCGTACTCGCCACCAGACTTGAGAGACAGTTCGCTAACCAAAGAGCGGATATTCTGCTTGTCGTTCTCAGTGTAATTCTTTCCAGTGTAAGATCGCAGAAGAATAGCTGTCCGCTTCTCGGGAGTGAATCCCGAGGTACTTCGATTTTGGACAGTCTGGAACTCGTCTTCCTCAAGAGCATGTCTCCTAAGAGAGGGTCCTTCTGCTCTCTTATCCTTTTTCTCTTCTTTTGCTTCCTCCTTGTCGACATTAGTCTTGCTGTCCTTGAGCTTTTCTTCTGTAGACTTCTCGTCCTTGTCGTTGCTTGCCTCGGAACCGGAAGGCTTATCATCACCCTTCGCGGGCTCAGCAGTCTCAGGGTAAAGGCTCAGATATTCGTTCTTGCGGCTCTTGTTCATGTCGAATCGCTTGGCGTTTTTGTGGACGCACTTTCGTTGGAGGTCACCCCAGTTCACGTTGTCCCAGCTGACCGGTTCAGACTCGCCACCGGTCTTCTTGAACTGATCAAGAGTACCATAAGGACCGAGCCGCGTTTCTCGCTCGAAGCAGAGATTGGCATCCATGTTCATGACATCGTAGCTACCGAAACGAGGCGCAGGCCAATCGTGGGGACGACCCTTGAAAACAAGCAGGTCCTCGACGATCTCTCCTGTGGCGCCCTTGCAAGGAACATACGGCGCAAAGCCCTTCTCCTTCCAAGAATCACTATTGTAGTCTGGGTATGGGTTGAAGCGGACCGGCTTCTCGACAGTGAAGTCAACCGCGGCATTAGGGTCGTCTCGTAGATAAGCCCGGTGCTCCTCCGATCGGTCTTCCTTGTGCTCTAAATTGGAGAGGGTATTTCCGTAGATGAGATTAGACTGAGGGAGGCTACGACGCGTCAGCATTTGGGATTGTTGCTTGGAGCAGTCCTGGAACTCACTTGGCTGTTACTTTGTATGCGTGTCTCCACTCCTTGCGCATATCCTTCTCACGCTGGAGCTTGCTGAGATCTCCCGTACTTCGGTACTTGCCATCCGTCTCGTAGCCCTTCTCGACATCATTAGGGTTCTCCCTGTCAGTGGGATCACTCCAATCCTTGATCTCGTCGGCAGTAAGCTCCCACTCGGGCTTCTTATGTTTGGTCTTCTCGGGGATCTTGAACTCTTCATCGATAGTGAACTCGTCAGAATCGTCATCCGCCGAATCGCTCAGTGGCTTCTCCGCGCCCGTTGTTCCTTTGTCGACAGGCTTATCGTGGAGATAAGGCACCACCTGAAGTTGTGGACCGGGTTCGCTAAATAGCAGATAGTAGGCCGTGATCATAGCCAGACCGATGAGCAGCAGCGTCTTCGCCCGCGGCCGCCCCCAGATCATGCGGTGACCTTGGGTTTGCAACATTTTGTCCATGTTGCGCGACGTATCTCGAGGTTAGAAGAGGGCGAGGGCGAGCCGCACGTCTCGAGGTCGATCGAGGGTCGGTGTTGCTGAGAAAACCGGGATGAAATTAGGGGTCCGGTGCGATCACTGGCGCATGGTGCGCTTGGTCGAACGAGGCGGAGAGATGGCAATCAGAGGTAGATTGAAGTGAGAGATGGTTGAAGTACGGGCGGTAACGTAGTATTTCGGTTGTGACGGGCGCAGTTCGTATTCACTCGAGGGCGACGTCGACGGCGTGAGCAAGGGAGATGTCGCGAGCGTCCGTTAGATTCCAAAGGAGTGTCACGGCTTCTGTCAAAGAAAGCCTTTTGGGGAATGGACAGCAATACGGAAGCACAAAAAAAGAGCCACGTCCAACGTCGCGTCTCGATAGGCGAGTAGACACGGAACCTGGAAAGGGAGGAGGAAAAATTGGAAAAAAATGTCCAGGCTCAAGAAGACGAGACGAGGGTCGACCTAAGGGGACCAGGAAGGGGGAGATTTCGCGGGCAGTTTAGGGGAAGCCAGCACCTGCACGGTGTAAGATCAGACGGTGGCGGCGGGTGTGGACTCAGGCAGTGGACGCAGTGGGCCATGGGCGGGTGAAGCATTTAATTTCCAGTGGACTGCATGCCTAGCATGCCTCCTGCCTGCCACCGTCCAGGTGCTGGGACTTCTGAGACGCCGCGCTAGGTACTTCCCTACTGGGCTCCAGTGCAGCTTACCTTATCTTCAGCAGCGAGTAAGCGTGCGGCCAGGGTCGTTTAGCATCTCCACCAGGACACTCGTCGAATTCTCCCAGTGGGCAATCGCCCTTTGGGTTGGATCTAGCAATTGTCGACAAATTCTAGAGACTTGTCGTGCTTCATAGGGGGCCGATCAGAGGATCGAGGTGGGTTTTGCAATCTTAACGCGCTCCTTTTTTGCCTTTGACCGCCTAAGGAGCTGCCCTACAAAAGAATGCATTATCGTGTTTGCTGCTGGAGACCCTACTGTGCTGCGTTGCCATCGATACTTCGTCATGCTAAGCGGTTAGTCCCTTTTGGAGGCGTCAAAAGGGGCTTGGCTGCGATAACGTCTTTTGCAGCATGTCTCACACTATCAACTATTTCACTGCTAGACCCCTATAATGCCATTCCTCAGATTATACTCGTTCCAACTCTTTTACTATCGATGGTTTTTCCTCCCCCCAGCAGTCTTCTCCTCGGAGAATCGGGTCTTTGTACGAATATCAATGGGGACTCGCCCGAGCTTCGCAAGCCGCGTCGCAACACGTGGAGTATCATCCAGGCCGCAGTGTTTTGATTTGATGGTCCGCCCAGGAAGATCTCTGCTGATCGTATTCTATTGTGAACATGGACGAACCAGGCTCGACCATTCCTACCGAGAATATCCGCGACTTGAGTGCCAGAACCTCGCCTTGGGATGGTTTGCCAAGGCTAATCGCTAGCAGGTTCGAAGAATGAAGTCGTCCTTGACTCTTTCGATCATGTCCTTTCGCAGACCTACCCAGGGAGTCGAATGAACAAACTTAATGTACCTCTGTACCTCCGTGCTAGGGCAGGTGTACTTTGGATGGCAGATCCATGTCCGTGCAAGGATCCAGGAAGTCTCACTGCTAATGAACTTTCACGTGCGAGATCAGAGACACCAAGACACTGATGCCTCCTGAAGATCCTTTAACCAGCTTCCCAAAATCTGGAGAATTCTCCCCGTCTTAACCCGCCCAGAGTCCCTTCGATTGACCGAACTCGAACCCCCTCAAACGGGATAATCAGCATCATGGTCCCCGACTTTGAATGCTGCCAAGTTCTGGACTGTGCGCTAAGGACAGGGGATCAAGCTGCAAACCCGCATAAGCAGCGCCAATCAGAGCGCAACAAATTCCTCCTTCGAACCTTCCCCCTTTTCTCCCATTCCCATCCCCCAGTCCAGCCATGCAGCCCTTTCTCAGCCCTCACCGGCCCTCACTGGCAAGCGCTTATGGGCTTATGTCAGAGACGGGGGGATTCTCGAAAGCCAAAATTGTGCCACAGGAATGCACTCTGGAATTGGAAAATGCCGTGTCAAGCGTGTGCTTTCAACATGGGACTGGATTCAATAGAGAACAGTAGGCCATCTGCTAGCTGGATTCGGTAGACTCGGGGCTAGCGACTTGGCATGAATGTGGCAACCAACTTGCTAATGCCCTCCCAAACAGAGGCTCTGCACTGTCTACTGTGCAGCCCTGCCACGATGCAAAAATAGACCTTGAGACCGTAACACGAGAACTTGCCACTGACAATATGTCACCCGGACCCATTGTCTGGAATTCTCCTCCGCTCTTTCTCGCACTCCGCCTCCGTCCTCCTTCCCTGGTCGGAGCCGAATTCAACGGCGAGACCTCTTGAACACCCCCGAGAAACATAATCACACAATCCAAGTCATCGGTGCTACTTAGCGAGTAATATCGACAAAGTGGAACGAACCGCACAATAAGGCAAAGCCACAGGGCAACATGACGCAGTGCCCGGGTCCCTGAACTAACTCGGCCAATTGCCGTGTGGGAGGATGTTATCTTCAATTTAGGACCGGATCTTTAAAATGACCTTTTCGCAGACGCCCCCACGCACGTGCTCCCTGGCTACATTAAGGGTCTCCGCGATAAGATAATGCTTGCTTATGGCTTTAGTGAGCGATTAAGTTCTCACGATGTTTCCTAGGTACTTCTCAAGCTGGAGAAATAGGGGGCTTTATGATGTGGCCGTTTTGTGATGCTACATGCCTGTCAATGTAGGCTAGCTGGTGTCAATTTTCAAGACAACGCTATCCATTATCATCAGATCGAGGGATTGCATGATGGTGATAGAATACCAAAGGAGACACCATCGTCTCCCTCGAGTTCTCAACACCTCGAAGATAGGGCATCGAGATGCGGCCAGCCTCGAGACATGCTGCGTATGTTGACATTGCGCCTTGCGGGGGGGTCGGGCAATCCTTCTTTTAGTAGGGTCTCTGTTAAGCGATCGAGTGATGGACTACAACTGTCCGGACGTAGTAAGGAGTGAGGGTACGATTACGGTGGAACTAAATGCAATTCCGAAGGAATCACCATCGTTGTCTCGACTATTCTTATGGACTTAAAGGACTTAAAAGAACAAAGGCTTCATAGATGCTGCGAACGAGAGAAGGCGTTGTGGCAAGTGAAAGACGACACTCCGTAATAACAAGTCTTTATGCGATTGAATGGTTGATAGGATAAACTGTAGGCCTGGATACTTGTTTCGTATCGTGTCTCGCTCTGACGACACGGCCATGACAACAGAGCCGCTTCGTGTGTTGCCGGGTGTCTCTCTTGGATCTCTTAGGAGGATATCTTGGGGGGGGCAGTGCCATAAGTTCAAGCTACAGGTCCAGAGTACAATCATAGTCCCGTCTTGCAAAACCAAACGCTCAACGTAGTCGTAGCCCTTTGTTCGTGGTATGCCATTCTCAGGAAGAAGTCTCACAAAAGCTCACAAGCGATATGCAAGTATATTACAACCGAGTGTAGATTGATTATACGAGTCTCCCTCTTGGATCTCGAGTTCATAAACCCATACACATCCATCCCATCCTTCCTCAAACGCTAACTGGACAATGTCACTGCCTCCCACCCAATCCAAACTCCGGCAAACAACCACAACAGACCTATATGCTAGTGCAATGGTTCCTCCCATCCATAAACAGAATGTCCCAGCTCCGGGTATATACAGGCACGGAAGACATGTAAAACAGGGGGTATATGATTGAAGAGCAACATGAAAGAAAGATTAAACGCAAAATTCAATGGCTTCCAACTCTCGACGTGAATAGTAGTGGTCGTCGAGATCAGTAATTAACCCGCAGGTGAATGCCATAATAGTCGCAAACATTATAATTTGAATCGAAGTGCATTTCGGGTCGTCATCACGGAGAACCGCTCACATCATGCCCAAACGCGTGTTGCGCTTGTTCATCCGTGGTCCAGCGCCCGTGTTGGGAGATAGGCGGTTTCCGCTCGGGAGTCCGTACGGAGGACGCGGGAATCCCATGCCAACGCCGGGGCCGGTCGGGCGTTGTCCCGGGCGTCCAGGGGGGCCGCTCATGCCCTTCGGAGGGCGAGATCCGGGTGCGCCTCTTGGGGGAGGTTGCAGGGTTGAATCAGGCTCAGATGCCATCCCCTTTCCGGCCAGCCAAGGCTGCTGGACTCGTCGCCAGGCATCCCGCTCGCAGTAGGACTTCCCATCAACCTCGAAATAGCCATCTGAGAGTGATCGTCCACAGTCGAGGCAGCGGAAACACCCTACATGATATTTGATGACGAACTCGTCCTCCAAGTACTGCCCCTCGATACCCGTACCGCAGCTCCCGCACAAGCTCCCGTTCAACTTGTGGTAATGTTGCTCGCAGTAAGGCTTGTCGTCGAGGACATAGAACTCGGCTGACGTGAAGGGCTCGGAACATGTAGCACACACAAAACAAGGCTTGTGGTACTTGCCCGTCAACCTCCCATCCGCAGATGAAATGCTCTTTCCCTTGATAGGTAATTTACACGCTTTGCAGTCGCCTCTAGATGCGGTCGGATCGCGAGAACCCTTTCGAGACGGAGGTGCCATCGATGAAGAAGTCGAGGGCTTGCGTGCGCTTTGTACAGCTGGGTCGAACGAGTGCTGGTCTCGTGGGGATATTCCATATTGTGGCGAGGGTAACGATTGATCGTATTTTTGAGGCGAGTGCTCTATTCGACGCCCACTTTGGATAGCCGGATCAAGGCGTTCGTCTCGTGGGGATGTGCCGTAGGGTGATTCTACCAGTGGTGATCGTGTTCGCTGAGGCGGTGGAAGATCGATCCGCAAATCTCGAGGCCGTAGGTTGTCCATCGAACTCTGGAGGTCGTTCATTAATTCGTCAATATTAGAGCCGTCGGAAGGCTGGCGACGAGGTTGCGACCTTGCCGGGCTCGTCTGAGAGCTTGTCTGGCTAGGGTGGCTGAATGTCGAGTATCCCGAGGATCCCGAGTCTGAAGGTGTATGATAGGGGTTGCTGGCGCCAAACTCAGCTGCAAGGTCGACAGACCCTGCGAACTTAGCAGTATGGGGTCGCATGAGGCTCTTTCGTGGCGGAGGAGGCCTTGATGTATCTGGTGCCATAGAGGGTCTTCGTACCCCGTCGATTCCGCTTTGAGTTTTTATACGGTCAGGCCGAGCTCCAGGTGCTGATGGTGTTCTCAGCGGAGGTTCTGAAGAGATAGACGCCTTTGGAAATGTCTCGGAGCGACTGATATGCCCCAGAGGTTGCGGCTCGAGGTCATCGCCGGTTTTAGTTGGCGGCCCAAACCCCTCATAGCCGCCCTTCCTTGGTATCCTTGGGGGCACCATGTTGTTATTACTACCAGTGGAGGCAGTAGAATTTGCAGTTCCTGGTCGGTCCTGCGTGTATGTGTCTCTTGACGGTGCATGGAGCATATCATCCTCTTGCCTGCCGAACGAGGTGCTGCGCTGGAAGGTGTGCTTTCCTGATGACGCCCGAGCCCTCCGTGCTGCATTTGCGTCGAAAGGACCAGGGGCAATCGTGTTCATCCGCTGCATAAGACTGCTATTTCCGGGACTTTCTGATATTGATCGAGGTTCCACATCAGACCCGTCGTGATCGGCGAAGCCGCCATATCCTCCAGGACGCTTGATGTCGCGTGGTGAAGATCTCGAGTTTCCTTGACTGCTCATGCGCGGTGCAAAGTAGTCTTCCGTCCGGCTGGGTGTTCGCCGAGAGTTTGAGGTAAAGGTTGGCGTAAGGTTGGGTGTTAGTGGTGATACCATAGGTGGCTCGCTGGCAACGCTGTTTGGCGTCAACTGTCCTTGTCGCATAAACGCGCCATCTAAGCCGTGTTAGTGATTCCTGTATATTGCCATTCAGGAAATTTGGTCACTCACTTGCAGCTTTGGTGTCGACCGATGGTGGCGTGCGACCAAGTCGCGATGATTGGTCCTGGCGGTAGGTATTGAAGCGATCTTGTTCTTCTGGTGGTGGTGATACTATTCGATTGTTAGTCTGGAGCAAAACGACGGATTGATGAAGGTTGCTTACGCTCTGCTGGCGGTCCACTACAGATGTGCTCCCCCATCATGGAGATTTCCACTTGTTGGCTACATGATGAACATTTGATTGTCGGGAGAAACGTCGACTCCCTCGGCGCGGTCATGGTGACGGTGTCTATTGCTGTGCAATCCTCGCCGTCAATCCTCGCATAGGCTTTGTCTTATGTCTATTCTTGCATTGAACCTGGTCGTCGAAGGCCCAGGGTATCCGTGTTTGCGACTGTCGCCTGAGGTGTTCGCCGCCGGACCAGGACAATGAGGGCGGTGGTGTTTGTGCCGTCGTGTCAAGGGCAATGCCGATTCGTGACGCCTGTGCCTTGTTCCCCCAAGCCTGACCTGTCACCAAATATATCCCAGCAAATCCAAAAGCGCAATCGGGTTGTCGGTGAAGCAACTGGGCGCATTTGCTGGCAGGGAGACTGAGTGTTTGTGGAATGGGCTACGAGCGCCAGAGCAGAGCTAGAATGGTCTCGAAGAGCTGGCGATGCAGACCAGGCGCTGTAGTTGTACGAGTCTCAGTATTTGGCGTCCACGGTTGCGTCAATGGAAACGATTATTGCAAGAAACAGAAAGATCAAACAAACACGGCACTTGCAGGAACCACGATGCGACCGGAACGGGACCAAAAGGACAGAAAGAAGGTCTGAGAGACGAGGCCAGTTGCAGACGTGATGCGCATAGTGTCTCGAATGTGGAGGGCGGCCTTGTTGCTACAGTAAGGGGGGGGGACCCTTGCCCTTGGACTGGTTCACTTTCACTTTCCCACCTTAGCAGGCGCTCGCAGCACAACCCCTGGCCCTGGTCGCCGACTTCAATGCTAGACTGCTAGACGAGCTTGACCTGACGGGGCGAGCGGTGGATGCGGTGTGCGCATTGCATCTTATTGGTCTTGAGCGTTCTGCCACCGGACGGTCTGGACGTGGACCATCGCTACATCGAGACGGCAGAAGCACTGTCCTGAATTTCTTGCAGCGGGACTGATGAGAGCGACTGAGACACGGCTCGCGGCACAACTTCTAGTCAGGGCAAAGAAAGACAACGCGGGTACTAAGCCCAGTTCCCTTTTTGCTTGGAATTTCATTCCAGACGTGGGCATGGAGAAAGAACCCAGGGCTTGCCTCAAATGTGTCGCTGACTTCGGTCTATGGTACGGAGTCAGATACACTAGCATCACCGTTCCCAGATTGGTCCAGCTTTGGGTTCTGTCCTGGCACTTTACTGCATCTACCACCTTCCACGTCCGTTTCTAGAACCAGTTTCGCGTTGATATAAGTCATTCTCGTAGTTATTAAACCGGTATCAAACCGCGCGACGAGCGCCGGTGATCAATCCGGTCGAGGCCGGCTCATCATACGAGGACGCCACAGTGCTGTCCACCAAGATCGCAACGTTATTCGGGTACCTTGCAGAAGCTCAGTTCGCTCCACTGCTCCTTTGGTACGCTAAGCCCTCCCAGGAGCTGGTCCGGCCGAAAGAAGACATCCTTCATCAAACGTCCTGGGTTCTCGATATTACCGACTTCTCAAATCAGGCTCTGCAACAGGGTTTCAATAACTCATTCCCCCCCAATTCTTGTGGGGGAGACGATCTGTCAAAGTCTGGTTGGATGGAACGTCATTTGTGCGATTTTGGTAATACGAGATCTCCCCTGGCGTCAAAGGAGGACTTGGGGGCGTATCAAGTCAGACTCGCAGAACTATCATCAGTAGGCTCCCAATGCAGTAAGGCATCACTAACAAGGCTCAAGCTGAAGTGCAGCTTATGCCACAATCTAGCCTCTATCACTTTATGTCACAGATTACTCTCATCATCCGCTGATTAGAAGAGCCAATCACTGCCAGGATCCACGCCGTCTTCAACGTCCGGACCACCCACTTTTCGCCGAGAGACCCCAGTCTCCAGCCGTGGAGTGATTTCCCCTTTGAGCGCCGTGGCTGATCGTCATCTCTGCGGCGCGCCTGCTCATGACTGTGCAAGTTGGAATGTCGATAATATGCCGAAGATAATAATGACCGCGTCAGGTAGGGATAGCCAATTGACACCTCGAATATCAGCTAAAGGGTTTCATAAAATTATTGGAGCGACGGGCAGCAACTCCATCCGTCGAGCTCAATAACCAAATAATAAGTCGTCACATTTGTCTGAGGGCGAATAAGCTCCGGCTGACGCTCCCCTGTCTCAAGTCCCGGTGGTTCCTCCTGCGCTGCTTAAAAGTGCAGATGGTAATGAGAACATTTCGGCGTCGACATAACAAGGCTTATGCCTCCTTTAAGAAAGGGACGAAAATCGATAACGCAAAGCCAAGAAAGCCACGAGGAGGAACCCTCTGCATGTTTCAGCTGCGACTCAGGGGCCTCATCTTGTAGGTTCCACAGCAGAGGTGGAAAAGGCTTCAGCCTCCCGCCACAACGCCATCGCGCTTCGGAGGCTTGGGGGCGGCTCAATTGCCCAGGACTTAGACGTCATGGAAGCCTGATCTCCAGAGAAACACCCCCGCAGAAAGCGCCCATCACGAGGAGGTTCGGCTTTCATGCGAAATCCCGCGAATCCCTTCGGCGGACTACGAATATGGAGCAAGATCTTCGAGAGAGATGATGCCAAGAGACGGATGGCCAGTTACTGGAAGAACAGACTTTCCTTGGCTCAGTGTCATCTTCAGGCTCCGGGTTTCTCCATACAATGGCCCTATCTTGAAATTCCGACGGCCAGTGATCGTGCCGCCATGTTGGACTGTGAAATGAACCCGAGGTCTAGCGTTCAGTGCTAGTGGTGATCCATCATTCGCCTGGCCAACGCACGGATAGAGTTAGCCCATCGCTGTCGAGTTCTAGCCCGTCAGACCGACAAGCGCACGGGCAAAACGGTTACTTTCAGGAGAGGCGTAGACTATCCCGGTCGTTTCACCAACAACTTCATGGGCATGATCGTCGATCGGCTATCTGACACATGATGGGCTTGAGACGGTACGGAGGGGCTTCACGATGTCGTCAGTGTCAGGCTGTTGACCACATAGCAACAGTTTCTATTTACCTTATAGTAAATTTGGCGGGCTATTCCAGCTGAAGATGTGAACAATTTCAGTAGGGTCGATCCGATAGTGACGACGGCTGAGGTCTACTTAAAGGATGGACGGGAAATGAAGTGAGACTACAAATCCTGAAGATAAACGGTGACTAAAAGAACCCTGATATCGCTAACCTGGAGTTCACGCCAAGTGGGATGTGCGCGAATGCTGAAAGGGGGTCCTGGAGCAGTACATATTTCCTGCAGACTTAGCAACTAGCTTCTCCGCAACTCCAGGTTCACGTAACGCAGACTATCTCCAGGAGTCTCCACGAATCTGTGAAGCCCATGAGCCTCCGGACTCGGGTGGGCAACGGCCATCACGGAACTCCGAGTATCCGTTCGAAGGCCACTTCCACTCGTCCCGGACTCGTTACAAGTTGTCTCCCCGGAACTGGGGATAATAACCTCACTGGTTAGGGAGGGAGCTGTCTCGATGAGGGGTACGGTTAGGAACGAATGCACAGTAACAAAAGCGAGCTGGCGATCATTGTCGATTTCTCTCTTACCGACAGTCTTTGGCGAGGCCAAAGCGACGAGCTGCAATTGCCGCTGGAGCCGATGAGATAATTACATGTTAGCGTGCTGGCGGGTTTGGGCGGAAAGCAGGGAATATCTGACGAGTCTACTGCAAACGACCCAAAGAAGACTACACTCTTCGTTATCTTGCAGCTTAGTCGACTTGATGGCACCTGTAAGTAATACTGAGTGGCTTCAAGCCTCACAGAGCACCATATGCAGCACTTTCTCGTGATCTCCATCGAGATAAGAAAGCTCTCGAGTCGCTACCCTGGAGCATTGGCCTCTAGGTCTGGATAACCGCACGCAACCTCATTGTGGGATTGCACAAGAGCACTTGCCAATCAGGGTCCTGTTGGGTGCTAAAAGGACGATGCCGCTTTTAGCTTCATAAAATCAGGGTGCTAGGCGGCATACCTAATATGGATAGGCGCGAGTTAGCCGTGCATAGGTGGTTCCGACACCCAGCATTTTATACCAATTTTATGCTCTGAAAACAGTGCCCAGAAAACGGCCTGGCCGAAACGGCGAGAGCATGACCGTATCGACTTACATGAACCCAGACTTCCATGGAACTTCCGCCTGTACTGCTATGCAAAAATCCCCATTAGTAGCTGAACAGCCATAGTATAAGCTGTCCAACGGATTTTAGTTTAGGTGGGATTGAAAGGAGGACTTATGTATGTAGGCTTGTGGTTTTAGCTGAGGCTCGAATTGAGGGTAAGACTTAGGTCTAAAGAATTAATAAGAACATATGGATATCATCTAGGGCAGCATTATTCTCATCTAGATGAGAGGACCATTTATGACTCGGCGGGCCACGAGAGTGAACATCTTCCACCTCTACCGCCCAGATTGCCTACCTCGCTAGGATTTCTGTTAACCTGAATGTATCGAAATACCTGCGTTTTCGTCAATACCAGTAGTATGAAATATCTCCATGACAAGTACCGCTGGCATTCGTAGATGTGTCGGTTGATCCGAGACGTGTTTGATGAATGCTAGGCATCGATTGTGTTGTAAGCAATCAACCCTTCAAGCATTACACTTCCTCTTACTAGGGAGCCGGTGAGCCGCCGATTTTATGTTATTGTCGGCCGGATCTTTCTGAATGCATTCTTATGTTGAAGTACTGGTACTCCCCGTATTGGATCTGGCCATCGGTCTGTTGTAGGCGGGGTCCGAACATTTGTTAGCTTCTATTCACGCAGAGGACGAGAGTATGAGGCATGAGCGAAATAAAGATATACCTTAGTCGAAACTAAATTGCGAAAAGGTATTGAGTTGATGTCTAGGTTCGAGATGAAATTTGTATTAGTCGTCGCAGGCTAATAAAGATCTTAGGAAGTCTGTAGTAGATATTCTTTGCCAGTTTAGTCAGAAGGCATTTATCTCGGCCACTTTCAACGCCGGGAAGCCGCTCCATAAAAGTGTAATTGCAATTGGTATCTGGATCGGATAGAACTATATACTATCTTCTCGTTGGCCATTAATCTAGTACGCCCCCCGATCCATACCGGATCTTGCGATCGCATGGACGATACACCATCAGCTCTAAGCGTAAACCATTTCCCACCACCTGTTTTCATAACCTTGTCAGCGTTCCAATATTTGGGGTTACAAAAGGCCAAGGTAACGGAGTCTGTGGATGTTTGAGTGTCTGCAGCTTCTACTTGTGTTCTCTAGGCCTTCTCGTAGGTGACGTACTCGATGAAGCCACCTATATCCAGGTTGCTCGGCCCGTAGCAGTAAATTTTTAAGCCAAACCGATCAGTGAGAGCTTCGAAATACCTCTCAACCCAGGATAATGAACCTTGACATATCTCTCTCTAGAAAGGTTTACCATCCCTTGACAACCGCATCACGTTCTGCGAGGTTGTGAGGCGCATTGCTACGTGTAAGAGCGTCTAGTGTTGCCGTAATGCTATGGTGACTTCAAGAGAACATTTAGCATGGTTTTTTTTACTAGTCGGGTTTAAGATCGAGGGTATGGCCGAGGACACGGCCGAAATGAAATAAGTTAGGATCGAGGTTAAGATCGAGGCCGGGTGGTATTCGAAAGGAGATGATGTACATGTAAGCCATTTCTGATCCTCTGAGCAACTCTGAATGTTTGGGGGGGGGGGGTGGGGGGGATTTGCCTCGGCTTGGCTAAAATGACAGATATTTACTTAGCTGCCAATACCTGAAAGAAGCCATTTGGCACATATTCATATTGAAGGAGGGTGCAGCAGAAACCCATACTCCAATGCTGCCGTAGCCTCGACCCTAAAATTTGCAGTCTCTCGGCGCTAACCTGGAAGCAATGGGCCGTTCATTACGGTAGTTTATGCTTAAACCTTATGAACTAGAATGCCCAGCACAGGGTAAAGCAGCAAGAGAGCACCAATCCCAAATTGGGGACAGTCTCAACTGCAAACGTGACAGGAGATATCCCGCAATCACTGGACTGATTTAGAAGGATAACCGAGATGTCCCCAACAAGCCAATCACGGCCATGGCCACGCAATTGAAGAACGAGATGCTCGTCTTCCATTGGTGGCGTCCCCTAAAGATGCGCGTCCTGCAGCAAAGGAACATGTGTCAGATGTTTTGGCTCTCGGGCTGCAACGGCCAGGGGTTCACAGGCCAGTCGTTCGATTCGATTCGGCACCTGTGAACCCTTGATTCCTTGACGAGAGAGAGTTGCAGATCGGGATAAGGTGACTGCCGTTAACCGGAAAGTGCCGAGCATAGAGTATCTAGAAAGCATCGCATCAGAGGCTCTATTTGGGTCTCTTCTTCATGGGCATTTTGCAGGTATTTGAGGTAGATTTTTTCGACTAGTCAATGTCCATTTCCGCTGGTTCCGACTCCCAAATTGTGGGAGCCTGGGCAGCGGGTAACAGGGAAAACGACAAGTGACGGCATAAAGACCGAGGGCGCCATCTTCCCCCAACCATCCGCTGTCCCAGGGCCCATCCTCCGCCGCTAGAATATCACGACTCCACTAACGTGCTGTAGCAGCTTAGCGCTCCAGGTTCTCACCGCCCACAGACTGGACGTGGCAGTGCGACTTCTCTCTCATATTTGAACCCGTCCCATCCCCCCTAGTTCTGCCCTTTTCTCTCTCACTACCACAACATACAACCAATTTACCTGTCCAAATCGCTCTCAAAGCCTTATTCTCAAACATCCCCTCTACAACCCTTCGTCGTTTTCAACCGCTGAATACTGACTGCCCCGCTACCCCGCCATCAATAAACCACCCCTCTATTCAACTCTTATCTAAAGATCGAGGCTATCTAGACCTCGGTCACAAAGTCGTCAAGACGTTTTCCAATCTCCTTAACTCGTAAGTGCCCAAAGACGCATTCTGAATGAGACAGACAAGCTGACCTCCAACTAGTACGCACCACCCGTTCGCAGGAGCCCGCTGCTCAGCCGATTCCGGAGGCTCAGCGGACTCGATCTTTACTCATTAAAGGTCGATATTCAATAAAGAACCCGTCAACTCTATAAATCCCAATTCCACGCTAAGGCAATCCATCAACATGGCTCCTCACGCGGAAATTGACACGGGCTCCTCGAACGGGGCGGTTTACACCAACGGCCGAGGCTCCTCTGCTCCTCAGGACCTCTTCACCGTCAACTCTCCCGACGTCACTTACACTGACGCCGAGATCAAGTCCAGGTACACCTACCGTACCACCAAGGTCGATGTCGACGCCAATGGCAAGTATGTCGCTACTCCCAATGAGACTCTTTACGACTTCAAGGTCGAACGCAAGGTCCCCAAGACCGGTATGATGTTGGTTGGCTGGGGCGGCAATAACGGTACCACCGTTACTGCTGGTATCCTTGCCAACCGCCGCAAGCTCGCCTGGGAGACCAAGGAGGGTCCTCGTGAGGCCAACTACTACGGCTCTGTTGTCATGGGCTCTACCATTAAGCTGGGCACCGACATCAAGACCAACCAGGAGGTTAACATTCCCTTCCACGACGTCCTGCCTATGGTCCATCCCAATGACCTCGTTATTGGTGGTTGGGACATCAGCAAGTTGAACCTGGCTCAGGCCATGGATCGTGCTCAGGTTCTTGAGCCTACCCTTAAGGCTCAGGTCAAGAAGGAGATGGCCGAGATGGTCCCTCTCCCTTCCGTCTACTACCCTGACTTCATTGCTGCCAACCAGGAGGACCGTGCCGACAACGTCCTTGAGGGTTCCAAGGCCTCCATGGCTCATGTCGAGAAGCTTCGACAGGATATCCGCGATTTCAAGGCCGCCAACAACCTGGACAAGGTTATCGTCATGTGGACTGCCAACACTGAGCGTTATGCTGACCTCGTTGAGGGTGTCAACGACACTGCTGACAACCTCCTCAAGTCCATTGAGCAGGGCCACGAGGAGGTTGCTCCCTCCACCATCTTCGCTGTTGCCTGCATCCTTGAGAAGACTCCCTTCATCAACGGTTCTCCCCAGAACACCTTCGTTCCTGGTGCCATCGAGCTTGCCGAGAAGCACAACTCTTTCATTGGTGGCGACGACTTCAAGTCTGGTCAGACCAAGATGAAGTCGGCTCTCGTTGACTTCCTCATCAACGCCGGTATTAAGTTGACTTCCATTGCCAGCTACAACCACCTGGGCAACAACGACGGCAAGAACTTGAGCTCCCAGAAGCAGTTCCGCTCCAAGGAGATCTCCAAGTCCAACGTCGTTGATGACATGGTCGAGGCCAACCACGTTCTCTACAAGAAGGGCGAGCACCCCGACCACTGCGTTGTCATCAAGTATATGCCTGCTGTCGCTGACAACAAGCGCGCTCTTGATGAGTACTATGCTGAGATTTTCATGGGTGGACACCAGACCATTTCGTAAGTCAACCTAGCTCTTAGGAGTAACCCTAATACTAACTTGCAACTAGTATGTTCAACATCTGCGAGGACTCTCTCCTTGCTTCTCCCCTGATCATTGACTTGGTTGTCCTTGCCGAGATGATGTCTCGTATCCAGTGGAAGGCCGCCTCAACCGACGGTGCTGTCACCACCGAGTACAAGAGCTTCCACAGCGTCCTGAGCGTCCTCAGCTACATGCTCAAGGCTCCTCTCACTCCTCCCGGTACCCCTGTCGTCAACTCTCTGGCTAAGCAGCGTGCGGCCCTGACCAACATCTTCCGTGCCTGCGTCGGTCTCCAGCCCGAGTCTGACATGACCCTTGAGCACAAGCTCTTCTAAGCGCATGCTTTATTGGATTATGCAACATGACAGAGGTAATACTCGAGGACGAATGAGGAACGCTCAGGATTGTCAATACAGATTGTGAAAACGAAACGAAAAACCCCAAATAAACTACAAAAAAAAGGAAAAAGAAACCATAAAAAAAATAAAATTTCAGGGGAGACAAGATCTCAAATCGTATTCATAGACCTTTAATTAAAATACGAACCATTCTCCTATTTGATATTCCCCAAAAACCTCTGTGACATCAATATAATTATGCCTGACACGCTTATAGCTCTAGACTTATCGCATCACGCGTCAGAATATTCCTTTCTGAGAGATACGTAGAGAACAAGCAAGTTTGACGAGATGCATCTCAAAAACCCTCACCAGCCTCATTGAAGAACGCTCGAAAGTTTGCAACGAATTGAAATATTGCGAGGCCGAGACAAGGAGATTTATGATTGTGTGGCGGTGGTGGCGCTAGTCTCACAATTTACGCGGGCGATCTGATGCGTCGCGTCCGCGCACCCACACTCGCGTGTCGCGTCAAGCTCCCCTCCCACTTATACCACCCACTTTAAACACTTGACCTGAGCCGCTACCATTTCTACCTTCACAACATCTATCTTTGAACTCTTTTTAGTGTTATTTCTGCTTGGTATGACCTCTTTCTGCTGATTTAATTGATACCCCCTTCTAGGCCAGCAACAATGGCTTCATCACGCTCTTCATCACCTGTGGATGGTGGTTCTCCAGAGCCTCTAACGCCGGGTTCCAAGATCAGAGCTCTCCTCGCGACTGTCGAGAGCAGCGATGAAGAAGGATCTCCCTCAGTAAAGACGAACCATAAACAATCACCAAAGACTACCCGGTCACACCCTCAACACAATGGCACACCACGATTACCAGAGCATATCGACGCAGAGTCCGACGACTCGGACGTGGACATTAGGCCCAGAGGAAAGCTCGCGTCACGGATGCAGGGCATCACACATCCTGCCGAATCAGCCAACAATGGCACTACTGAAACAGCCCGAGATCGCGTGAAGAAGAAGCTGGAACGCGAGGAGGCGGAGATTGAGAAGACGCGCGATGTAGATATGGCGGGTGCCGAAGACGAAGACGAAGATCTCCCCGTGTTGCCTCGACGACGACAACGCAAGGTTCCCACATCACCAATTCCCGAAGACGCTGCACGAACAACCAGATCTCCTAGCCCAGGACTGTTTGTGTCATCCCCAGCTCGTCCTTCACCATCAAAATCCGTCCATGACAACTCTGATTCAGAGGGCAATCTACCGACCCTCAAGTCGAATCGCTTCAAGGCTCTTGTTGAGCAAAAACGACAAGAGCGCCTTGCTCGTGAGGCTGCCGAGGAAGCTCGTAATGCAGAGCGTCGCGCCCGGCAAGAGAAGCTCGCTTCAGAGTTGGAGCAATTCGACTCGGATAACGGAAACGTCTCTGACATAACAGATGATGAGGGTGGTCGGAGGCTTACGCAAGGGGTTCGGCCGACTCGAAAGGCAAGCAAGAAAGCGATCGAGGAGATAAATAGGGAAACCCAAAGGATGGCAAGAAATATGCAACTTTCCCACGAGGCTAAGACAAGGAAGAAGATCTCCAAGAACGTCCTTTTCGAGCGCTTCAACTTTCGACGCCCTGGAGAGCCGGATCCGAAGATGTCTAGCTCAAGCCGGCCAGCAACTCCCCAGTCAGACGTGGAGATGCGTGATGTCAACACTCCACCAAGCTCGCCCCCCGTTCCGCAGAAGACAATGGAGCCGGTCGAAACCGTCAATACTGCGTTTGAAGAGCAGGAGCTGCCATCCTTAGACGATGTGCTCGTGGAAACCAAAATTAGCTTGGATAAGGGGAAGGGCAAGGCCCTCGATGTTCTAGAGGAACAGGAGAAGCCGGCCTCTAAGCCCAAGCGCCATATCCGCGTCAGGTTGCCTCCTATGCCCGCTAATCTAACTATGTTTGACTCGGATGATGAGTTGGAAATTACGAAGACGGCAAAGACCAAAATCGACGCTGTTTTCGACAGCATGCCGTCGAAAAAAGCTCAAGAATCACACTCCCTCCAAGCCTTGCGAGCTCTCGCGCAAGTGAGGTCTCCCGGCAAAGAGACTCGACGAAAAGACGACAGTCACGGAATGACCGTTGGCGAACTCCAGACTTACCTTCAGCAGAAGGCGAGAGAACAGGCCAAGCTGGAGCGAGACCGCAGACTTAATATGCTCAAAGCTCAGGGCGTGGTTGTCCAGACCGCCGAGGAGCGTGAAAAGCAGATCCAGGAGGTTGAAGACATCGTGGCTAAGGCGAGGGAGGAGGCAGAGAAAATTATGCAAGAGGAGCGAGCTGATGCGAAGAGGGAGAAGAAGGAAAACGGAGAGGTTGACCCACTTGCGTGGGACGACAGTGAGGATGAGGAGTATGAGGACCCTGCTAATGAAGCGGATGCTGAGGCTTCCGAAATCGAGCTCTCTGGTTCTGAGGAGGAGGAGGAAGAGGATGAGGATGATGAAGAGAAGACAGAGGGTAACGCCATGTTTGAGGAAGAGGCTGATGATGCAGAGTCTGAGTTGTCTGCTGAGGGAATTGAGAAAATTTCCGAGGCGGATGAGGATATTGATGAGGACGCGGAGGAGCTGCCTGTCCTGAACAAGAGACGAGCACGAAAACATGTTGCTATCATTTCTGACGACGAAGATGATGAAAACAACATCGAAGCTACCCCAAAGCCCAAGACTACCAAGCTTGTTTCACCCACCGCCCCAAATACTGTCTCCCCTGCAGTACCTACCTCTGTTCTCCGGTCAGCTAAGAAAACATTTATCCCCGGGCTTCCCGTTCAGGGGCCTGCTGGTCTTGGACTCACTCAGATCTTCGCTGGCACCATGGACGACAGCCAAATGGGCCCAGCCAGTGGACCAACGCAGTCTATGATGCCTGACTTCGACAACTTCCCGGACTCAAACTTCTCCGCTACCATGGACGAACCAGAGGACATGATCCTAGATAGTCAGAAAGATGAGACTCAGAAAGCTACCCAGGGAATTCAGCTCGACTTCTCGCAGTCCCAGATGCGTGGGCTTGACAGCCTACTAAGAGAAGAATCCTACACGCAGTTTTCCGAGATACTTGAACTTTCGCAAGACGGTGGATTTCAGGAGCATACCCCTCTGAAGGACAGGTTCATCGAACCTCCTCACTCAACTGTCGAGACTGTCATGGTATCTCAGCATGAGGATCCTGGTCACGACTCACCTCTCGTCCGCAGAGGCCGACTCCGCCGGAAAATGGAGACCCCGGTACGAATTGAGGAGACTCCTGAGCCCGTGAGCACGGAAAAGACCAGCACGGCCTTTAACGCCCTGGAAGAGGGCGCTAAGCAGGAGAGGAAGCGAAAGCTTCTCGAAGAGTTTAACCGGAAGAAGAGCAAGGCTAAGGAGATGGTGGAGGAACAGGCCGACGAGTCCGAGGATGAATATGCAGGTCTTGGTGGTGCTGATGGCGAGGAGAGTGATAATGAGTCCATTGCTTCTGTCAAGGAGATGATTGACGATGCTGCCGGGAATGATCTTGACGAAGCCAAACTGGCAGCGTTTTATGCGTAAGTTGCGGCCCCCCTTATCCCACCTCTAACTGCAACTAACATTTGCAGTGATCGTGAACGCGCCAACGACGAGAAGCAGGTCGAAAAGCTCTTCAAGGACATCACAACCGGCATGCTCCGCCGCAAACGCGGTGCAGACTATGATCTATCCGATTCGGATGATGGTGGTGAGGCTCGTCGTCGTATGAAGCGTCGTCAATTTGCAAAGATGCAGAAGGCTCTTTTCGCTGACGAGCGCGTCAAGAAGATCGCTGAGAACCCTGGCAACCAGGCATTCCTGCGTACCATTGAGGACCGCGGTAGTGATGATGAGATGGACTTCTTGGATCCTATTGATGAGCCCTCGGAACAGTCTCAATCTCAATCCCAGGAGGATGGGGATGCTCGACCTCAGACTATTCCTGATAGCCAACCACGGAAGCCTCTTGTCTCCGCGGGCGAGAACAGGCCTGCGGCTCATCTACGGAGGACTAAGGATGGCAAGAAACCGTCGAACATCGGTGAGGTTCGGGAGACGTTGTCAAACCTTCTGGAGGAACCCCACGGGTCTGTCATCCCGGCAACTGAAGCCGGCTCTGATAGCGAGGGAGAAGAGAATCCCGCGTCGCCTGCCCCTAGCGACAAGGAGAACCGAAACCCTCGCCGTACACACGTCGCCGTTGTGGACCGTATCTCCCTCAAACGCAACTCTTCCAGCATGTCCACAACATCAACCAGCACACGCCTAGCCTTCACTGCCGCCGCGTCCACTACGACATTCAAGGTCCCCGCACTGCTCCGCCGCGCGACAACCAACTCGCTCAAGTCGGGCTCAACAGCTAGCTCTGGCACTTCGACACCAACGGGCGGGTTCGGCGAGGAAGGTGGCAAGATCCGGAAGACGGCGAGCAAGAAGAGTGGAATTAACGCGTTTGCGAGGGATAGCGAACGACGGGCGAGACTTCACCAGAGCGAGCGGAGGAGGGAGGAGAGGAAGATTAAAGGGGCGGAGAGGAGAATGGGGGTTGTCGGCGGTTTGTTGGGTAAGGGAACTTTTGAGTAAGGTGTACTACGGCCTGGATTTATGGGCTTGATTGGCATTGTACGGTGTTTGGAGTTTGAAAAAAAGGCATTCTCTTTAGGGATAGGATGTTATGGATATGACTTGGTGTTAGTGGCTGAGTTAACTATTACGAGATTCCCAATGACCAAACATATCATATGTTAAGCACTATATATATTCGAGACTTACTATTGACCCTGCTTCCTCCAATATTCATTTTTCAATAGGAAACCGCAAGTGACCCTATATGGCATTCACACTTATTTTCAGCTCTGGCGACAATAAATAACATCTCCCTACCAGCTCACCTTCTCTGCTCCATTACTAAGAGACATGATTCTCAGTAGCATTCCCATCCCTCGTAGCGATTCCCTTTCGCCCCCCCTAAACCTGCAAAAATAGAACCTGTGTATCAATTCACACAATTTTACACGGATGGCAAAAATGTGATTCCGCCCGGGCTCGAACCGGGGACCTTCTCGGTGTTAGCGAGATGCCATAACCAGCTAGACCACGGAACCAGCTGTTATTGTTGGAAGATGTGATGCTAATGTGCACTAGGTAGCTGGGAATGTTGATGTAGGTGCGGCATTTTCGTGATATGGTTTGTTAGTGGGGTGGGAGATTTTGGTACATCGCAACCTTTGCTTGGGAAATACTGGAAAATATGTAAGTAGGATAAGCACACCAGTTTATTGAAACCCGGTAGTTGTTTATAGGGTTATTGAACTTTAGCTACTATCTAACTCTGTGTGAACTGTTGGGACCCTAGCTTTAATGCTCTTAGGGTGTACTCTGGTACGGAACATAGCTGTCCTGAGTTTTGCAATCCCAGTCAAACAACCGACCAGAGAGTTAACCTAGGAATCCTTCCATAGGTTAACTTTGGTTTAGTTTCATTATGTTTGGGATCGCTAAGAGACTGCAAGTCGAGTACATAGGGATGAACAAACTGCAGAATTCAAAATCTAGCCGGGTTGCAATATAGAGAGGCATCTTCCAAGTTTATCATCGCTGCAAATGCAAATCAATTATATACAAGTCTATTTATGTATCCCAGGTATCATTCCCTCAGCGGCGCCCCTGAAAACTGAGTACTCCTCAGTCCCAGTGCCCTCTTAACCCCCAACCATAGCTCAAACGCCTCTAACTTGACCTCAACCCTCAAGTAACCCACCCACGCCGCAAACAATCTCACCGCATTCGGGGGCCACAGCAAGCTTCCCCGTTGGCGGATCTCCTCAAGCTGCTCGTAGAACACCGTCCGCGTGCAGTATCGCGCTAGGATCATGAAGGTCCGGATCGGGCCCTGCCGCGTGTGAAGGTTCTCATCCAGGCTGCGCGTTAGATCGTTGGTCTTGAGGATAAGGAGGATGATGCGTGGCACGCGACTGAGGAGTTGCACGAGGTCCACGATTAGGCCTTCTTGGAGGGCGCCGCTCATAGAGGATTCCTCGTCGGCGGAGCGGGTTTTGAGGATGGAGCCGCTGCTGCTGACGACGCTGTAGTCACGGCCGGTGATGGCGGAGGCGAAAAGGGGGAAGTCTGCGTCGGTGATGCCGGCGACTTCATGGGCATACTTCTTCATGCGGTCCATATCACCATCGATGACGGCGAGCCACATCTTCGCGTAGGAGCGACGGAGGGGTAGGGGGATATCGCGGTAGAGACCATGGTCGTATAGGATTACATCGAAATTGGGACCGCGGCCAAGACTGCGACGTGAGTTGTTCTTGCGAATGGCGATGTTTCCGCCGTGGGGATCACAGTGTAGAGGCGCGCCGTCACCAAAGATCATCTCGTTGAAGATGCGAGCCAGTGTAGCAGATACTTCATCACGGTCGATGCCGTTCCGGTCCAGATAGTCCAAGTCATCGGGTCGGCTCCCAGACTCGCAGGCCATGACCAGGATTCTCTTCTTGGCCCAGATGACCTCGGGAATGACGAGGGGTAACTGTGGGATTGTAGCGAAGTGCTCCCTCATGCGGCGGGCGTTCTCAGCTTCTTCTTGGAAGTCAAGTTCTTTGGGTAGAGAAACATCCATCTCAGCTGAGAGCCACTCGAGGTCATACTCTGGAAAGAACCGCTTTAAAGTCGAAAACGTATACCTGGTTAGGGCAAGATCCAGGGGTGCCCATGCCTCCAACTCGGGATGTTGAACTTTGACAGCAACCTTTCGTCCGGAGTCCTTGATAGTTGCCAGGTGCACTTGCGCCAGAGAGGCGGCACCTATTGGCTCACTCGCAAAGTCGGAGAAGTAATCCCAGAGGTCCTCACCCGTATCCCGACGGAACATGTTCTCAATGGAGTCGAATGAAGAGACAGGGCATTTGTCCTGCAGTGGTATAAACGTATTTGTCCATTCGGGAGGTAATAGGTAGTTCATGGCGCTCTGAAGAACCTCGTTAGTATGGCCGAGGTTGGATAAGGGGCGAGTCACATACCAAGTGTTGCCCAAGCTTGATAAAGATTCCTCCGTTCTTCTCCATAACCTTCAGTGTTCGATCGGCGCATCGCTTGTGGCATGCCTTTAGCACTTCGTTCTGTTCGTCCACATCCTGGATAGTCGCTTGCGCGTTCAGCGTCGTCCGGTAACTATCCACTCGTTAGCCCAAGCCCCATGCGCAACAAGCCATTGACGGCATACTCATTGATACATATTCCCAGCGTAGCGGCCACTCTCCCTGTACGCTCCGCAGCCTCATATGCATTCTTGATATCGTCCGTGAAGGCGAGGGTGCTTGCGCCAACGGCGGCAGCGCCTGTCGACGCATAGAGCACGACCCTCGGCCCTCGTTTGCGTCCATTATTCCCTCGCGAACCCTTCCCAGAGGCAAAACCCTTGGCACCAAGGTGTCGAAACGGCTTACTTCGAACCAATTGGTTCCGACAGGTCGAGCAGGTCCATGGTCGAGCGCCAATGCGGGTCGCAACGGTTGATATGGAAAAGACGTTCATCTGGTCTGGGCGAGCGCAGCGGGCTCTCAACAACGACGACGGCAGTGGCGTAGAATAGACTTCCTCATTCTATGCAGGACCTAAAAACACAGCCAGCTCTGAAAGACAGCAAAATATGGAATTAAAAAAAAAGTCTCAGGTCATCTCGTCAACCGTCGATCGCCAGTTTTTCATTTTCGGTGTGCCGATTCACCGACCTGCTCCGTCCGTCCAAATCGGTTGGGGCCGGAGACTCGGACAGCGGCAAAGGAACCAGCAAGCCACCAGCCGCTATTTACGCCAGCACGTGATAGCGCGCCACCATGAACCGCGTCTTCAGGCGTCCTCCCGTTCTCATTAACCCATCATCATTTGTCTTACAATTAATCGAGGAGCGGTATATCATCCTTTAAGCCGCGACCATTTGCACTTTAATTCATGCAACGAACACCCCCGGAAACTCCAGCCAAGAAGATGCTGTCTTTTGCCCCAGCTCCCATTTTCTCCGGCGTGTGGGATCATCGTCCTGCAGTACCGTCGCCTCTCTCATCCTCTCCCATTCGCGCCTCGTCTCCTCTTTCACCTATTGATAAGAACGCGTTCTCGCAACGGCAAATTCAGTCTTCGCCTATTCAACCACCAAAGTTCAAGTTTGCTTCGCGTCCGACGCGTCCGAACCCCGTAGTGCGCAAGCGCGAAGAAGTTCAAGAGGGGCGACGGAAGTTATTTCTCCAGAATGTCCGCCAGAAATCGGATGATAAGAAATGGCAAAGGAGGGATATTGAGGGGCAGGTAAGGCATACTACGAGATTCTGTAATGACGCGTTTTCTAATTCATAATAGTTCCTAAAGAATAACTGGCTAGCACACCAAGGGCATTTGTCCCATGATGCACCAGAGTTCTCAGAGGCGGACATCGAGGACGCCCTGGCTTATCAGCAGGAGCAGTCCCAACCCAAGGACGAAGATGAGATGATGCTAGACGATGTTCCTGAAGAGGATGACATTGAGGCTATGATTGCTTCCTACGAGGAACAGCAGTCGGGGTCAACACAGCGACCACCATCACCATCCCTATCACTATCCGACGAGGAGTATGACGACATATTTGCTGAACTCATCTCACAAGAGCAATCACGACAAGGCCATCTCCAGAATTCCATGGACCAAATGGACATCACAGATGGGAATGATGATATGCCGTTTTGAGCACTTGATTCTGTAAATCTGCATTTTGGAGTTAGGCTACGGCTAGAGGACACGCCTATAGGGCAATGGCGTATGGCGATACCAAGGACATAATTCAGCGGCTTGTAAATTATTGTATGGAAGGGTATATTGAAGCATGGATGCAATATCCAGACTCGGTATCTACTGAGGGTTACATGATTCATCTGGCGCATTGAAAACTTCCTGTGCCGATGCCATATCTCCAACCAAATCCGGGGGAGGTGATCCTGCGGATTGCATCTGTCAAGGTTAGTGATGTGTTTTAGACGTTGAGCGGAAGGACGTACCTTTTGCATCCTATCTACGATGAATTCCCGATCCGCCGCATTCTCGTCTGAGTACGTCTTCTCCTCAAACTTGGCTACAATCTCCCTTACGAAGACCTGTTGCTCTTCATAGCGCTTCAAGTCCTCCTTAGGCGTCTTCTCCCGATTCTTAATTAGCCAATCTGGGAACTTATCGTCGAGTTCCTTCATGGGCTCGTATAGAATCTCCTTGTTAGTGAGCTGTTCCATCATACCCATGAGCATCTTCGAGAACTCCTCCTCGCTACCCTCGCCACCAAGGTCGCCTGCGGACATTTGCTTGAGAATTTCGCTCATGAAGTCATCGGATGCGCCTGAGGCGGCGGCGGCCGTGGCTTGATCGCCGGAGTCCTTCATGCGCTCCATGGTTCGGCGGATGGTTTCTTGGAAGGATGCGTCCATATTGGCGGTTTCGGGATCAGAAGCCGCGCTCTTTGAAGGAGCTGACCCGTCTTCTCCTGTGGCGGCACCGATTTGCTTGAACATTTCCTCAAACTGCTTTTGCATATCCGGCTGAGGCATCGTGAGTGAGTGACTTGCATAAGATCAACAAGGAGGTTTTCCTTACCGACTGCTCTATCTCCCCCAACAGGTCAGCCATACCAGCCTGTAGCTGCTTGGCGAACTCTTCTTCTGAAAATGCATCCTCAAGGCTGGGTTGCTTCTCAGAACTGGAAGCAGTGGCGGGCGCCTTTGCGGGCTCTGGTTTCACAGGGCCCGCAGGCTCAGGCTTCTTGGAGTCTATCTTGACAGTCGAGAACTCATCAAGCATGTCTAGAATGAGTGGTTAGTGAGAGCGATTTAGAAAAGAGGTAAAAATCATATACGCACCATCCAGGTCATCCAAGTCATCCTCATCTGGATCAGGCACATCTTCCTCTTCCTCTACGGGGGGCTTCGTCTCAGTCGTGGTGGCAGGAGGGGCAACTACCTCATCTGCCTTTACCTTAACTTCCTCCTTCTTTGCGGCGTCTGGTGCGCCGGTATTCGCCTCCATGATAGCTCAGTCGTTGTTTGCGACGCTGCAGCTCACCAACAACCAACCCCACATGCAATGATTCTAGAATGATCCGGGGCGGGTGAGCACAGATGAGAGTAGAACTATTGTAGGCGAGAGATGATACGGGTGGTGAATATGAGGGATCCGGGTAGAGGTTGTAACAAAAGGGGTATAGCCAGCTATTTGTCGATGTAGGCTCTCTTTTGGGGTTGTGGGAATGGTAATTATACTCCAAGCGCAGTTGTGATGGACTGCTCTGGATGCGTACCGAGCCGAGGGATTGCCTAACAGGTCCGCCACCCGAGTGCTTGGATCACTGCTGCCCCTCATTCTGGGCAAAATCAGTGATGAATTGCTCGCCCCGCCAAACATGCCAGCAGCTCAAAGCCCTGACTACAGCGCACCAAGCCCCTGTAGATGACATCTCAGGCGGCTCTGGCGGGGGGTTTTTCCCCGGGGAGGGGCGGCGCTCTAAGCCTAAGTCGCGCCACCTGACTTTTCCCACCCAACAGCAGTCGCCTGTTTCGGCGCATCGAATCATTCACAACATTGTGAACCAATGTGCAGCCAGTGCAACCAACCTCAGGCGCCCTCCTTTGTCTGATCTTCTTTTCACCTTCTGCTGGGCCAGACCGTCTTTCTTCGAAAACCTTGTCCTTTCTCCTGTATTGAGGCAGCTAGCTTCTGACTTCTAGCGTTGACAACCTCGCGCATCCATTTTCCCTCTTTGTGAGCAACCCTCATCCGAACCAGACACCCTTCAACCGCCGACAACCCTGCCGACTCAACATCATGGCCTTGGCTCAAAACCGACTGCAGGAGGAGAGGTAGGGCTTGACGAGACCCTAGAGGCTATAGTGGAAGACTAACTTCGTACAGGAAACAGTGGCGACGAGACCATCCCTTTGGTTTTTTTGCGAAACCGGCTCGTACGAAGGAGGGCGTCTTGGATCTGCGAAACTGGGAGTGCGGAATTCCTGGAAAGGATAAGACGATATGGGAGGGCGGTTTGTTTAAACTGAACATTACCTTCCCTGATGGTAAGTGTCGAAGACTGTCGCATGCGAGCAGCTGGCGCTGACCGTTAATCGTAGAGTACCCAACGAAGCCCCCGAAATGTGAGTTCCTGTCGCCCCATACTTCGTGAAAAGATCACGAGACTGAAACTTCGCAGGCAAATTCGTCCCCCCGCTGTTCCACCCCAACGTCTACCCGTCCGGCACCGTCTGCCTTTCGATCCTGAACGAGGAGGAAGCATGGAAACCGGCCATCACCGTGAAGCAGATCCTCCTCGGCATCCAGGACCTGCTTAACGATCCGAACCCCGAGTCGCCCGCCCAGGCGGAGGCATATAACCTCTTCAAGCGAGACCGCGCTGAGTACGAGAAGCGGATTCGCCGCGTGGTCCGCGACAACCCCGCTCCTTGAGAGAAAATGGGCTGCTTAGATGGGATAATTTAGACACTTTCCTATGGAGGTCTGGCTACGGCGTTTGGGGAATACCAAGGCGAAATCACTGCTTGATATGTGACTTGAGGAAGCGGATTTACGACGTTGATGACAGAGGGGCAGGGCACGGCATGGGACGACCAGGTTTTAGGTACTAGCTCACTTCCCAGAAGGGAGTCCTCAAGTCGAGGCAGCTGCTGTCAATCTCAAAAACATCTCGGCATTTCTGCTTAGTCGGAGAGAAGTAGATTCTCCATTGTGGTGACCTAGCTCGTTGTATCTTTGACGCTGCCGGTCTCGTTGCTCTTCGTCTCACCGCGAGTTCGTGCTTTGCGCCTCTGTGCTCACCAGTCTCGACCACACACCCTCGTTCGCAGGAGAGGACAAGAAAGCTGGAGCTCTTCAAAGTGGTAGACGGGCCTTTTGGTACGCCGGCGTGACTATTGCGATACATACGAGGTAGAAGACAAAGAATTACTCAATAACCGCGGTCATGGAGCCACAAACAACAGAGGTGAGAAGTGACGACGTCTTGATTTCTTGGAACCTGAAGAAAGTTGCCTGTCTTATCTGAACGGGGGTATGTAATTGGTCGTCTCGAGGGTTTTTACGTCAAGCGACCAATGGACGCGCTTGAATTACAAGCCGAAGTCGGCCGTCCCGGGAGGATTGAGGGACCTGATAGCGGCGTGTTGAGAGTAGCCACTATCGCTATCAGCGGCGCGTCGGAAATTTCGCAGCACAACCGCCACTGCCCTTCCACTTTTTTTTTTGACCTTGTGCCGTGGCCGGTGGAGTTTGGATGACTCCTCTTTATCTCTCTGCTGCGACTTCTTCCCAGCCTTCCTCCCTCTCTTCTTCTTCAAGTTCAGACATCGCGAGTTGTTGAATCGTCAAACTGCAATCATGTGTGGCATCTTTGCTTGTCATCGGTAAGTCCCTTCGCTGGACATGGATCTACCTGCGATGCGGTGCGATGGAGGGGCATGAACCCCGCCATTGGCACACCCACCACCCACCCCGCGAAAAAGTTGAGAGACTGTGACTGACTTGCGCGAACGAAGTCATCCCGACGTCCAGAAATTCAAGCCGACTGCGCTTCGACTTGCGAAACAGTTTGTCTCTCCATTGGACTCTAAACAGGATTTCCATTGACCTAGGCCATTGCAGAATTCGTCACCGTGGCCCCGATTGGAGTAAGTCCCAATGTCTACACGTCGTCGCGAGACGCCGCAATGCTAAGTCGCATGTCCAGGTGGAAGTGTCATCTCCAACCAAACCAGTAGGTCAATTGGTCTCAATCCTTCGGGACCTTGCCTTATTGACCCTCCCGTCCAGTTCTTTGCCATGAGCGTCTCAGTATTGTGGGTGTTGGTAAGTTGTTTCCTCTTCGCGCGCCGGCTACGCTTCTCGGGCTAACCCTCTTATACAGAGTCTGGTGCTCAACCCCTGACCAACGCCGATGACTCCATTATTCTCGCTGTCAACGGAGAAATCTATAACCACCGTCTGATCCGAAAGCACCTCAAGCACAAGTACCACTTCAAGACCCATTCGGATTGCGAGGTCATCATCCCCTTGGTAAGAGCCCCTCTAGGTGACTCACCTCATTGTGTGGGGACTTCGAGCTCATTATAATTTCTCTGGTGTAGTACGAGGAGTATGACACCGACGCGCCCAACCACCTCGATGGCATGTTCTCTTTCGTCCTGTACGACAAGAAGCAGGACCGTACCATTGCCGCCCGAGACCCGATCGGCATCACTACCTTCTACCAGGGTTGGTCCTCCAAGGAGCCTGGCACCGTATACTTCGCCTCCGAGCTCAAGTGCTTGCACACCGTTTGCGATAAGATCATTGCCTTCCCCCCCGGCCATGTGTACGACTCCAAGACTGGCGAGACGACTCGCTACTTCAAGCCTTCCTGGTGGGACCCCACCAAAGTTCCCCAGAACCCTGTCGACTATAAGGTCCTCCGCGCTGCTCTGGAAAAGTCTGTCCGCAAGCGACTAATGGCTGAGGTTCCTTACGGCGTCCTCTTGTCTGGTGGTTTGGATTCGAGCTTGGTGGCTGCCATTGCGCAGCGTGAGACCCTGAGGCAGAGGCAGAAGGCCCTGGAGGCCAACGGTGGCATTGAGCCTTCTGGAAACGCCGATATTGGCGAGGGCCTCGTGGGTATTGATGACGATGACCACCTCGACACCGTTACCTACCTTCCCCAGCTTAACTCCTTCTCCATTGGACTGCCTGGCTCGCCTGATAACAAGGCTGCCTTAGAAGTCGCCAAGTTCCTCGGTACGAGGCATCACGTCATGACCTTCACTATTGAGGATGGTCTCAACGCTCTGTCAGATGTCATCTACCACCTGGAGACCTACGATGTCACCACCATCCGAGCCTCCACCCCGATGTACCTGTTGTCCCGCAAGATCAAGGCCATGGGTATCAAGATGGTCTTGAGCGGAGAGGGTAGTGACGAGATCTTTGGCGGCTACCTTTACTTCCATGCTGCCCCCGATAAGGAGGCCTTCCACGAGGAGACGGTGCGCCGTGTCAAGAACCTGCACCTGGCGGACTGTCTGCGAGCCAACAAGTCGACTTCAGCATGGGGTCTTGAGGCCCGTGTGCCTTTCTTAGATAAGGAGGTGAGTTTTCATTAGAGAAGCGAATGGTGTGGATAGAGATGTCTAACAATCGCGATAGTTCCTCGAGACCTCGATGAACATCGACCCTAAGGACAAGATGATCACTAAGGAGAGGATGGAGAAGTACATCCTCCGAAAGGCTTTCGACACGACCGACGAGCCCGATACCGCGCCCTATCTCCCCGAGAAGATCCTTTGGAGACAGAAGGAGCAGTTCTCTGATGGTGTTGGCTATGGATGGATCGATGCGCTTAAGGACAACGCTGAGCTCCATGTGACGGATGAGATGATGAAGAACCCCAAGCCCGAGTGGGGTAGCGACATCCCCGATACTAAGGAGGCGTAAGTTTGAGACAAAAACACCATCAAGCGAGCTTTACTAACGGTCGTTGATAGATACTGGTACCGAACAATGTTTGACGAGCACTTCCCTCCTCACTGCGCATCAACGGTCGAGCGATGGACACCTACCTGGTCCAAACAGACGGACCCCAGTGGCCGGTACGTTTTAAAGCTTAAAAGCCGAAACGGCAGATAGGTTGCTAACGCGTTTACATAGAGCCATCAAGATTCATGAAGCGAAATACGACGATGCGGCTTAGAGGAGCAGCGAGTTGTGCAGAGTTTCCTTTGTAACTTACCATTGCTATCTAAAAGCATATCTGGAGCCATTTCCGGGTTAAGAGAAAAGGCGTCTTGTTGGGTAATAGAGTGATGATGGATGAATGAATTTGGAAAGAGAATACAAATTTGTATTGACCAACGACTATTGTGATCCAAGATGAAGCTTCGGTTGCCGGCGGCTGTGAAACCTTGTCACTCGGATTGAAAGAACACTACTCGATTCGCCCAAGAACTCAACCCGCTGCCTGAAACGAGATAGCACTGAAGTCTAAGCAAATCCTTGAATTAATCCGAATATCACTCTTGAAGTAGTGCCCTATCTTCAGTAACAATACTAGGAGTAAAGGTCGAGGTTGAGCAAGAGTTCGTGATTCAAAGAGGTGGACGGCGTATAAGGTAGGCCTGCATGTGGTGTGTTTTCTGACTCCCCCTTGGCTGTGTCCAAGGGCTACGATGGTGGTCACCAGGGGTCCAATCCCAACAAATAGGATAGTCTTGGACGGCACAGCCAATCGGCAATTGACTTCGAAAATCGAATGTTCACGCGGGAGAAGTCTCGACGAGATGGTGGGCTCTAACGAGGAGGCCACATCAAGGCCTCATTCACAAACGTCTTGAATTGACCTCAATTCTAAGAACTTGGCAATTGCATTGATGGGTTATTTAGAACGTTGGCTTAGGTAGGACTTTAAGGATTACTCTGGGGATTACTTGAGGGATTGCTTTAGGGATTGCTTGGAGCTTGATTCAGGTATGTGTATAACGGATTCCCGGTACCCCATGATGGTGGGAGGAGTCACGAGGAGGTTGTTAGCTCATTTAGGGAGTTTATGCGGTGACGAAAGCGAAACGGCGGGACGAAGGGTAGTTCATGCGGTACACTGTACCTTACGCTATACTACTAGCAAGTACTTAGTAGTAGCAGACTACCTGACAAGCTTGGGTCTACTCGCAGGTATTGATTGTAACGAGGATGGAAGAAAGAGATTACTGCTAATGGCTGTAATAGCATCATTCCCTCATGGACTTGCGCACCTGTTACACTACACCGTTAAATGCTGTAATTTGCATTGGGCCAGAATGACAACTACCGTCAAATCTACGTTAAATCTACGCTTGCCGTTGTTGGGGGACCAAAACAAGCAATTAGCTCATTTCCCATGACTCTGAAGTCTTTCACCTCGTCCAATTTACCCTGCACGTGGAGCCCGCTTTGGGAATAAAACTTGTTGTCCCCCGGTGACCCGGTCCGATATCAGCCGACCTCTCCAGGGGGAGGGGGAGGGGGAGGGAAAGTCGCTGTAAGGGCCACTGTAGGGTCAAAGAGTCCCACTGTGCGGTAGTGGCAGGTACCGTGGTACAGAGAGAGACTGGGGGGGGGAGACCTGAGCTGCCCTGAGGCACGGTTCAGCACAGCACCCGACCCCAATTGACGGGCTCAGCCAAAACATTTTCTCCGGGTCCTCAGCTTCTCGCACCAGGTGCTCTCGTCCTCGTCCCCTCTCCCCCATCATCTGTCCATCTCCATCCATCCATCCATCCGCTTCTCTCACCAACAGCTTCACTTCTTCTCCGAGATACCACCACAAACCGCAATCATGTCTGTCCCCGCCTTCTCCGATATTGCCAAGCCGGCAAACGACGTATGCGCCTCTGCCTCCCTGACTTTGAAGCTTCACTGTTGCTGACCTCGGCCTGTTTTTTTTGCGCCGTTTTATAGCTCCTCAACAAGGACTTCTACCACCTCTCGGCCACCACCTTCGAGTTCAAGGACACTGCTCCCAATGGCGTTGCCTTCAAGGTGACTGGCAAGTCCAGCCACGAGAAGGCCACCTCTGCCGCTGTACGTCTTCATCCACCCCCAGAGCTCCCTCTCTCTCGGCTGCTGCTCGGACTACTACGGCTTTTTGTTGTAGTCAGTCGTCGGCCGTCGCGAGATGCTCACCGATCACCCAATTGACTCGAACACGTTTGTCGTGCTGACTTCGGACCCATGATAGATTGAGGGCAAATACATCGACAAGCCTACCGGTACTACACCCTTATCTTCTTCGTCGTCATCATCCCCGTCGTCGCCAGCAGTGACACCCCCATACCTACCCTTTCCCCGTCGTCCTAAGCGACGACGACGCGCCAATCTCCCCTCTCTCAGCGTCTCGCGAATCCTCGGTCCCGGCACTGGCTGGCCGATCGGGTTTGCGACGCTTCTCCAGCCCGGCTATGCTCAGCTGCTAATGTTCTACTCCCGCACAGGTCTGACCCTCACCCAGACGTGGAACACCGCCAACGCTCTCGACACCAAGATCGAGGTCTCCGACTCCCTCGCCAAGGGCCTCAAGCTCGAGGGTCTCTTCAACTTCCTCCCCGCCACCGCCGCTAAGGGCGCCAAGTTCAACCTCCACTTCAAGCAGCCCGGCTTCCACGGCCGTGCCTTCTTCGATCTCCTCAAGGGCCCCGTCGCCAACGTCGATGCCGTTGTCGGCCATGAGGGTTTCCTCGCCGGTGCCAGCGCTGGCTACGACGCCAACAAGGCTGCCCTGACTGCCTACAGCGCCGCCGTCGGCTATGCTGCCCCCCAGTACAGCGCTGCCATCACCGCCTCCGACAACCTGAGCGTCTTCGCCGCTTCTTACTACCACAAGGTCAACAGCCAGGTCGAGGCCGGTGCCAAGGCCACCTGGAACTCCAAGACCGGCAACGCTGTCGGCCTCGAGGTTGCCAGCAAGTACCGCATCGACCCTGTCTCCTTCGCCAAGGTTTGTATTTCTCTTTGCCGCACGATGAGCTTCCCTCTCTAACCCACTTATCTGTTTAGGTCAAGATCAACGACCGGGGTATTGCTGCCCTCGCCTACAACGTCCTCCTCCGTGAGGGTGTTACCCTGGGTCTCGGTGGCTCCTTCGACACCCAGAAGCTCGACCAGGCTACCCACAAGGTGAGAACTCCGGCTTTCGACAGAGCCTCGAGCCATTGGCTAATGAAACCACAGCTCGGTGCCAGCTTCACCTTCGAGGGTTAAGCTGCGCCCTTCGCAAACGCCAACCCATCTAGCCTCATCCTGGCAACCCCTTTAGAGCTTACTGTCCACCCCCCAGTGGCTCTTGTACCTTACACTCTTGCATTGCGGTGGTCTCTCGGATGTAGATTATCTCACAAATTCAAATATCTTGAAAATAATATTGGTCGTGAGAAAACTCGTCTCTTGTGTGTCAATTGCTTGCTGCCACCCAGTGATCTGCTCTCTTGTGCTTTTGCAAGCTCCAAGAGCCTGTCTAATATATGCCCAACCAACCGTGTATGTATATGCGCACCTCCCAGGAGGCCAATGGCCAATTCCCGTCCTGTTTCCTTTGACTTGCCTACCCCCCCTCACCCGGTGCCGTATCTATCAGTCCTTATCCTTCCGCCGCCTCCCCAACCGCATAAACTGGATATACACCAGTGGCGCCAAAAGCGTCGCAACAAGTATCCCCGAGATAATAAAAAAGTGTCCCGCCACACTCGTCTGCGGCTCAAACTCGACCCCGTCATCCCCCATCGCCCGTCTCCGCCATCGTCGCTGGTCCTCCCTGGTCTGCGTCCGCGTGTGGCCCTGCTTATCGAAGTGCGGCGTTGCGCCAGCGTTGTGGAACGGATCCGAGCCAGGTCCCATCCCGCCGTACGCCTGGTCGCTATGGGCCTGGTTCGCTTTGAAGGCACTATCCCAGGGATTGGCATGCGGCCTCGCCTGGTGGGATGACCCACCAGCGCCGGTGGACTCCTCGTGCGCCTTGCGTCGCTTCTCGCCCTGGGTGCCCCAGCCGCCGCTCCGGTAGAAACTCGGTGGCGGGCCGCGAAAGGTTCCCCGTCGGCGGCTGAGGCCCGAGGGTGCGCGGCCGCCGGCCGGGTTGTGGGTGCTGTGGTAGGAGCCTCGGGGCGCGGCGTGGTGTGGGTGGTGGTGCAGACGGAGGACGTCGCGGTCGTAGGCGGCGCGGCGGGAGGGGTCGGAGAGGATGGTGTAGGATTCGGAGATGAGGGAGAAGGTGTGCGAGGCGTTGGGGTTGGAGGGGTTTGTGTCCGGGTGGTGGGATTTCGAGAGGGAGTAGAAGGACCTGGGGTTCGTCATTGTCAGTACGCGGTGGTGGTGGCGATGGGGGGGATATTTGCGACGAGAGCGATTGGGGAGAGTAGAGAAGAACGAATGCCGGAAGGGGTGGACTTACTTCTTGATCTCCGCCGGCGAGGCATCATGCCGCACATTCAGCC
The DNA here is from genome assembly GCA_023628695.1 of Nectriaceae sp. PG4201. NCBI lineage: Eukaryota > Fungi > Ascomycota > Sordariomycetes > Hypocreales > Nectriaceae > Nectriaceae sp. PG4201. The sequence continues at coordinate 321,847 of JAMAKE010000016.1, forward strand.
GCTCATAGTGATTCTTCAACTTCACATCGTCGCTCAACCACCGCGAGGCGTGAAACCCGCGGGCCCGACACCGGAGGCCCGCCGGCGCGAGGAAGAACGAGCCATTGAGCTTGGTCTCAGCAACGGCGCGCAGCAGCAGCAGCGGCGGGGGATGGCTGCGGAAGAGGGCGGGACGCGGCGGCATGCCTCATCACGATGCGGCGAAGAGGGAGGTTTGTTGCGTGGAGAGGGTGGGTGGTGGGTGGTGATGTAATGAATAGGCTGGGAGGGTCGGGAGCTGGGTGGTATGCAGGGTTGGGGGGGGGGGTTATGTAGTTAGTGGGATGTTCGGGATTGATCGCGTGGGAGGGTGCATGAGGAGGGACGATGACAGGTTAACTTCCCGAAATGGTTAATAGATAAAGATGAAGTCTTGTTGCATATGCTCGCATATGATCGAACTGTCTTCACTTAGATTCAGTTCTTACAGTCTTAGTTTAGTTTGAAAATACGATCGAAGTTAGGACTCAGGTCAGGTCAGGTCAGGGATTGGAAATAGTGAGGCCCAAGATGGAAACACAAGTTTAAATCCCTATAACAAGCATTTTTGGCCGTTTGCTATCCCATCTATGTATCCCCATTTATCCAATGATGTATCCAAAAAACCAGGAGTCGCCAATTATCCACTCGCAATTACAATTCCTATAAAAACACAGGGCGCCAGACTCAAGTCCGACTCGAATCAAGCAATGCTACATCTCTCTTCCCAAGGTCGAGGTTTTAATTTACTTCCTTCCCGGACGCTTCAATGGGTGGGCCTCAGTGTTGAGAACCCAATCGTCCAAGTTTATGACGTTGTCGTCCTCGAAGATGAGGTAAAAGTACTTGGTCGTCTCCGATAGCCAGAATGTCTGCTCACCGTGTTAGCTGTTGTTTCCAAGCATATTGAAAATTGAGGAATATAGACTCACCTCCATCGAATCATCCTGCGTGCTTGCGTGGTGCCTCACATCTCCCACAGCTGCAAAGGCCATCTCGGTCTCCGCTTCTTTGGCAATGCCCTCCCACATCCGCCATGCGGCCTCTCGCCATTCCTGGTTGCCCGTAATGCGCCACATGTAGAAGACACTCTCAATGGCCTCGGGTCGAAGCAAGTACCGCGGGTCACGCACCCTGACGAAGCCATCCGGGAGGTCGCTCTGGTGCCTCGAGAGCTTCGTCTCGTCATAAGGGCACGGTCCGTCAATTTTCTCGCACGCCGTAAGCTGGCAGATTTCAGGCATGATGTTCGTTGGGAACGAATCATAAGCGAAGACACAGCCAGCAGTGAGACGCGAGCCGATGTCCAGGAAGTCATCTCGCTCGAGGAGCTTACCGGCGAGAGCGTACATGCCACCGGCAAAGCAGGACAGATGCTGCATTTCGGCACTGAGCTCAGGCTCGTCGCCCCTGTGCATGGCGGCATTACCAGCCATCAAGATGTTCTCGTCCTTACGGGTCATCGGTCTATACAAGAGAGCATCCTTGGCAGTGGCGAGGGCTTGTGCGGTCATCTGCTCATACTCGGGATCCAGGCCGCCAAGAAGGGCGTGCATCTTGGGCAGATACTCGTACTGAGAGTCCGCACCAGCTCCAAGGGTAAATTGAGCAGTATCTACCGTCTCATCGCGGTAATTCATCGTGTGTGGCCACATGCCAGGAATCCTTGTCGCATTCTGGTTTCGATAGAAGAACTGCTTGATGCGCTCCGTGGCGTCATAATACTTGGGATCCCCGGTGATCTGGGAGAGACGGGTAAATTCCAAGCTCATGGAGCCGCCTGCAGCACCCGACATGCTCTCATCAGCCTCCTGCTTGCCGCTCTTGGCCTTGTCAAAGTAAAGCCAGTGCGAGGGTAATCGGTTGGGGGTGTCGAATGTAGCATACAGCATATCACCCAGCTCAATGGCCTTCTTGAGGACAATTTCGTTTCCAGAGAGGTCGTAGGCGGCAATGAGCCCACCAAGATGTCGAATGGTAACCTCAAAGAGATTTAAAAACTTGTCGCTGGTCCGGGCCCAGTCAATTGAGGCAACCTCCTCAACCGCCTTCTGGAAATCCTCCTTCAAACCCATGATCCACAGCGTGTCCATAGCATCAACCAACTGAGCCGACCACCCCGAAAGACTCTGCTTGCCCTTTCCGGATAAAGGCATCAGCTCATCCTGACCCCAGGCATGAGTCTTGTAGGCCTCCCAGCTCTTAACAAAAGCCTTCTTGACAGCGGCCTTGCGAGCACGCGAGTGATCATCCTCCTTCGTCTTAGCCTGCACGGGCGGGAACGTCTGCGGCGTGCCAGCCGGCGGACTCTTCATGTCCGTCACAGGAAAGAAGACCTCATTCTTGCTCCAGTCATAGCTGCTGGGCACGTAGCGAATGGAGCCGACAGTGGTGGCCGGCGGGAAGCTGGGCCTAAAGTTTACCCATAGGAATAAGGACAAGCAGGCAAAAACGAAAATGACAACGTAGCGACGATTGATTCGTCCCTGGATTTGACTTAACATGACAGGCGCATTAGGTCCGCACTTTTGACCCAAATAAGAATATGCAATGACAATAAACAAAAGGCTGAAGCGAAGATGAAGATGAAGATGAAAGTGAAGATGACAGGTTCAGGTGAAAGCAAGGTTCCGTTGTGAAACGGATGGCTGCTGGTTATGCACTCCACAGTCTTTCTTTTGACGTCGGAGCTTGAAAATCGTTGCTCCACAGCCTCACTGAAACCCCCTTGGGAGGCTGCCACAGCGCCGTTCAGCGCCCATTAGGGTGAGCGCACGGCCTTTTGATTGGCCACTCATTCGGGAGGCACAGCGGGCATCTTTCCAACCTTACCCCGCCAACAGTGCTAAAACTGCTAACAGCGGGCCCCTGTGCGCTGGCCTTGTAGGCACCCTTGCGGATGGCTCGTGGTGCCTCGGATGGGTCGAGACACAGGCTGTCAGAGCCAGGTACTTTGTAATCTGTATAGCCAGGGAGTTCAGGGGCTATGTTTCATTCAGTCTAGTAATTGTCGAAAATCTGTGGAAGCTGACGCGTATTCATCCATTATACATGCATTGCTGACAGGGTCATTCAAAGGATTCGTCCGAATGCGCTTCCTATTAAACCCCCCCCCCCCCCAAGTCCCTGTGGCGCTACTGGCCAACGGTTGATTTATGCTTGATTTGAAGGTGATGTGTTGATATCGAAAGAGCTGTCACGACGATCAACTTCGAGTGACGTATTCATTATTTCGAACCCTACTTTTCAGCTTCACCTTCACACAGTTCACAGGTTACGCGTAAATGTTAAAAGAATGACTATGGTTTATTTCTCGTTGCAATGAGTGACTGTAGTGAGTCTAAAATCACGGTACTGCGCGCACCCCGAGGCCTGAAGGGCACATTTGGATGAAAGCTGCGAGCTGATGTCCGCCAACTCTCCACTATGCCTTCAGCAAGCATCATTCACACTGCTGCTCTCTTCTCCAAGGTCGCTTATATCCCTCCGCCGTCTTCTCCTCTAGACTCTCTCATCCTGCCCTCCTTCCTCCTACCGCATGCTGTGAATATCAAGACAATCTGCACCTGACGGGCCACTACGGGCCTGGATGGCCGCCGTAGATCGAGCCTCTAGTACGGGACACCGAAGTTTCCGCCGTCCGGAGTCGTCCGGCCAGGCTGCGTCGGGGATCGGACGCGAGATGGTATCCGTTTAATCGGACTGACTCGACCCCTTTGGCCTTGCATAAGGCGTTTAGGAGACAGTAGCCGACTTGCTCAACCGCCGTTGATGGTCTGATAGAAGCAAGTCCTGCTGCAGAGCCCTTGGGATGCAAAATATTGTATCATCGCCTACTCGTAGCTCTCAAATTGTCATTCAGTCGTAGCCTCCTCCGATCTGGCTGTGGAAAGCCGTGCTGACGCTCTTCTCGTCGTCGTCGTACCGTCGTCCGAATCCATTCCCGGGAACCATGCGACCGCTGTTCTCGACGTATTGCTTCAGACGGTCACTTTGGCTGTAAGAGACAGGGCGCATTCCCGTCACAGCATCATGCAGACCAGCTCCGAGACTGACACCGCCTTGTCCAACCCCTTTGCCGCCAAGCAAGCTTGATGACGCATCGGTGAATTCGGAATTGGCCACGCTCTCACCAGCAATGCTCTCTGTCGCACGGCTGCGGCCCTTGTTTCCACGCCCAGGGGCAGACACTCCAGGCAAACCAGGCCACTGATCCGGAGTGAAGCTTGAGAACATGGGAGGGAAAGCACTATTCAGTGCAGCTCCGCCAAAAGCTGAGCTATGAATCGAGGATACATCATCAGGGATGTACGAAACCATGGAGCCCGAATCAAAGTCACGGCCAGAAGGCGCACTGCCGTTGTATCGCCCACCAAAAGGTAAACCGCTAGAAGCTGTCTGCCCCTGACGGTCCTTTTGGCGATAGCTAACTTTAGGACGGCTGAACTGCAGCAAGCAAGCCTGCAAGTTAGTCAGGGGGCCTTCAACAAAACACTTGCGATCCTTGAAATGAACCAGCAAGTTATGCCAGAGCTCGTGTTTAGAAAGAACCTTGGGGTTTCCAAGAATGACAAGGCCGTACTTTGCTCGGGTCAGAGCGACATTGAGTCGACGAGGGTCGGACAAGAAACCGATGCCTTGGTTGTCGTTGGATCGGACACAAGAGAGGACGATGAAATCCTTCTCACGTCCCTGGAAAGCGTCGACCGACGCAACTTCTACCTCCTTGTAGAACTCCTTCTTGTAAGTGCCCGAGTTTTGCATTGTCGTAACAATGTAGCTCCTCTGACCCTCGTATGGAGTAATGACACCAATATCTATTGGCTTCACTCCAGCTTTGAAAAATCTAGTAACTGCCTTCTCGACATTGGAAGCCTCCGTACGGTTGAGGTAAGATGTTCCTGAAGCTGAGATCTCTTCATGGCCAAGGTTGGACCAGAACATCATGGGCATCTCAGCAACAGGCCAAGGGAAGTCAACATCCTTTCTCAGTCTGTTCTCGTGCGTGACACCATTCTGCAACGATCCGTCATAGAACATATTTGATGGGAACTCAGATAAGCAAGGATGCATACGGTACTGAATGTTCAATCGAATGGGGTTTAGCTGAAGGTTGACCAAACGCTCAAAGAGCGACTGATTCAGGCCCGCCTTGGCTGCCTTCTTGTTCATGATGACAGGCCCAAGCTGTTTATGATCACCCACTAGAACAACCTGTTTGCACCCAAGTACGAGAGGAATCATGCACTCGGGCTCCGCAGATTGAGTCGACTCATCAATCAGAACGTTACGGAACTTCATTTTAGAAAGGCGTGGGTCACCTGCACCAACACAGGTACAGCAGACCACATCAGCGTTATTGAGGATCTCTCGTTCAGCAACCTTGGTAAGCTGTTTGAACTTCTTCTCATCTTGGCTAGAGAGTTCGCCGAGTTCGTTTTTGAGTTGAGAGAGCTTTACAAGTTCGCTGTTGTGCTCCGACATTCTCACCTGCTCGTGCAAGGCAAGGAAGCTGACTGAAGATTCGACATCCTCACGGGACTTGGCGGTGAGACGAACCACTTTCAGGCCAGTTCGGTGTACACGTTCGCACAGTTGGTCGACCGCAACGTTGGATGGGGCACAAACCAAAACCTGACCACCACTCATCTTGGCAAGATGGTAAATAATCGTGGCAGAGGTCACAGTCTTTCCAGTCCCGGGAGGCCCCTGGATGAGACTCAGAGGCTTCTGAAGGACTGCCTTGATAGCACCGACCTGGCTAGGGTTGAGGTCAGGGAGGCCAGGAACAGACCACTTCTTAGGGAGAGTCGTCTTCAAAGGCTGGAATTTGACCTCATGACCAAGTAGGGTGTGGAAAATAAATCCTGAGACGCTCATATCGTCAACTGCAAAGGTCTTCATGGCAAGTTGCATGCGATCATAGGACGTGGCCTTCCACACATAGTCGGCAGAGAAGTTGTGCGACAGATCCGTAGGAACCGACTTTTCGTTGCCGGTTTTTCGCAACTCTAGCGTCACTTCGTCGGACTGGTTGTTGGGGATTTTGATGACATATCCCACTCCCTCCCAAGGCAGTCGCAATTCACCCTTGTAGCGAAGACGCATCTCGTCACCAACGGCAAGTTTGACGTCTCCAGATTCAATCTTGTGTAAGTTGAAGCTGACAAGGTGCTTGTTGTTGAGACCGTAATCCCACTTAACAGTCAGCCCATCCTCAGATTGCGCTTCCTTGAGCTTCTTGTCGTAATCGGATTCCATCTTCACCAAGGGGCCAAAAATATTTTGATAGTGATATGGGTCGTCGTACTTGAGCAAGACAGGGTGGGGATCGTCGTCGATGTTTGACGCCTTCTCAAGGTCCATAATCGTCGCTGTTGCGTCAATCTTCCACATCTCTTCCAATTTCGCAATCATATTTGGTGTTAGATGACGAGCTCGGAGCTGTTCGGCATCAGAGGGAGTCGATACAAGCCATGGCAAGAAAGCTCGTTCCTCAATAAGTGGCTGCCATCGTGATGTATCCCAGTTCATATCCTTGTTGGAAGTGTTTGCGGCGCATGGTTGACGACAGAGGAGAACGACGACCGTGTCTGACTTAGCCGGAATAAAGCCAAGAATGAACGCATTCTTCGTTCCACAGTTATAGCACTCAAGGACTGTATCGCCCAGGGTGGACTCGGGGTGTAGCTGGACCTCCTTGTGGCGGGCTCGGACGAGATGGTTCACGATGTGGGTGGAGGTACCATTCCCACGGGCGCTGCAGAACCATTTATTGCAAGAAAGACACTTCACAACGCAGCCTGGAGAGTGAATGCCGCAGTAACTATCACCAACAGTCAGCACGGTTCCTACAGGCAGGGTTTAATAACCTACGCGCAAGCATGAGCAGGTAGCTCCTTGTCTTCCTCATGGCCCTTCAACTTCAGTCCAGCCATTCCGTCGACCGGCACACTGTTCAAGCTATCATTGTCGTCTTCCTCGAAAGCTTCGGTCTGGTTATCATCGTCATCGGCCCGGCGTCGGCCGTTTCGCCCTCCATATTTGCCATAGAGCAGGCTCTCGTCGGGATCGATCGCAGAGAGGTCGTCAGCCCCAGCCTTTATGGCGGCAGCGGAATCGGATATTAGGTGGTTCCCAACATGGGTAAAGGCACCCTCCATATTGTCGTCGTTGTGGGAGGCAAGTTCGCTAGTAGGGTTTTCCTGACAAAGAGGGTCAGAACATATAGCGTGGCGGGGTGTAGTAGTAACTTTGAAGAAGCAATGTGTCCAGGGAGAGAATCTCTCTACCAAAGAGCGACCACGACTCACCTACAGCTGTTGTTCTTTCAGAAATAGAACCGCGCGAAGTCTTGGGCGACTTGGGCTCGGCTGAGACTAGGAAAGAGATCGGGAGTTGTAGATCGCTGGCGAAGCTCACATCATCGTGAAGAAAGATGCGCCGGAGAGCACGTAGCAAAATGGCAGAAGAACCGCGTCGAGTGTTTGAGGGTGCGACAACCTTTTCAGGCAAGACTTATGCAGACCAGAGACGAGAATTTGTTTTTCTGGTGAACCAGATTTATACTCTCCATAGGAACGACTGGACCCTTCCGGCGACGTACGTTTGGTGGGACATTTTGCGCCCACGTGATAGGCGGCACTGTTATCGATAAGCGCTTGAACCACGGCAAAACTGATAAGGTAACTTTTTGGTCGCAGTACTCGAAAAATTCACGATCAAAGCTTCTCCCACCACCCTAAAAATCACCAACGCGGGCAGTACCTCTTTGTTCAAAATGATTGTAAGTCATACCTGGGATCTCTTCTGCGGGCCGTTATCGTTCTAACATGGGCTTTTCAGCGCAAACAAGCCCGCCAACGGCGCGACTATCTCTACCGCAGAGCCCTCCTTCTGCGAGATGCCGAAATCAGCGAAAAGAGAGCGAAGCTGAGAGCGTCCCTAGCTTCGGGGAAGCCATTGGACCCCACGATCGCAAACGATAAATCCCTAAGGAAGGATTATCAATACGACGAGTCCCGGCCCGACCTCACCACTAACGAAGAGCTCGATCTCGACGACGAGTATGCTCAGCTTTCGGGCATAGTTGATCCTCGAGTTCTTGTAACGACATCCCGCGATCCCTCAGCAAGATTAGCCGCCTTCGCAAAAGAGATCAGATTGCTCTTACCGACTTCCGTTCGCTTGAATCGTGGCAACCTCATTCTTCCCGACCTAGTCAGGTCCGCACAATCTGCTGGCCTTTCCGACATAGTCCTACTTCATGAGCACCGTGGTACCCCTACAGCTCTGACTTTATCGCACTTCCCACACGGCCCGACGGTCTCCTTTTCACTCCATAACGTAGTGTTGCGCCACGATATTCCAGGAAGCGTTCGAGGAACCGTGAGCGAAGCCTATCCACATCTCATATTCGAGGGCTTCACCAGCCGGCTGGGAGAGCGAGTTGTCAAGGTTTTGAAGCATCTATTCCCACCTCGGGAGGCCATCACAGCCAAAAACAAGGTCGGCAACCGAGTTGTGACATTCAAGAATATCGAAGACAGCATTGAAGTCAGGCACCACGTGTTTGTGCGGACAGGATACGACAGCGTTGAACTGTCAGAAGTTGGTCCACGAATGACCATGAGAGTGTTTGAGATTCGAAGTGGCACGCTTGAGAATAAGGAAGGCGATGTCGAGTGGCATCTCACACAATACACACGAACCGCCAAGAAGAAGAATTACCTATGAGCTGGTTGTGGTCTAAATCGATGATTATTCAAGCGATGGCAAGACATAGCCAGTTCGGGCGGCAAGATTTCAGAGCTACAGAAAGAGGCTGCGCTGCTATGTTCCAAGTCATACGTGGTGCGGCTGCATCATATGTGGTGCAGATCTTGGAAATGCGGTGTACGGTCTCCTAGGGCAGTCGAAAGATACAGGGACAGCATACCGGGGCCGTCAACATGTGTAACTTCTATTATACGCTTGCAGAAGCGAGTTACACAAGAGTCGTGGCGACTTAAAGGGTTGAGGGCGGTCTTGGGAGTTCGGAGTACTCGGGCATGGAGTAAACCAGTTTAGTGTTTTTGGGCAGTTCCCATCACGAAGAGTATTTCGTCAGTCTTGGCATAGCATTGGGACGATGTTGAAAGAGAGAGGACCTCGAGGGAAGGCAATTGGTTTGTGATGGCCAACTTTAAGCTACTCCCAAAGTAAGCCGACAGGAAAGGTTGAGAAGCCAATGACGAGTACAGCCAGACCCATCGGAACAGCAGGCAGCTAAGTTATATTTCCGTTCCATAGAGTAGCTAAATAGTCTGCATGTAGCTGAACCAATAATCTTGCACCTCTCTCATTTGACAGGAAGCTCAGAAGGTCTCAGAAGGTCTCACAAGCCATTACCTATCGCAAGGTACCTTAATAGTAGCTACCTCTAGACCTAAATAAATCCCAAATCAAAGCCCAAGAGATCCCTAAAGCAGTGCCTAAAGCGATACCTGAAGTAATACATCAAGTAACACACCTAGCCTAAGATCGAATCGCTGACGGGACCTGCGACGTATGCATCCGCCCGCTCGATACTCCTACGGACTGTTTCGTTTCCGCGACGATCCATAGTCCGAGTGAAGAATGCGCAAGTTCCCCCATGCGCAGATCGGCTGCGGCTGCGGTTCTTCGCTAGAGCAGACGCCACCCGCTTAGGCTTAGGGGAGCCTCAGCGAGGCGCATGGCTGGCTTCGTCGCCAATGTTGACCTGAACTTGTAGGCTTGTTGTAGCACACAGCCACAATCGCTGACGACCCCGAAGTTCCCTGCCCTGTGCTCTTGCGTGCAGGTGCTGCGCTCGGTGCTTATTTTTGGGCGTCCCCGCCACCGTCTGCCTGACCTTACGCATCCGACCTGTCCATCACTAAGGGACTAACTAGTAGGTACCTGGTATAGGTAGCTCAGTGGAGACTCCCCGACTCTCTCCCCCCGACCATGCCGAGCTCGTCAATCATATGCTGCGAATCTTCATAAAGATTCGTCACAGCCGGATTTCTTTCATTTCCACCTCTTTCTCATACTCCCGTAGAACAATTGCCGGTGCTCTGATTTTGTCTTTTTTTTTTTTTTTGGTGGACTCTCCAAGCAAATCTCCCCCTCTGCTGTTTCACTTTGATTATTCCCGTACCAGTGTCTTCCTCTTCTAGAAGCTCGGGCAGCTCAGGCGCAGTGACGTACCGTCGACTGGTCGTCCGACCCAATCCCCCCAGTCCCCACCAACCACCGACTTTTGCTGAGCTTGGAGTCCTGCTTCTGCTTACCTTAGCGCTCAACTCGCTCAACCTGGAAGGCCGAGAAAGCACCTCAATCCGCCAATCCAGCCTCTGCTCTTCGTCACTCCTCCCACCCGCACACTCCATTGCTACCCAGCATCGCCGTCCATCATGTCCTACGACCAGTATAGCCAGAACCCTTACCAGTCCGCCCCAGCTCAAGAGGCGGGCGGCTATAACAGCTATGGCCAGGTTAGCCCACTTCCCCCCCGTCGCTTGGTGCAGAATGAGAATGAGAAGCTGACCGGATCGTCAGGGCAACCCATACGCCCAGGACCAACCCCAAGGCCAGAACTATGAGATGCAAGACTACAACAACAATCAGCAGCAACAGCCCACGTCGTCGCTCTCCCAACAAGAGTTCCTCAACCGCGTCCAAAATCTGCGCAACGAGATCAAGGGCCTGACCAGCGATATCGACTACATCGGCCAACTGCACCAGCGCACGCTCAGCAGTACCGATGGCGCCGCCAACCAGCAGCTTGAGCAGTACGTCTCGCAGACGCAGATCCGCAATACCGCCATCAAAGACGGCATCAAGGGCTTGGAGCGCGATCTAGCCAAGACTACTGATGGCTCCCGCAACACTAAGAGCACCCAGTTGCAGTCCCTCAAGACCTTCTTCAAGTCCGAGCTCGACAAGTATCAGAGCATTGAACGCGATTACCAACAGAGGTACCGCGAGCAGATTGCAAGGCAGTATCGCATCGTAAATCCGGATGCTTCCGAGGAGGAGGTCCAGCAAGCGTCGCAGGCGGATTGGGGCAACGAGGGTGTTTTCCAGACAGCTGTATGTCATTCCACCTCCATACAAGCGTCATATTTACTAACAGTAACGATAGTTGAGGACAAATCGCACTGGTCACGCCAGCTCTATCCTAGGCAATGTTCGTGCCCGTCACAACGAACTCCAGCGCATTGAGCAGACTCTCTCCGAGATTGCCATCCTCTACCAAGAACTCGCTACCATGGTCGAGCAGCAAGAGCCCGTCATCCAGGCTGCCGAGACTAACGCTGTCAACACTGTCGAGAACATCGAAAAGGGCAACGAGCAAGTTAAGCAAGCCAACGAGCACGCACGCCGTCGCCGCAAGCTCAAGTGGTGGTGCGCACTAGTCGTCCTACTCATCATCCTCGCCATCGCCCTAGGCGTCGGTCTCGGTGTTGCCTTGACCAAGAAGAACTAGAAGGACTCCAAGTACGGATGGGGCGCGCCACCACCCTGGAAGGAGGCGCCGGCGAATTTCAATTATACAGGCTATGGATCTTGGTTTTGCTAATACAATCTCTACCGTATACGGCTCGGTATACACCTCACCCTTACCACCGTACTTACTTAATTCTGTCTTCCCCGAAGTGTTCGGCGCGCTAGGGAAAACTCTTATTTGGAGGCATGGAGATGGGTGGAAAGAGCTCATGAAAAGGGACACGAAGGGTTATTTTTTCTCATTTTTATCTATTCATTCTTCTGTAAGTATACTTCTGCTTGAAAATGCAGATTCAGTTGGGTTCTGGAGTTGTGTATCTATTTGATCCAGAACGTTTGGATGCGAGGTATGAAAGCATAAGAGGGGGAGGGGGACTCTTCCAGGAGGTAATAATATTCAACATGAAAAATTCGATAAACAGACGGCTTCAACGCAGCTGCACCTTATTGTGATTAACCATGCAAATTAATGTTATGCTAATGAAACGACTGTACTACTCCAGTTCACGAAACGTCCATCCAACAGACATGAGAATGCAGTATGCGTGTCCGTGTTCGTAGATGCTCACAGATGCCAATATGCCTCGGGAGAGGACCAGTTGAGGGAAGTACTATTATATACAGGTACAATAGGGTTCATTTGCATTACAGTCCCCGACTCCGAAAGCATGAGCCTCACTTCCCCCATGTGAGGCAAAGACTCCCGTTCGCTCCGCGGATGTAGCTCGCGGGGGGTAAACGAGCCCGCAACCCATCCAAGATCTCACTTCTCGTATCTCCAAGGTCGTACACTTACACACGCCAACCTGCGCCATCTCGCAGCCGTCTTACTTTTCGTACAAATTACTTATGCGCCCATGCGTAGACCTCCTGGGCCGCCCGCACCGCCCGCCAACTTGGCTGCCAGCTTGGGGTACTTCTCAGTAACCTGGACTTGTGTCCTCGTTGCCTCGGCATAGGACAAGGCGTTCACGATCTCGCCCTCGGTTCGGGCGAGCTCTGCTGCGCGCTCGAAGTATTTGAGCGCGGCGGGCACGTTGTTCTGCTGAAGGAGGAGCTGGGCCATGGTGGCGACAGCAATGTCACACTCAGGATCAACTACGCAACTGTTAGTAACTGAAGTCAAGGCGAAGTAACTATATACTCACTAATCAGAGCCTTCTGGCAGAGCTTCTCGGCCTCCTTGAAGTCCTGCTTTGACTGGAACAGGGCAAGAGCCTTGTTGATCAGGGGTAGAACGTTCATCGACATAGGCTTGGTCTGCTTCTCCATCTCCATGGCGGTGTCGAACTTCTCGATAGCCTCGTTGAAGTTGCCCTGGTCGAGTAACAGCTCACCGTAGTAGTTGTAGACATCAGGGACCTTGGGGAAGTTCTTAATGCATCGTCGGAAGGTGGCCATAGAGGAGGCGATGGAGCCCATCTTGTACTGTGTGACACCTAGCTGAATGTGGGAGAAAATGAAGTCCTTGTCCAAGTCAATCGACTTCTGGTAGTCCTTCTGAGCATCTGCAAGATCACCCTTAATGAAGTGAGCCTGAGCACGGTGGTAATACACATCAGGATCATTCTGATCCTGTTCAAGCGCCTTGGCGAACTCGGCTTCGGCCTTGTCGGGCTCACCGAGCTCAAGGCTGATGCTAGCTCGCTTGATGTAGCTCTGGGTCATGGAGGGGTCAAGCTCGATGCTCTTGTCGAAGTCGTTGGTAGCATCGGCGTGGTTACCGAGCAGAGTTCGGAAAGTACCTCTCATGTTATAAGCCAGAGCCTCGTACTCGTCGAGTTCACCGAGCTCCAGAGCCTTTTCGAACGCCTGTCGTGCCTCCTCGTAACCATCGCCGGTCCTCTTCTCTAAAGCCTGGAGACCAATCTGCATCTGACCCTTGCCCGTCTCGGGGGAGAGCTCGGCTGAGTCCTCAAGGCCAGCGGGTCGGGGCTTTGGCCTGAAGCTCTGGAGGTAGTTGCCGACGAAGATAGGGCTGGGTAGCTTGGGTGGCCTAGATGCCATCATCTCCTTGGCCTTCTGCTCGGCAAAAGTCTTGAGGAGTCTCTCCACTGCCTGGGCGGTAGACTCGCTCCTGAAGTTGTCGATGATGCACGACGCAGTAAAGTCGAGCAAAGCCTCCGAGTACTTCTTCTGGTGCTCGTAAGCAGTGGCGCGGCGGTTGATAGCCTTGACGTATTCGGGGTCCATGTTGATGGCGGCGGTAGTGTCCTCGATAACCTGGTCCCATTCGCTCATGGCACTATGACAAGCGGCTCGGTTGGAATAGAAGACGGGGTCGGGCTTGCACAGGATAGCTTTAGAATAAAGCTCAATAGCCTTGTTGTAAGCCTTATCCCCGTAGGCCTTGTTGCCAGCTTGCTTTAATTTAGCAGCATACTCTTCTCGCTGTTGTTGAGTCAAATTTTGGACCGACTGCTCGTCAACCTCTGGTAACTCTGACTCGCTCTGGACCGAGGCGGCGGCTGGCTGTGATGGTTGGGATGGGCCGGTGGGAGCAGCCTCCTTGGCTTCGGCGGCCTTGCGCTCTGCCTCTTTTCGCTTTCTCCTCTCCTTCTTGCTGAGCTTCGGGGATGCATCGGCCTTTGCTTTCTATAAGTTGAGATGAATCAGCTGCAATGCACTGTGGCGAGCGATGGTTCGATAACTGAAGATCTACCATCGTGGCGAGGATTCCACGATGATAACGTCTAAAGCTTCAGATATAGCAAAACATACCGCATCATTGAGGTAGTATACAACCCCAGCGCCAGTCACGACGACAGCGACACCAGCAATTGTATAGACAACGGCTTTGTTCTCGGAAACCCAAGTCGATACCCGATCCCAGACGCCGGATGACGAGTCAACGGGGATGGCTGCAGTCCGGCCCGCAGGCATTGAAGGGAGAGGAGCCGACATTTCGAGGCCTATATATGATTAAAGAAGCTCACTATATGGAAGAGACAAAGTGAGGCCGTCGAGGCGGGTTCGAACAGACGGAAGCCGATGATGTAGGGGCGCTGTAATAGCTTCGGCAAGCTGGAGCACGCGCAAAAAAAGCTGACGGCTTGTATTCGAAATTTGGCGCGCCAGGTTGCTCCCGTCGGTCTCCACTGAAGGTTTTTCCGGGAATGGGCTTATGCCTGAGGCACTCGGAGGACGCCGGACTGCCGCCAATTCCGACAGTAGCCTCTGCCATTTTCCTGATTTACCCTAGAGCTTCATGTTACGATTTGAAGATACTTGCCCGTCTGGCGATTTTCAAGTGGAATGATGCGACTATCTGCAGGGTTTCTCTGTGTTTCGGTCGCCTCCCTAAATGATCTCACCGACTTGTACAGAGTACTTCGTTTAGCGAGAATCGATTTGGTGGTCCCCAGCTGCTTGAGACGGTGGGATGTTGCAATTGTGTCTCAGATATGAGTTATTCTACCATCATTGCGCTTCAATTCCATCGCCTACGCTGATGTTTAAAGCTCTAGATACATATATTTGAATCTCTTAAGATAACTCGGCGCGAATTAGTGAAAACGTAGCCCATGATATGTTCATGTTCCAAGGTCACAATCAAGATGACTAATGGACTCATTGTAATTCGAGTAAACTGTCCCTTGTCACTGAACAATCACCGAGTCACCTTACGAGTCACTTTACAAGTCACATTAAATAGCACCTCGCCAATTTGAGCTTACGTGCTACCCGCGAAAAGATGGGCGACGAATTTTCGCTCTTCACGTCCCTACGATATGATCCCGAACTTACCCAAATCCCGCGCAGAGGTCTAAGCTATGCAGGATGGAACTTCTTGAACGAGTCCCCGTTCTATATGCTCGACTATCACCGGGATCGAATGCTGAGAGCTGCAACCCACTGGAAATGGCAACCTGCCATTGACGCATTGACCGGCGATCATGGTCTCCAAGCTCTATCTCAGATAGCTCAAGGAGCTATAGGGTCATCTCAAAAGAGTCCACTGCGACTCAGGATCCTCATAACCAGCGAGGGTGAGATTAGGTTCGAGAAGTTCAACACGCCGGTGTTGCCCCTCGAAAACCTGTTCCCGGAAAGGCTTCCACCGCCAGGTTCGGCACACTACGAGAACGACCCGAACAAAGAACCACACTACACACTGCTTGTTGACGATGTCGGGACTACAAGGTCAGAGTATACTCATTTCAAGACTACCAAGCGAGGTATGTACGACAGTGCTCGCCAACGAGCCAGTGTTCTCCCAACAGATCTCAAAGAGGTTCTCGTCATTCATCAAGATAACGGATACATTATGGAGGGGACAATCACAACACCCTACTTCTGGAGAGACGGGAAGTGGGTAACACCACCTGTTTCCGCCAACTTTAGCTGGGAACATGGAAGTGGTGGGCAAGATGGAACATCTCGAAGGTGGGCCTTGGAAAGGTAAGTCTAAGAAAGAAAGGTCCGAAGCGAACAACTGACGTTGATGTGACCAGGGGGTTGGCTACGGAGCAGGCTATCAAAGCCGATTCCTTGCTCGATGGCGAGGAGTGCTGGATCAGCAATGGCGTAAGAGGATTTCTGTTTGCCACCATTGATTTACAGAAGAGCATCTAGGGAGGACATTCATACAAATTGATATCATCTATCGGGCATTCCTTCCTGAGATCCACCTTGACATCAACCATACTGGTTCCATAACGTCCCACACGATTGTGTCTCGTGTTATGTCACTTGACTGATATCAATCTCTCCATCCAACCCTTCACCTAAGGCCTCCTGGACTCTTTAACTGTTGTGGAGACTTTGTTACGAGGGCAGAGAGGTCTTTTATCCCGTTTTTTCTTCGTCCAGTGTTCTCCCCAAGGCCACCCACGACATTAGTCAGGTCATTGCTCTCAAGAACTCCCTGATATTCTGGGAATCTTGGAAGCCTGGGAACCGTACATATCAGTCGTGCCTGTGGATGATAACGCCAATACACAGAGAAGTGTGAGAGTTGACACTGGGCCACAAAAGAGGCCAGGAATGGGATTAGAAAAAACAGGAAAAGGTGGAGTTTAGGACGAAAGATAAGAAAAAGGGTAGGTTTAGGAGTTCTGACTTGCCCATCGGTATTTTCTTAAACTTCTTGCGGAGCTTCCCATGTTCCCTAGCCAGGGATTCCATTACCTTGCCGCTGCGTGTGCCTCGGTCTTGGCAATCCGTTGTTCTACCTTATAAATGGTTTACGCCCGGGGTATACAAGGTAAAGAGTCGTTGCAGGAGTGAAATACGCGAACAAAAAGCATATGTAGGCCACAGCCAGATTGTTCCTACGGTTTCAATATGCGTGAGGCCGGCTCACTCCTGACCTACCTTTGCCTCACCTTCAACTCACTTTCGGTTCATTGATGTGAGGGCTAAGAAGAGATAAGGTTCCTTTAGGGACACGGGCGAAAAGGGGGTTTGTCTTTCTGAAAATATTTGCCCTCCTTAGTTTGATTATGAGAAGCGCTCTATCAGTTGGTGCAGCGATTAGGACCGAGGTGTTTCGCAACCATATGTCTGTTCTTGAGTGATGTGTTGTTGGCAAGACGAAGGTATTTGAACCAATAAACCTCATGTCTCTTGATAGCATGAAGGAAAAAGATGGCTGTAGATTCTAGAACAACTAGTACTTTATCTGATTAAAAGGCAAAGCGACAACTGAGCGCCTGTGACTTTCACATTGTGTGTCTAATGTGCCAAAGAACATACTCTGCGCAGTTAAATGAACATCGATTTAAACCCAGCTACATTCTGGCGCTGGCTGGTGGAGAATCCGGGGAAGTTCGCACCATTTTAGACTAAATATTACGCCTTGCCAGCATAGGAAAGGTGAACAGACAAGGAGGGGCGGATAACATCGAATGCGGGAGACTAAGACACGGGAGGGCTAACGACATCAGCTTGTGAATTTATTTCATTCAAGTGGGAGTAGTTCTCACCCCCAAGAGCTAGCACTGTTCTTGAAAATGGGTATTTTCTTGAAACTGTGGCTTCCTCGTCCTTGAATAAGCGGTAGAAGAGTGTTGTTGTCCGAGCAGAAGTGATATAAGGCTCGAGAGGCATGCCGGTGATGTTACATAGAGTAATACTCTCGCATCAGTAAGGACGTAGTGAGATGAAGGCGGCTTGCCCAGATGCATGCTTGCTGGGATGGATGTTTGCCATTTTCTTTCATTGGGTGTAGAGTGAATGTGCTTAACCTTTACTGCGAGAGTAAAGCAGTCAATTCTTACCGGTGAATACAGAATTTTCTCATCGACCACCTCACTAACAATGCAAAATCCTCTGAAGGGTTTGCTTCTAACTGATGAGTCTTGATGTTCGGTGGCGAATGTTTTCACTTCCGCTTTGCAAGCATTCTTGTCGCCAATGTCCGTGGCTTCCTTTGTTTCCCACGAGACTCTTTCCAGCGCCCTTGTGTCGTAGGCAAATGTTGCTTCCATGCCTGTGCTACACTGGTGAGGCGCGTATCAAGGTGCTGCGCGAATCAGATTATCCTTTACCCATGGACCATCGCGGCTGTGCGAATCCGCCAGTCATCCACCTCCAACGACATGGAAGGAGGTTTGTCAAGCCTAAAGAGCCGCTGAAAGACCTCTACATCGTTGTTTTGCTGATTTCTATGGCACAGATACAGAATTGGTTTGGAGACAACCTAGCAGAATGACCTTGTACAGCGCTACAATTCAAGGGTTGTATTGTCATTCCCCATCATCTGGACCTTGGCTTGGCCCTATCGGCCGGGGCTAGGTGCTCCAAGGTGTTGTAGTTGACTTCTCCACAGAATTACTTCTATTGGGTCGACGGTCTAAAGAATAATTCATTTGCTTGTACACTGCCGATGTTTCACGTTCCATCCTGGATAAGTTTGATCACCAGCGTCTCCGCCAACATATTCAACACCGGTATTTGCAAGATGCTTGAAGATCCCGTATGCGCCCCATGAAACTTTCTTGGAGTAATTGCTGGCCGTTGTAGCGAGTCAGACAGGATACCCAGGGCTTTGATGACATTCAGGACGATATTCCAAAGACGAGTCAGACGGGTCAGCGTTAGACAATCTCGGACGTTAATGATAAAGTCTAGGTGGATGATGGTAAGGGCAGCCACAAGTCCGGAGAAGCGGGTCAATCCGAAGACTAAGATCTTGGAACGAAATGGAAACGCAGCACCCTGGATGAAGAAGGCCAGAAGACTAGAGCCAAGAACTAGATGGCGTGATGGATAGATATATGCACTCAACTTCAGGTCAATATTGACTCTGGGAGTCGGGACACATCGGATGGAACGAGGAGGTCTGGATTGATATTGCATCTACTTTGTAGGGCCGTGTCTTTGCAAATTAGCGATCCCTGCCTGGTCTGTTCGGGTGAGATCGACTGGGGATGTCGTGTTGTTGCTGGCCACCCCGCCAAATCGAACGACTCGGTATAAACAACACATCGTCAGACCACTGTCAATGCTCATACTCGCGTGATGGTAATTTGTCCTTTAACAACAAAAACAACAGCATTCACGATGAAGCGACTCATTTCTAGGATACGAAATTTGATTAAACTCTCTCGAATATCGACAAACGGTTGTAAATTCGCCATGGCAATATCAGTTAGCCATCGACCAATCTCGTATAAGCCCCGAATCGACATGTCATTTCCGGGGTCAGCTTCAGATATCACCGCGGTCAATGCGCCGTTGGAAAACTTACCACCAGAGTTACGGGATCAAATCCTCTGCCAGCTTGACCTCGACGGATTGGGGAGTTTGATCAGAACGTCTCCTGTCTACCTACAACAATATTTGATCCGTCGCATACCTATCCTCTCACGATGTCTAGAATCAACCTTGGGGAGCACCGGCGTGGACGCATATTGGGTTTACCAGACCAGCCGACTTGAGTTCCTGGATGGGATCAATCCTGAAAAAGTTGAAACATTCAACGAGATCTACAAGTGTCAACACGCTTCCGATTCATTTTCACTCCTTGGGCAAGGACTCACCGACGACGACATTTATCGCATGGCAGCCTTTCACTGTTCGACTGTCAGCCCTATATTGCGACTCTTCACCAGCCAAGCACTGGAGAACCTAGCAGAGGAAGCAGGTCAGCCTGCGGAGAAAGAGCCTATCAGCAGTACAGAACAGGCGCGGCTTCTTCGCGCCTTTTACCGATTCCAACTGACTTGCCAAATGCTCAGCCACGGCAAATTCAATGGACGTCGGGAGCTAGCAGGGGATAATGAGTGGCCTATTCGGCATTTGTGGTCATTCGTTGGCATGTTTGAGCCTTGGGAAATCGAAGAAATTGCTTGCATTCATGCTTTCGCGAAGATGAAGTTCGATCAGATCTTTGATCAGATGTACGGCTGCAATTCGGCCAGATGTAAGGACGACTTTCTTGAGGGCACAACATGCCAAGGCCTCAAGCTCCTCCACACTTTTCTCTTCAGAATACAAAATCACGAGTCTCTCGTCTCAACCCTGCGAGACTCCGTCACCAGGGGCGGCAACCACATCGAAGATGACATCCTAGCCGAGTCCGCCCAGTTCTTCCGACGCCACGCCCGGTTCATGGAAAGGGACTGGAAAGAGCAGCGACGCGAAGCAATGTCGTTTGAGGGAGAGAACGAGAAGACTCCACCACTGGCGTGGACTTCGATCTGGGACGGTACATACAGC
This sequence comes from Nectriaceae sp. PG4201, assembly GCA_023628695.1. Taxonomy (NCBI): domain Eukaryota; kingdom Fungi; phylum Ascomycota; class Sordariomycetes; order Hypocreales; family Nectriaceae; species Nectriaceae sp. PG4201. Next base: position 342,043 of record JAMAKE010000016.1, read on the forward strand.
AATATGTATGGGTATGTGATTCCGCAGGACTTGAGGCAATGGGGCTATGTGATGTGGGATGCGGCCAGGATGGAGAAGAGTGGCGCAAAGGGCGTGTTGAAGAGGCAGTGGGATAAGGCTTGGGGAAGCTCGGATCCGAGATATGAGGAGATGTAAGATTTGAGAGATGTTTTCTTGGGAGAGTGTACGAGAGAATAAGGGTATTAGAGAAGGATAAGGAGTAAGGATACTGTTTCTTAGCCCTTGAGTGGCGCGGCATACCTTGACCGAAGCGAGTCTTTTTTTACATGTAGATTATTGGCATAGCGATTTTCACGTAGAAGCAATTTTGAGCAATAGAGAATTAGCATGAGTGTTTTTAGAAATGAGATTGGTCTGAACAAGCTTTTGGGATAAAAAGCAGGGTGAGACTGGAGTTGAGAGAGAGCGCTATAAAGCGGGGTTCCTCACCGAACCGATCGCGTCGCTAAAGTCTCCGTTTACATAAACGCGTAAATGAGATTCCAACGTCGAAATATCCCAGTCCCAGACTCTCGAACTAAATGCCACAATAGCTGCTGGAAGTGGTAATCCGGAGTCTTCCTGCCTCAAATAGAGGGCAAGACTGTCTCTTCACAGCGGAATTTATGCCTGACCGGGTCTTCCCAATCGGGCAATCTGTTTTATGACATCGCGCTAAAGCTCACCCTCACTGCTTCATCGCTCACGGATGATATGACCAGGAAACCTTTGAAATAGCTGAGCAAACTTGGATAAGCTGGGGGAATGCTCTGATTGTACTTGCTTGGAGGACATCGCAAACAAGAGAACAGCTATTTTTGCTCCCCTGTGACACCCAGGGATGTTATGCAACCTAACCCCTATGATCGTCGTTCCGCTCTAGGTGTTGGACACACCGAACATTATGGCTCCCCAAAGCGACAAGACCCCGGAGTCTGCTATTGAGGAAGGCCGACATCATTATGAGGCCAAGCGCTTCAAGCCAGCGTTAGAGCAGTTCACGAGGGTATGTCTTACGAAATTCTGATCAGTTATGTCAACTAAGGCCAAGTAGGCTATGAAGCTCTGTCCTTGTTACCGGGGCATGAAACGAGAAAGATGCAGCTGCAAGAACTACGAGAAAGTTGCCTTGGAGGCTGGATCCATCTTCAAAGAGGCAATGTACAATTGCTCGTGCCCCGTGGGCAAAACCTTCAACAAGTGCGACAAAGACTCTCATATCAAAGCTTTGGACTACAGAGCAGCGACGTTCGAGGCATTGCAGGAATTAGAGCGCGCTCGAAGAGATGCTGAGTGGATATTGGAGCTCGCTCCTCGACTGCCTGATGTAGGTCGAGATTGCTCACACATTTCAGCCTCAGCTGACAGGGTCAGGGCTACTTGAGACTAGGGAAGATTGCGCGACTACAAAAGAAGTACGAGTTAGCGTGGACCATCTATAACGCTGGCATCGAAGTCGGAAATAACAACAGGCTGGCTGGGCCAAAGTTGCAGGTGCGTGATCGTGAAATTGCCATGAAATAGCTACTTATGATATACCAGAAACTTTACGCTGCAAGGCAACCACTACAACTCCGATTCTGTCGCAGAGACCCCCTGAAGAACCCCCAGGAGATTGTTACTCGTATCTTCTACTACCTAGACTTCGCCTCACTTGTGTATGCTCTTTGCTGCCTCTCTACGGAGCTATACCAACTAACCAATATCACTGCAGGCGCTGTCTCCGTGTGTCTAAGGAATGGAGACAATACCTTAGCGGTCGAGGAAACGAACGCCTCTGGCGGGCCCTGCTCTTCACGAAGGTGTTCGCTCCTAGATACGCCCCGAGCCTCAACGCTATCAGAAGGTTCATATCCTACTCTGGTAATGACGTTCGACAGCTAGCCATCGATAATGTGCTACGATTTCGACTCAACGAGGCAAAACTCCTTGCTCTAATGGGTGGTTCAAGGAACCTTCAATTTTTGAGCTTGAAAGGCAACACCGAGGAGGACGTCTATATCCCCGAGCAATCAGGGTTTTGGAACCAGCTGACTCACATCGTGCTGGATGAACTCGCTGCTGGGAGGAATCAACTCCTGCAACAACTGTTGCGTATCTCCGCCGAAACGTTACAGCATCTCCATGTATCCGGCTTACCCCAATTCCCAAATCACCTAGTGTTTCCTGATATGCCCAATCTCAAGTACCTCCGCCTCCAAGAGCAGAATAATCCTTTCCCACTTAAATTAGACATCGTAAGTGATCCAACCTCAGCGCCCAGTACGAATACTAACCACCATAGTTTCTCGTCGCTGAGAGGACCCCAAGTCTCGAACAACTTTGGCTGACTGGCTTACGACTTGTTTCTACTAGCCTAAACTTCGAGGAATTCGATAATTACTGGAAAAACCTGAAGGTTATCGTTGCGAAAGATTCTACAGACTCTGACCTTGAGACCGCAAGAACGTTCAAACGGCTGGCTTCGATACGACGAGGGAGTGGTCTACAGCATATCGACTTCGATTTCCGTTGGAAGTACGATGAACCTGGGCCACTCGCAAGCATACTGAACGAAGAACAAGATGCTAGCACGGTAGAAGGAATATTCGACCGCAACAACTACACCAATCTGCGCACCCTACGACTAAGCCGAGCTCTCATACCTCCCTCGAAGCTCGAGAAGGTCATCGCTGACGCTATAACTGACCGCAAAACCCACACGGTCGACCTAGTCTTCCCTCTCGAGCCTGACTCCACCCCCCAAGGCCAAGTCAGCTCTGAACACCTCCAAGCCCTCAGCTGGCTCCGTGGCGCACCCTCGATTCGTTGTCTCGCTGTCTCTGGGTTTCGTTTTCGCAGATACCCGATGAACGACGAGGATTTTCCCCTGCCGAGCTTCCTCGCCAGCTTTCCAAACTTGGAAACGCTGGAAATTAACTCAGCACACTACGATGGCTTGGAGTTTTGCACGGTCATTGATGCGATTCTCAAGGTGACTAGGCTGAAGAGGATATATCAGACAACTGTGCAAGGCGTGATCATGGACGAATTGAAGGCAATGGCAGAGAAGAAGGGCGTGGAGCTGGTTTGCGCGGCGCGCCAGAGGGAATGGCCAATGAAGATTGAGGATTGATTTCTCGTTTCTAAAGCACCTTGTGGTTTGACAGCCGTGTTGAGATATAGGTTGGCGTTGCAGCTGGCCTATACATGATTTTGCATTGGGATCGTTTCATTACGCAACCGAAGCATGGCGTGATATTTTTGGTTGATTGATATTATTAGGGGCCAAAGTTCTACACATGATTGATAGCTGGTGGCGAGAGTCTGCGTATGATAGGTATCATTTCTTCTATTGCCTTCCTAACCTGTACCAAATATCATCAAGTTCCGTCTAGGCCAGGATACATGTTCTATAAACTCGGACATTCGACGACATAACTTTTCCTACAACGCCGCGGATCTGCCATATGATATAGCAGCCATGCTGGCAGAGATTTTGTTCCTCAGGCCGACTAACCGGCTACAGTGACATGTTCATTTCCTGCCTACCTTGAATGATAAAATCTAGCCTTCGTTAGTAACGACCAGGGATCAAGAAGGAGTTCAACTTACGTCGTGCTTCCCAACGGCAACAATATCATCCTCAGACACCCTGATATTCCCTGCGCCCTCTACAAAAGCAATGGGCGCATCGCCCATAATTTTCTTGCCGACATCGCCGACCGTTGCGCCCTTCTTGACAAGAACGCAATCCCTGAACACAAACTTAGACTCTGAAGCTCCGGATCCAAAGGTCGTCGTATTTCGGACGGGGAACACCGGTACCAGACCAAGCAGGTCAGCGGCTTTCGATAGAACTTGGTGGACGCCCGTCGAACCGAACCGGTATAGCACCATGTCCTTCAGATTCTCTATTCGATTGCGATTCTTTTCGTCGAGATCTTTGAGGCCTCCGCCGGTTGGGTCACCTTGTTCTATCAAGTCCTCCTTGGTGTCGACAAATTCGCTGCCCTCAGTGTATTTAATGTACCCTTGTTTCGCCATTTTTCGTAGGAAGATTTCCGAGATTGCTGAGCACAACACTATAGTGTTCGGGTCCTGCATCTTGGCGATTTTGGAGATGTTCTTATCGGCGTCCGGGTGGTCAATCTTGTTGAGCGCTATCACCGTGGGGAACTTTTCGTCGACAAAGGCGTTCACAACTTTCTCAACCGTCTCGTTGCTCCAGTCCTCCAATGGCTCCTTCACACCTGATCGATCCAATGCTCGGTTGATAACAGTAGATGTCGCGCCATATCCGGAGAACTGACCCTGGAGTGTCTCTACAGCGGTTGCTTTAATGGCCTGATGCCGCCGTCGAACTCCGCCCCATTTCTGCATCAAGTTGCCCAAGATCCATGCTACCACTTCACTGCGAAGCCAGGCGATGTCCACCGAGGGATCGTAACCCCTCGTCTCTTTCCCCTCGGCGTCAACCGTTCCGGATGCATCCACCACGTGTATCAGCGCATCGGCATGTCGCAAGTCGTCCAGGAACTTGTTCCCTAAGCCCCGGCCCTGATGTGCTCCAGGTACTAGCCCCGCCACGTCGAGAAGCTCCACAGGCACCGATCGCCGTCCATCTACACAGGCGCCATAGTTGGGTTTACACCGGTCTTGAAGGTTGTAGCGCGCGCATGCGCAATCGATTTGAAGATAGCCAATCGCTCTTTGCGGGTCGATAGTCGTGAATCTGACAAGGAACAGTCAGCTTCCCGAAGCTCATCCAGCAGCAGCACCCTATGAAGAGAAGGAGGCGTACGGAAAGTTGCCTATGGAGAATTGCTATCAGCGCCCGTTCGGCTCCTCGGTCAGGGTCATTACCCACCAACTTTGGAGGAGGCGTCGGTCAAACTGTTGAGAGTCGAGCTCTTGCCGGCCGAAGGCTTGCCCACGAGCCCAATAAGCGGATCGCGAGGCATCTCAGAGGAGAGAAGGGAGGAGAGCTGGGGGAAGGGGAAACAAGAGGCTATGTAGCTTCAAGCCTCAAGCCAGGGTTGGTTTGGTTGATGAAGACTCTATCCGAGGTTACGGCTCGGTCGGGGATATAGTAGCGATGACAAGCGATGGAAATAGCAGCGGCAATGATCTGAGACGGTGATACTGTCATGCCATAGGGTCGTTGCTTGGCTTTGACGCAAAATTTCGAGCTCGGCCGAGGAGGCTGAAAGTGGAGCGGAAAATGTTGACCGACGAGCGGAGCCTCTAAATGACCTCTGAATGGTCTCTGAATGGAGCCGGATGGAGCATCAAGTCCGGACATCAATTTCCACTACGTACCATTTCGTTTGCACGGGCACGGGCACGGGCAGGGCAGCAGCTGCGTGATAAGTTGATTTATTTTTTAAAGGCCTCGACCTTTTTCTCACTTTTAGTCCTCTTGATTTGATTCTCTCGTCATGTCATCGAGTCCTCAATTGTCCATCGATGCCTTTCCGGCTTGGACGCGCCTCAACGATGTGGATTTCACCAACACCAAGCTCCAGGAAACGGAAGGGAAGGGATTGGGTCTGACCGCAGTAAAGGAATTGGAGAGTTTGGAAGAGAGTGGGGATGGAGACTTCAGCGACGGGAAGGGTCCGAAGACGAAGAAAACGACACTACCAACGACATTGCTAAGAATCCCTCACGACTTGGTCCTCTCTGCGGAGGCTGTTGAAGAATATGCCAAAGTCAACCAGAATTTCCGTCAATTGCTCGACGTTGCGGGCCATCAGGTAAATATTGGCCATCTATGCCATCTCGCTCAATTGCTTTTCGGACCCCGAGTGAGCTGTCCTCTAACATCATCAAAAAAGTCTACACGAGGAGATATTTTATTGTATCTCTTGACACATCTCATCCTACCAACAAGAGACCATGCTGTCTCTCGGGGAGGTCCATCAACGCCCTGGACAGAGTATATCAAGTTTCTGCCTCGCAAGATTCCAGTCCCTACAATGTGGACGGAAGTTGAGCGAGCGTTACTGCAGGGCACGTCTTTAGAGGTATGTTTTGCCAGTTGTCTAATGAGCCTGAGGTTGCACTCTCAGATGCGGAACCGCAATGCTCTTTGGTGGATATGAGCTCAATACTATTCGTCGAGGTGAACAATGGGACCTAACTAGAGATAACAGGCTGCATTGGACGCGAAGCTGTCAACCTTGACGGCCGAGTTTGATGAGCTCCACGAAAAAACCTCGGAATTGCAATTCTGGAACACGCTGTTTTGGGAAAAGGGGACTGCAAATATTGATGACTGGGTACTAGTCGACGCTTGGTATCGTTCCCGATGTCTGGAACTTCCCCGAGCGGGTGACGCCATGGTTCCTGGACTTGACATGGTCAACCACTCAGCGAAGCCGACGGCATATTACGAAGAGGACGACCAGGATGATATTGTGCTGGTGCTGCAGCCTAGTTCCGGAGTAGCATGCGGGGAGGAGATCACGATCTCCTACGGAGAAGCGAAATCGGCTGCTGAGATGCTGTTCAGTTATGGGTTCGTGGACCCTAACAGCGCCAACGAGGAACTAGTGCTGCCGCTCGAGGTCCTCCCCAATGATCCGCTAGGACGGGCCAAACTCCACATTTCGAAAGCCATACCCTCGGTGAAGCTATCTCGGACAGACGGGAGGCTGGAGTGGCATAGCCCGTTTGCGTTTCTGATGGTTCTCAACGAGGAGGACGGACTGGAGTTCCGGTTGCTGCAGGACACGGACGGGGAACGACAGCTAAGACTCTTCTGGCAGGAAGAGGACGTAACAGGGAGAACGGACGAGTTCGAAACGCTCATCCAAGATCATGCCCTCTGTCCGGTGTTCAAGCTTCGAGTTGTTGCGGTGCTACACGAGCTGGTCTCAGCACAACTGGCGCGTCTGGAGCGCTCCGAGTTTTCCCATGACCAACTAGCACCGTTACAAATGGCTGGGCTGGTGAGGGAGGAGTGCATTTTGGCTGCCGAGGCGCTGAGGGTGATTGAGACTAGTGTCCTGAGAAGTGCGTTTGAGGCACTGGAAATTGAGGTACGTGGAGTCAATGGTTTCTCTCTATTTTGTTGTTTTGATGTTCAGCATGCGATTCTTGCTACGTGCGAACTGCCGAGAGGCCACCTATTCTTTTGTTGCCATGGGCCAAGTGACCGAATTCTTGATTCTCCCATCTATGGATCCATATCGTCAAGGACAAATGGAGTGAAGCCTGGGGCAAATCTTCCCCGGATTGTTCCACTCAAAAACCGTTCCTCCACCCCAAACTTACACCGCAAACTCCTCCGCGTTTCACCCCGGTGATCCACCCCTTCGGTAGGGCCTGGGTTTAGGGGAAAACCGCTGGCTGGGCTGCATCTTACACACATCAAATGCTTGGTACTTTCACGGTGAACGTCCGAACTGACGAAGTGCGTCATGCCGTTTGTAGAAGATCCGCCTTTTAGCCGACGACCACGTGGTGGCCTATCTCGGATCGATGGAAGTTACCCAAAACGAACAAGCGCCGACAACGACGACCAATGATGAAGACGACTTCAGCTGACCGAGCACACCTTGGGGACATCTCTTTGGTCACTGTTGTGCTCACCGGATACTTCACCATTGTACCCTTCGGATGAGTGGGTCGCGGGATCTTTGACGATGAGATCTTGTCTCGAGCGGTTCCCCGTATCACTTCTAAAGTACTCGCCGTCGCCACGATTCAACGGCTTCTTACTAGCGTCACCATCCCCAGAGATGGAAATGATGGGGATGCTGGGGAAGGAAAGGATCCGAGGCCGGATGTATCGAAACGGGTTTGATGCGATATGAGGCACACGAAAGAAGGAAGTAGGGGACGACGCTACTGTACTTGAGTGCACACAGCTTCCGGCACATTCTCGTCCTTTCTGAGGTGTGATTATTATACGTCTCTTGTTTAGCCAACCAAACACCAAAAAGGGATTGGGGAAGTCCATCTCGCTTTTTGAGCAATCGGGTCCTGTTGTGCTTCGTCTTGGGTGTTCGGTCAGGTTCCGTTTTCGCCGTATTGATTGGGGCGGCAATTTGTTTCGGTTAGTGTATGCCGTGCATTGCCGTAACTTGTGCACGGCTGCACAACGGCTCATGGAACCTGGGGGAAATTCATATTGAATCTCGAAAATTTCGATGAGGCTTCCAAGGCTGGAATGATGATATGGGGGCGTAAGAACCGGCACGAGACGCCGGCGTCCGGCGCCCGGCGACCGGCAATGCCTGCGGTGGTCGCGTGTACGCCTATCGTGCGGTGCAGAGTCTGGCTGCTGCAATGCTGCACACTCTGAAGCATCCCATTTCCACCATCAGGGTAATGGTTGCAATCCTTCAGCACAACGCACAGGACGCGAGACGCGCGATATCGTGGCAGATTGCAATATCGACAGTATCAACAGCGGCCATGCGACGGGATTAATCCCACCTCCGACCCTCACCTCCATGCCATGCTCACCCTAACCTCTTCCTGGCCGAGACTTGCGAAGCAATGGAGCAGTAATGCGTAACGTGCAATGCAGCGCATCAGGAGGAATGAGCGAATATCATACTACGCCAGCATCAACGGATCCCGCGGGGGCGCTGAGATGTCGACACATCTGCATCAAAAAGACAAGGTCTAGGGAAGACTTTTTGCGGAGCGCGGAATGTGGAGGGGACCGGGATGCGATGCGATGCGGAAGGGAAGTAGAAGCGCTGCGGCTGCGGATGCGGATGCGGATGTAGATGGGCCAAAGACGAGACTCGAAGATGCATTTGGTGCAATGCGGGGAATCCCCAACTTTCGTTGGTCCAACAGATTTGTTGGATCGCTTCCCCGGGCAGTTCTCGTGAGGAGGAGTCTCCAAAGGCCTTCCATGGATTCATGGAGACTCACGCCGTCTTCATACTTCGGCAACGTTAAGCAACGTGCCAATCACAGACGGCTCCTCCCTCCCTCCCTTTTCATTCTCACCTGAATCACTGGACCAGACAGGACTCGACTAAAGGCTCGCATTACTTTTGGTAGGCAGCGGCACAGCAAGCCCGTCATCAATCAGCATTACGAGAGGCGTCAAGTTGTCGTCGAATTGCGCTGTCCTCTACTTTCGCTACGCTAACCCCTCCACTCCCGACCAGGTGATCCCAGGTGATGCCAGTCCAGCGCAGAGCCCCGTCGCGTGGATCGCCATCCATTGCGTCAGGCTGAGGTCCTGACTGCTGAGACAAGGCGCTAAGACGACTCACCGATCCCCCAGCTGGGACAGACATTCAAGGAATTCTGTTTCTGGTAGACGATGTCATTGCACTATGCTTCATGTACTGTCCACGTTGTGTACAGTGGATTCTTCCGCCCAAAATTGCCCGACTTGTGCTTGCTTTCCCGCCTCCGCGCGCGTGGTGCGTGATGCCAGGTGCTGGATGCTTGCTAGATCGCAGGTCGCTGTGCAGCCGCAGTAGACGCGCAGCAGGTAAGCCCTGCGATTGGGATTTATTAGAGGTTCAGGACTTTAGAAGAGGGCGCTGGACGGGGCGCTCCCCCTGGATGCACAACTTGTGCATCTGGCCCATCACACTAAAGGAGTAACATCAATAACTCGGCCCTCCGTCCAGGCTTACTTTGTTGAATTGACTCGAGTCCCCGAATTGCTAATTTCAAAGTGGCCGAGCCCACGGATCCCGTGTATTAGAGTCAAAGACTCCAAAATACCTACCCCTAAATCTAATTGACCTTAGCTGCGGATCAGTGATCTCCCTCCGCTGCGGCTCCGAAGTGGAGACTGCGGCTCCCCCAGGTTCGAAGCTAGTAGCGTCGTCAAGGCTTAAGGTGTGCTCAGGTCAGGCATGGCACGGACGAGTCTGCGGATGCGATTTCGAGACATCACAGGAGCCAAATCTCGAAACGAACAGCGACTATACTTTGAGTACCAAAGCTCGTGTGAGCAACGGCGTGAATCTGAGCCGTGAGGGTGTGGATGAGTCTGTGCCTTTGCCATGTTGGGCTTGGGATGAGTTGCATCCCCAGGCCCAGGGACCATCGGCGTCTCGCACACACGGACGCCGTTATCACGATGAACACCCTCCTTGAGCTGCCCTTGACTCCAGGTCTTTTAAGATTTCCCCGTTCCCCGGTCCACACCTTGATCCCTCTTTGGGACGTGCGGAGAGCGTGCCGTGCCTGTAGTTACGGTTTCATGGAGACATCTGTTAGTGTAGTTCACCGTAGCGGGATCCACGAGCAAGAGGGCGTAGAAGCATCTCGAGTCAGCTGGTATGGAGGACCGAGTATTCGCTTGCAGAGGAGGAGTGAGCTTGCGTTTAACCGACATTGGGGCATTGCCAGCTCACAAAGGGCATGTTGATTCAGGGCTTTAGGTACGGATACAGTATGAGCAAAGTAGATGACGTTCACGGTGAGTGGCATCACCCCGCGTCCGAATGATCGATACTGTGTGTCCCGGGCAAGGTACTTACCCACCGTGTGCTAGAAATCTAATCGAATAACGTGGTTGGGGAAGCGATCTGGGAGATGGATGGCACAAGCGCCAGGCGGCGTGGTGCCAAGAGACAAGCCTAGCTCTTCTATAGCACTGTAGAGGTTGAAGTTGCTCAAGTAGATATTTTTTTGGCTTCATGAGTATCATAATCATCATCGTGGGGGATGCGGATCCGTATCTCTACATCAGCATCAATCATGGCATGGTATATCGCAAGATCAAGGTGAGGTAACACTGGGCAAAGCAGGACAGAGATGCCTTTCCTGGGGGGAGAGTGGAGAGACGTGACAGTGTAAAGAACGATGGCGTTGCATGGAACATCTGGTCGACGAACGATGGCCATCAGACTCGTCGTCGCTGAAACTCAAAGTTGAGTTGTCGCTGGGCGCCCCCGGACTCCCCCGCATCCGGGGATTGGATCATGGTGAGGATCCCAAGATACGCAATCCGGGGTATCGTAGGTTCTGCGCTTGGATGGTGCTTGGGGGGGATGCAAGTACCGTGTGTATCTTTCGCTCCCCAGAAGATCCAAGGTGAGATGGGCGGTGGCCTGTTGTGTGCGTTCTAGAGTTGCGACTGCTCGGCGTGCGTCGTGGTGGTGTCATTCGCAACCCCAGTAGTGGCGGCTCCCACCCAAATCGCCGTTGTCGTGAAATATGATAGGCAAACTCCTCCCCGAAATCAGCCGACGCCCCCTATCCCCTGTCGTTATCGTCTATCGCCCTTTTGCCTCCGTCGCCTCCGGGGTCTACTATCTCAGTCAAAGATAGTAAAAGGGCACTCAGTAGGTGAAATGCCATGCATGCACTGCCAGGGTATTGCCAGGCATTGATTTGTGCAAGGATCCATCCATTGCCGTACACGCCCTACACCCCCCCCATTCCTAGAGGTACGCAGAGCCTGGACTCTAGGCTGGTCAGTGGTCGCATGCCACACTGACACTCAACTGCGGCTGTACGTACCTGAGGTACCTAGCGCTAGACTCATTAGCATGTTAGTCTTGGGGCCCCTCCGAGGGGGCCACTAGCGCTCGAGACACCCACTGGCCGCAGGACATCTGGGCGCTGTGTTGTGCCTGCTCAGAGCCTGTCGAAGGCGTCCCCAGATTTTTTTTTCACAGGCCGCTGCGTACTGTACCTGGTGGTAGGCTGGCGCTTTTGGCGTGTCTCCTCCCCCAGGATTTTCCTTCTTTACTCCACATTCTCGCCCTTCAGTTCCGGTTCTTCAATTCTTCATTTCTTCCTCCTCTTTCCCACACCTTGTCTCGAATTCGCCATCTGTTTATATATTCCCATCTGTTCCTGTCTCTTATCTCTTTATATATCTATACATAAACTTTGGCTCTGCCTTATATTATCCAACGCCGCCTTGACCACATATACACTTTTGGTGCTGCCTCTTACACTATCTGGCTGCCGGCGCTGATACCACAACCGAACAAGACCGAGGTTCAGAACGACATAATCTGGTCTTGCGTGTGGACTACACAACAACGATTGGAACAAACGACTAGACACGACTACTCGAATCTCCTAGGAGACATTCAAAACGACATTTCCGGCATTATCATTTTTCGGCAACTTCAGCCGCCACAACCGCCAACATGCCGGGTATTCTCCCCATGAAGGTTATCAAGGTCGGCACCAGCTCCCAGAGCCGGATTGCCCAAGCCTGTGATCGATGCCGAAGCAAGAAGATCCGCTGTGATGGAATCCGCCCTACCTGCTCACAATGCGCCAACGTTGGCTTTGAATGCCGGACAAGCGACAAGCTTAGCCGGAGAGCCTTCCCCCGTGGTTACACTGAGTCATTAGAGGAGAGGGTGAGGCAACTAGAGGCCGAAGTAAGAGAGTTGAAGGACCTGTTGGACGAGAAGGATGAGAAGATCGATATGCTCTCTAAGATGCACGGCAACCGGAGGCGTCCCTCAATGACTTCGGCATGCAGTCCGGGTTCGCCTGCGGATGCGAAGAACGACCAGCACGCGACAAAGGAAGACACATTCAGAGTTCAGGCATCGCCCTTGTTGCTCGGTGTCGAAAACTCAGACTCCTACTTCATGGGGTCGTCAAGTGGTCGGGCATTCATTGGTGAGTGGTTTTACATGTGTAGTCGTCTGCCTCGGCTCAAACTGACACAATTTCACAGAATCCTTTAAGCGCAAAATCCAGGAGACGGGCAAGCCATGCACCGACTTCAATCCCGAGGCATTTCTGCATATCCAGGGCTGTGAGTCTCTGACTACCAAGTCCCCCGACCAGTCGTTGAGGATACCTCCTCGTCTGTTCTCGGATCGATGCGTCAATGTCTACTTCCAAGAGTGGGCTCCCCTGTTCCCTATTCTTCACAAGCCAACCTTCCTCCGCGTCTATGAGGAATTCGTGGCCGACCCCGAGAAAGTCAAGAGCAATCACAAGCTCGCTCAGCTCTACCTCGTCTTCAACATAGCCGGTCTCTCCTCGGATGCTCCCGACATGCCCCAGCTTGCTGCCTGCGAGGTACAATGGCGCAAGGCTCTCGACGCCGTGCTCATGGAGAATACTATGAACACCCTACAGTGCCTTACTCTCGCACTCCTCTACTGCACCATGCGGGCAGACTACAAGCGCCTCCAGCATTACAAGGGTATCGCTGTTGGTCTTTCGCATCGTCTTGGACTTCACCAGAGCCAGAAGCGCTTCTCCTTCGGTGCCTTGACCATCGAGACCAGGAAGAAGGTCTTCTGGACTCTGTACAGCCTCGACTGCTTCTCTGCAGCTATTCTTGGACTTCCCAAGCTCCTCAAGGAGGAGGATGTCCAGGCCGAGTACCCTGCCGACACTGACGACGAGTACGTCACCGAGAAGGGCTTCCAACCCACCCTTCCTGGCGAGTACACTCGTCTTTCCAGCGCTCTGGCTCTTTTCCGAGCGACTCGCGTTCTTGCACGTGTTCTCGAGAAGAATTATCCGGCTGCCACATCCCACGAGCTGTCCCTGCAACAGATGTCGGGGCTTGAGGCCGAGCTTGACGCTTGGTACGACGCTCTTCCTAACCATCTGCGCCTCAATTTCGTCCAGGACAAGCCTTCAACGGATATTACTGGCAGCCGATCACCTCTTCTGGTAAGTTGCTCGATGCGGTATTTTTGAACTGTTCTAATTGGACGATAGGCTCTCGCATACTACTACATCCGCACCCTCATCTACCGTCCCGCCGTTGGCTCCAGCCTCGGCCCCAAGGCTGCCCCCGCACTCATCAACATTGGCACGTCGGCCAAGCACATTATTCAGATTGTCCAGCTGCTCGAGGAGCGAAGCATGACCTTCTCCTTCTGTCTCAACAAGGCCGACCTCCTCACAACATGCGGCATGACCCTGCTCTACCACGCTGTGGATCTCAAGCATGACAGCAAGTTGATGCGAGATGACGAGCGCCTAGTCAATGGTGTAATCAAGATTCTCAACAAGGGCCAAGCCCCCGGTACGCTCGACTTTACGCGTGTCGCTAGCATGCTCGTTACCATTGATGAGCCGGCGCCATCCACCCCTGCTGCTCGGGAAAGTTCAATGCCGGCACCCTGCTCCAACCGAGGCTCCCCACCGGCTACTGGCCCAAAGAAGAAGCCCTACGCCCTCGGTCAACTTCCTGCTGCTGCCGCCAGCGATAGCGACTTGATTCAACAAGAGAAACTCCGACGGATGACTCTGCCTAATGGCCAGCGACCCGATCTCTACCGCGCCCGATCGCGCCAGTCATTCGACAACCTCCAGGAGGTCCCCATGATCCACCGGGATCATCGCATGTCCATGTCGCAAATTTCCAACAACGGCGGCAGCCACAAGAACTCGCCCCTGTCGCGCAACCTGGATTTCATGCCGTTCGGAGGCCAGTCGCAGCCCTCGTCACCGGAGCAGAATCACATGCAGATGCACAATGGACGGACCCCTCAGCAGCAAACCCCAACCATGGTTCAGTCGCCAATGACTGCCAAGATGAATGGCGTTTCCAGCGCTGAGTGGGAAACTCTTCTGGGATCGCTTGATGGAGGATTGAACAATGTTTACGATGCTATCTACGGCGGACAGATCCTCACGAATGAGGCTTCAATTGCGACTAGCCACTGTAGCGACTGGTCACCCGATACCTGGGATCTTACCGGTTTCAGCATCGGGGAATTCGACAGCAAGCCACCACAGAGCGTGCTCAGCATGAGCGACGAGAGCTTGAGCTCGGGTGAGGAGGTTGGCCCTTCAGAACTGGGACTGAGTGTGGGCAGCGTTGAGTATCACAATCACCAGCAGATGCTGTCCCAAACGGTGCAGTCTTCTGGTGAGGGTTACATGATGGATGGGTTTCCCATGTAAGCGAGGAGCCAAAATTTGATACCCCCCTTGATGGATCATATATGATTCACGGTTTTTTTCACGACTTGGTTTTTGTTTATTATTATGAACAACTGGGAAGTTCTAGGCGCCTGATGGTCGGAGTGGAAATGCTTTGGGATGTGGTTTAGGGCTCGTTGATTCTACGGAACCGGGCTACTGTCGCTTACCTGGCGAGGTTGTTTGATATTTGGGAATATTGATTTGCTGGGACCTGGGAATGCCCACAGTCTATTGTTTTACAGGCGAGGATGGAATAGGTTGTCCACACCATGGGTTGTTTTAGTAGCGAAACAAAAGCTGCGCCGTTGTATTGGGTAGTTTAGGAGTATAGCTCAAAAACTGAATTTGAACCAACAAACAAAACATGGATCCTTTGAGTGATGATGGTTCCAGAGTGATCTAGAAGGTACACTGAGTGACCTGTGATGCTTGAATGGCTTTCCCCGGAGGAGTGGCCGTCATTGCTCGAGCGACTCGTGAGCAAGCCAGAAGTGGCCACGATGTGCATGGAACCGCCTAGACAGAGTCGGTTTGATCTATGTTTAGGAAACGACGCTCGTGGCAGCTTCAACCACAGAACGGTTAGCGGCGTGGAAAAAGAGGCATCGATCGAGGCAAACCATTTCCCTCCTCACGGCATCTCGGCGCCTCGCAGCGATCCACCCCCAGGATTCCCCGTACATTGTCCTTTCAGCGTCTCGGATTTCCCCAGACTCAGCAGACCAGTCTGCAAGGACTGGGGGTGACGAAGCTGCGTGGCCCAGGATAGCCCGCAGATTAGGTAAATGTCATAGAACAGGGGCCAACGCCTGGATTTGGTTCTAGAACGGGGCTTGGTGTGCAGCTGGATATCGCGTGAGTCGAAATGGTTGCTGGACGGTGGTTGGATGAGAGGGCGTGAGGGGCTGGACAGGTCACTTGAGTGCCCAGCACAGTGTTGACCGGTAAGAGCTATTTAGTCTTAGCAAGGCTTGGAGTATTGGCTTTTGAGCCAACGGCTTTGCTGGCGGGCGTTGGAGAATCGACGACGGGCTTGGCCGCTACATCGTGCGGCGGGCGTCGTGTGTGTGGGACGTGGGTTTCACTCGCTTACACGAAGAGGCTTTCATCCTGCAGAGCCTAGAGTCTCGATCATCATCATCTCGTGATTCTTCTCCGCATGAAAGCGATCCTTCGCCTCCTCGACTGTAAAATTTTTTCTAGTGCTGGGACTAGAAGGTTTCGATTTGGAGCCGACACTTGGAGAAAGTAATCAGAGCTGAGATGGAAGGGGGAAAGCACGTGGCGATCGAAAGATCAGAGTTCAGCTGGGTACCTCTACTAAAGATGTTGTACTTCGTAGGTGTGGCTGAAATGAGCCACGTGTGAGTGGTGAGTGGCCGAGATGAAATGATGCTGTGGCTGATGAAAATCTGGGGTAAGGGCGGCTAGGGTAGCATGACTAACGGGATTGGATTGGATGTTGGTGATGTGATGCGGTAACCATGCCTACGACGACGACATACGAAGTCAGACTTGGCTACTCTCTAGGAGCCATATTGAAGCGTTATAGAACTTGTTTAGATCAACGGTTCTTGTTTTTGTGGTAGAGTTCTGGCGATAGATTGAATGAACAGCAGAGCCAAAATCTTCATCATTAGACTGCGACCCCCGAAGTATCCGAAACCAAACCAACAGCAACGCTATTCAACCTCCAGAGCCTTCACCATGAGCAGCAGCAGCAGCAGCAGCAACAGCGGCAGTGAGAAGCAGCCCCTCATGAAGGGCATGAGAAAGGGCGTCCCCCGAGGTACTACATGCCCTCATCACACTCACCCGGTGCAACACTGATGTTTGCACCTAGCTACGTGGGCCAACCCTATTCCCTCCCGCCGCGATGCTACTCGTCTCCTGCCTCAGGCTATCGCGCACCGTGGCTATAAAGCTATGTGGCCGGAGAATAGTATGGCGGCGTTCAAGGGCGCTGTCAAGGTTGGGGCGCATGCGCTGGAGACTGATGTACACCTGTCTGCTGATGGAGTTGTCGTGCTGTCTCATGTAAGTTACCCCTTTGCTATTTCCATAGGGTGTGTAGTTGACTTAGTATGTGATTAGGATCCTAACTTGAAGCGGTGCTATGGCGTAGACAAGAAAATCAGTGAGTGTCAATGGGAGTACCTCTCCACGCTTCAGACTGTGAGGGAGCCGCGTCAGGGGTTGCCGAGGTTGAGCGACCTGTTGGGCTGGCTAGTTGAGCCAGGGCTGGAGAAGATCTGGGTACTGCTGGATATCAAGGTATGTCTGCGTGGCGGGGGAGACTTGGAATGTGCTGATGAAGGAGTAGATGGACGATGATGCGGATTACCTGATTAGTGCCATTGCTAAGGCATTTGAGGATGTGCTTGGCTCAGTTCCTTGGGATCAGAGAATTGTATTGGGTTGCTGGAACGTAAGTTCACGCTTTGTGCTCACCAACTGGATGTTTTACAAGGATGAAAACTCATAAGATTACAGGCAACCTTCCTCCAAGCTGCTCGACGCATACTCCCAACCTACCCCCTAGCGCACATCAGCGCCTCCCTCCTCTACTCCCACCACTTCCTGCCGGTGCCGAACCTCGGCTTCAATATCAACCAGAAGACCCTCATCGGGCCCCCAGGTCGGTGCTTCCTCCGCGAAATCCAAGCCGCCGACAAGCAACTCTTTGTATGGACCGTCAACGAAGAGCGGTGGATGGAGTGGTGCATCCGCAAGAACCTCGGTCGCCGTCGGCCGAAGGTTGAGGGTGAGGTGGTGAGCAAGATGCGCGGGGATGCGCTGATTGATGGGGTGATTACGGATGATCCGAGGTTGTTCCTGGAAGTGTGTGAGCGGTACGAGGATGAGCTGGATGGGAAGCGGGTGAGGCAGCGGAGGGGATTATTTGAGAGGTTGGGGGATGGGGTGAAGTCGGTTTGTTTGGTCGTGGGGGTTCAGTTGTTGGTCATGGGATTTCATATTGTAAGGAGGTGTCAGGGGAAGTTTGACTACCTCAAGGATAGACGGAGTCTGGATAAACGGTAGCCATCGGTATACATCAGCTGGCTTCGCCGGAGTGGAGGGACCAAGTATTGGGACATCATCATAGACTCACTCATTGCATTGGATAACAGCATCGCTAAAGGATCATAGACATTCATACACTACTAACATTGCATTTGTTCTGCTTCCTTGACCCTCCCCTTTTGCGATGTTTGAAAAGCTAGTCACCGCCCTCACGGTAGTGCACCACTGTTCCCTCACTTGCCCTCAGGGGTGCTAAATGTTCAACTGGTTTATTCCAAAGCCCATGTCGCTGAGCGCGCAGCCAAGGCTTAGAAATTCGCGAATTAATCGCCTTTTTGTGCTTCATCCGAATACTTCTGTGTGTGTTCAATCTTTCCGACTGTCTGAAGTCTTTTGCTCGTGCCCGTCTACTTACCAGTACCCCCTGCGACAAGTTGTCCCCGAGCGCAAGAATGACATGGGTGAGTAGTCTATCTCTGCAGAAGAGATGTCCAAGTTAGACAGAACCCCGTAGCCAGTGTTTAGATAGCCATGCCTGCAATGATGTATCCGAAGTCTAAGGAGAAGGACGCGTGCTCTAGATCGGTAGGAACCTCTCATGTCTACTTCCATTTGGGACGCGTGTTGGGTAGCTATAGATTGAGGTCGATTATTTATTCGCCCTGGGTTGGACCTTGAAGAGTGCTTATCCCCCCAAGTCATAGTGATCATGCCCGTAGCAGCAACCAATTCTACGAGGATAACAAATTTGGACTTGATTGCCGAACCAGAGACAACATCATTGACGTGCCTGAATTATCTTTTCTATAACCTCATGGGTAGGTGCCGTAATTGCGTAGTATCACAATACATGTAGCAATTCGTATTAGAACTTCGCAACTTTGACATTACTGTGAATCCGTCATCATCCCGTGCCCACAGCTACACTTTCATGTAGACTGCAATTCCAACTCAAACTTATTTGGATCCTGCCTTTCTGCTCAGCTTGAAGTTGAATTGACCGAAGGATTATAGACTGCTTGGTCCGACGCAGCTTGAAATAGGCCAAGTCAAGCTTATAAACTTCCCTATAGCCTTAAAACCGTGTTCAAATGGGATAATAGTCATTAGCCCAGAACTAATACACGTCTTACCTCCGGTCCTTCGCCAATCTCGCCGGCGTGCCGGCCGGATGTGTATCCACAAAATCCGTTCCGGGATATACTCCTTCTGGAAATCTCGCTTTGTCATCGGTCAATACCACGGCTGTCTCCGATTTCTCAGCAGTTTCTTCATGCTGCGAAATGGATCAGCTTGCTGCGATGCTTGTTCCTGGATGAGATTGACTAGTGGGGTGAGATTGGGTTATGGGGCGAAAGATGAGTTTGTTCAACGGTTGTTACAGCCCTACCGCGCCTCATTGACACCCTTCCTCTTGAGGCTGAGGTCCAAAGTCAATTGATTGTTCCATGATGCTTTGGGCCAAGAATGCACGCTCACTTCATCTCTACATCTTTGCTATCAACTTCTTCTAAAATGATTTGAGCCGAAATAATGAGATTGTAGGCTGGGATGAAACCCAGCCCTAGATTACCCCGGTCACCACCGGTCAGCTCGCCGAGGCCTGCATCACGGATTGACCTCATCCTTGCTCCAGCGACGAAATCATAGGCTGGCTCGTCCATTGAGCGGGCTTAGCCTCGCGATCCTTTCGGCGGCCTTGCCATTCTTAGTTCCTGTGCCTCAGAAGCCAGGAACAGGTTTTCTCATGTACATGATCCTAAGCTCCACGGACATGGGTTTGTCATGAGCGGGAATTACTCGATTAAGCCGAGGACCTGGGCAGACGGAGTTAACCCTGGTTTTGAACGAGCATGATGAATGTAGCAGAGTGGGTTTGATGGGTTAGACGACGTATACATACGGAAGAAATAGGGTTGGGTGGTGATATTGACCAGGAGTTGGATATATCTTCTCAGACTCCCGCTCACTACATCACCATTTCAACAACATCGTCAACTCCTCTCCTCATCTTCTTTACTCCCATTTGATATCGTCACAACCGCCGCAATGATCTCCCCCAGAAATATGCTCCTGGCCGCCCTCCCAGCCCTCTCCTGGGCGACCTCCCTCCCAACTCACACCCTCAGCCAGCTCCCCCACGGTACCTGGCTCGAGAACATCGCCGTTCGTCCCAACGGCAACCTCCTCGTCACCCAGATGTTCCCTTCCGCAATCATCTACACCATCGAACACCCCTCCGCCGGACGCCATTCTCTAGAGCGCCTGGTCTCCATCCCCGAGATCCAGAATATCTACGGCATCGCCCAGGTCGAGTTATCGAGCGGCTTGGAGACATATGTCGTAGTTGGCGGCAACTCCACTGCACTGGCGAACCCTATTGCCGGCAAGTTCAGTGCCTGGACTGTTACCTTCGTCCACACGACTTGTGGTAAGAATGTCGAGGTCAAGCAAGTTAGCGACATGGACGAGAACAGCTTGTTCTTGAATGGTGTGGCGAATATACCCGGTGTGCCCAACGCGGTGCTCGTTTCGGACTCTGCGGCTGGCTTGGTTGGATATTTGGACACTGAGACGGGTGACTACGATATCTCCGCCTTTGCAAGCTTCCCTGAGATGGCACCTCTTGAGGGTGCTCCTCTCCCTATCGGGGTGAACGGTATCCATGTGAAGGACTCCTACCTCTACTTCACCAACTCATTCCTTGTCTCGATCTTCCGCATCCCCATCACTGCCTCCGGCTACCCTGTCCCCGGCGCCGAAGCCGAACTCGTCGCCGACCTCTCCAAGAAGGCCAGCCTACTCGACGACTTCGATTTTGATGCTGAGGGCAACATTTACGCGGCGACTAACTTCGACAACTCGGTTGTACACATCAACGTAAAGACCGGCAAGAGCAAGACCGTCGCTGGTTCGAAGAATAAGCTAACTATCGCGGGCTCGACGGCTGTGGCGTTCGGTCGCGGTAAATGGGATAAGAGGACACTGTATGTGAGCACGTCCGGGGCGCTTGGTGCTCCTGTTGGGGGGGATAAGACGGAGGGTGCGAAGGTTGTAGCTGTTGATACCAGTGGTTAGATGAGTCCTTCAAGGATAATAAGGCGCATAGATGTTCATAGTAGACTTGCGAACATAATCAACAATCTAGAATATCTCCCTATCGTTCTTTCCATTGCAAACTCACGAGGTATCACAAACTTCCTAGATCTCAGGACTACGAGTCAGACGAAGGATAAGAATAACGCTGTGGTCATTACAGGGACTGGGATTGAAGTTAGGGCTGAGCCGCTGTTAAGTTATACACTGGTAGATTGATTTCCTATGTAAGGCATCAGACCTCCTTATTGAGCTCTATCGTGCACTAACGCAATCTTCCCTCTTCCATCTCGACGCCGCTAAGAACAATAAATGTACAAGATCAACTAACGCCGTAATTTTCTGGATCACTCTAAGCTCCTTCGTAAGCGACCTATGTTTTGCTCCCCCAACCATTGTACTACTCATATTTCAATGTCAATATCCAGGTCCAACGCTCCGATAACGTCATCGTCCATGAGCGGCGTATGTATGGTTGGGATGCCTTTCTTCTCCGAGTACTTCTCTTCTTGCAGCTTTGCTAAGTGCGGCAATATTCCCGCCTTGGTAGGCCCAGACTTGGGGGTTCCATTGGCTGGCGTGCTGGTGCTGCTACCGTTGGTCGCAGACTTGCTTTCCACCTTCTCATTCACATCGTACACAAACTTAGCCTTAGTCCGAAGTCGTCGAGACATGTCGCCCTGTATGACTTCACCACGCTTAATGGCCATCTCGAGCTCCATCGCCTTGGCCTTCTCCTTCAGCTGAGCCTTGCGTACTGCTTCCGCATTGAGACGCCGGTTCTCTTTGTTACGCTCCGCCAGTCGGTCTTGCTCTGACTGACCCTTGGAGGGATCAGACAACTTCGAAGGGCCGAGGCTAGTTCGAAATGCTAAGCGTTGGGTCCCTAGCTTGTCGAGTTCCTCTTGAAGCTCCTCTACTTTGCGCTCATTGCCACGCTCCCTTGCTTCCTCAAGTAGTCGAGCAACGCGCTCTCTCTCAGCTGGGTCGAAGCGCCGTCGTAATTCGTTCTTCCTCGCTAGCCGGGCCTTGATCTCCTCACTTGTCCACTTGTGACTAATTAATGAGTTGATATCGTCGACCTTCTCTGAGAGGTATAACTTTGTAGGAAGAGCAACTGTCTCGTTCTGGCACATAACCTTATAACGATTGAGTTCGCTCTCCGTAAACTTTCCGCTCGATGCTGCGATGAAGGGAAATTCCCTGACCGATTTTCCGTGCGCCGCCTTAACGTACTGATCGGTGACAAATGTACCATTCGGACCACTAAGAGCATAAGGTCGACCAGTTGCAAAGCCTGGACACCAGTCAGTGGCAGGTCTCCACCTCCAATATCTTGTACATACCTCTGATGACGGCCATACGATACTGCTCGATGCCTGTCTCTGGATGTGGTCCAAGGGCGATTCTCATAAAGCACCCTGTGATGGACGACTCGAATCCCGGGGTGAAGCAAACTTGAGCAAACTCGTTCCTACCGAGTCGTACTCGTTCGTAATCGCGCAACTCAGGGGGTGGCGCATCACGAGGTAGTTCAGCATCTGGGGTTCGAGATCGACCACGGCCGAAATCATCGTCACTCTCGGGTTCCCGAGAGTCTCGTCTCGGCGAGTAAGCATCCTTCCGCCTCTCATGGTCCTCCCGCCGTCTTTGCTTCTCTGCTCGAGCCCTCCGCAAAGAATCCATGGCCGTCTCCGGACCCTTACCTATACTTGTGCGTTGTCGCGAGGTCTTTCGGTCGCCCCCTTCCAGTTCAGCCGTGTCGGCGCTTCGCTTCTTCTTAACCTGTTTGCGCTCCTCGATCTCAACGTTATTAACCATTTGGCGAAGAAGTCGATTTTGTCGCTGACGCTCGATCTCTGAGAGTCGATCCGCTATGATCGATTCTCGTTCGACTTCTCGCATCGCCATGATCTCTGCTTTCTCTGCCTGGCTCACGTACATGCCGTCAACTGGGTATTTTTCGTCGTCATTAGGGCCAGCGGCGCGACCTCGGGAGGGTTCAGTCTCAGAATCGGACTCGTCCATCGGTGCTGATTCCAAAGAGTTTGGTGTGCCAGGTGTTGATGACCTGCCGAAAGAGAAACTCGCGTTAGCTGACGGTGTGGCAAACAGCGGTAAGGCTCTGTTTGGGAGAGGTGAATGCAAAATGGAAGGCTGCTTCGTTGCCAGACAAAAAGTGCGAAGTGAAGAGGAGTTTTGCAAAGTCACTTGAATGAAGAAAAGTCACTTACGCTTCACCCTCCTCCTCCGAGTCATCATCTCGTGATCTCCGCTTTGTCTTCTTGCCTGAGGGCTTCTTCGCGTCCCTCTTCTTCGCTGGAGGGGGTGTCACCGACATCTCCCTACTCTCGTCGCCAGAGGCCTCATCCTCCGAACCTCCACCCGCGAGGGCGAGGAGCTCATCATCAATATCAGACATAGTGATTTGCTCTGCGCACCGGCTGCGACCTTTTCAGGAAGCCCTCAGGGGCGTCGACTGGATTCTTGGCGTGGTAGTTGGTGCCTTCGCCCGGGGAAGCGACAGAGAAGATTCGAGGAGAGGATGGAGACGATTGGATACGCAAGGAAGCGCAAAGGTCGATGAATAGGTGGGCGACACTGTTATTGATGAATGCCACTCAAAAGAGGAGAAAGTTCACCTTCCTCTCAAAGTCCAGCTGGGAATTCGTTGTCTGTTGCCCGCGTCTAATTGGCCGCGTCTATGTCATCCTGCCGCACGTGGGGCCGTTGCCGGCGAAGCATTAGTCCGCACAGCCGCCAAGTTGGCCAATCGGCGAACTCACCGAAAATGCAGGGATCGGAGCCGTCATCGGTATGGTTCGATTTCGAGATATCGCGGGCAGCTTCGCCTTCGAAGTTAACAGATGATATTCTGACTTCCTCGCCGGCCAGGAGCTGCTATACAACAATGGCGCCGACAAGAGCTCTCGCTCGTCCCTTGCGGACTATCTGCGCTAGGCCACTTGCCTGCCACTACCTACCTGTTGCTCGCGCCATCTCGACAACATCTTCTGCGAACGCCTCTGTGTCGACTGAATCTACCGATACTCCGAAGAAGCTTAAGCCGCTTACAAAGGAGCAACGCGACTTCCTGGACTCGGCTGTACGACCTTGAGATTCAATTCCTATCTGTCATTCACTGACATCCGATATTAGCTCCGTGTGAATCAAGCTGGTGAACTGGCCGCCGTCCTAATTTACGCCGCGCAAACCCCGGTCATCCTCCGCCAGCGACCTCACCTCCGTAAATTGATGGCGCATATGTACGATCAAGAGCAAGGCCACTTCAAGACCTTCAACTCCCTCATTCACAAGCACCGTATCCGACCTACAGCCCTATACCCCCTATGGTCAGTAATGGCAACTGGTTTGGGCTGGTCTACCGCGATGATGGGCTACGAAGCTGCGATGGCATGCACAGAGGCAGTCGAGACGGAGATTGGCGGTCACTACAACGAGCAGATCCGGACTTTGCTGGAAATGATTACGAAATGGGAGGCTGAGGGCTATGAAGTTGGTGAAGAGCTGTCGGAGCTGGTGAAGACGCTCAGGGTTATCCGTGATGAGGAGCTTGAACACCTCGATCATGCTGTTGAGCATGATGCTCACAAGGCAGAGCCGCATTGGCTGCTCACTGGAGTAATCCGAGCCGGCTGCCGAGGTGCCATCTGGGTGAGCGAGAAGGTGTAACGCATCACATCCAGTGTATTATACATGTAAGACTAAGTCCAACTTATCCGCCGGATGATTATGTACATATTTGTAGACAAAAGAGAAAATAAGACGCCAACGGAATGCATCTTGGTGCTACCATCAATGCTCAATTCCATCCAACTCCATTGCCATGCTTTTGTACACCTTGAATGCGTGTTCAAGATATTGGCCACCATACGACAAGCTATTACAACGTACAATTAATTACTAGAAGGCTGTTAGTATCTCTTCCTCGTAGAACATTCGGATGTCACTTACTAAATTGCCAAGGGGGCGACACCATCCACTTGATAGCCCCAGTTGCCATTGTGCTCTTCTGTAAGAAGCCAGTCGTAAGGAAATTGCACCAAGTTCCCCTGGACCATGTTTAGCAACTCCTCTGCATCAGCCCGAGATGGCATGTCGTCCATAGTGAAGCCACGTCGGCTGTTCTTAGTCGTTGCCCGACGGCGTCGCTTCACCGATCCAATCTGGCCGGGTGGTGGAGCGTTAGTTTCCCGCGACGATGGCTTCTCCAGTGTCGAGAACGTGGTTCGTCGTTCTCTACTTTTCGTGCTGGTTTGAGGCTCTAGGAACCTCCCATTGCTATTCTCGAGGGTAGGGAATTCTCCCATAGAGTAAACTGGCGAGGGCGCTTCGATAGGACGTTCGGTGTCAATGGCATTTTCAGTGTCAAGTGCTGTCTTAGGCCGTGAAATGTTTCCATCAACATCCTCCAGAGGCTGCTTCTCATTAAGTCCCCGCTCATCTTGGTCAGGGATGACAATCTTGGGCCTTTCTTCACTGTGCGGAGACAGCGGTAGCTTTTCAGCAATTCTAGCACCGAGCTTTTCCGCCTCGTTTCCAGCAGCCTTCGTCAAAACCTGTGGGCCTGGTGCACCGATACCAGCGCCAGCAGATGTTGATCCGCGATGGTTCATCTCAGGCTTGGTATCGGGCTCATCTTGTTTGGCTCGACCTTCCATGCTGACACGGAACCGTTCGCTGTAGTCGGTGTACTCCCGGTACTCAGCCCAAGTGCTCACCTCAGAGTCAGGCATACAGCGGAATACCCTACGGTAGAGCTTCGTATTGTTCTGTGCCGCACGGTTCCAGATTTCGTCAAGGAAGTTAGGGTTGACGGGATCGCGCATACAGTCTTTGTCAATGTGGGCGAGCTGGATATCTGCGGCCATGGGGTGGAAAGCCGCCGAAGTAGGGCGGCCTGACTCGGGGTCAATATGCAGAGGAGGACCTCCAATGTCCGTATCATCCCCCATCGGTAGAGATGGCAACTGACCTGCTCGAGGAAGCCCCAGTTGGGCAGTTGTACGTCGACTTAGAGCGGGCATAGGAGGAAGAATCTCGGAATTTCCAGGGTTGGGGTCCAGGTATCTGTTCTCAGATATTTGCGGAGGATCGTGCGGCTCCTTTGGACTTTCCAACGTCCCCTTGCCTTCGTTATAAATGCTATTAACCAGGACTTCGCGGCCGTTAACAATAACCGAGTCCCGGCCTCCAGCGATCCCACACTTCTCTGCACTCTTCCAGTGATCTGCACCGTAGCCTGTTACGTCCAACTCATGTGTCTTGTTTCCGGTTACCCGAGGGTCTGCTTCGATAATCTTCTCCTCTTCAGACGAATCTGATTCATTAGCTTGCACGCTTTCGATATCGATATCGTGGTTGAAGCTAGGGACTCGAAGCGGGACCGGTCGCTTTCCCTTCTTGCCAGGCGAAGAGTTACTACCGTCGGCTTCAGGGGAGGCGGCATCCTCTCTGTAAATCTCTTCCATCTCCTGCTCAAAATCTTGTCGGTCCATTTCAGCTTGACGCTCTTGCTCGAGAATTTCATCAACATCTAGGCCAAGATGCTCGCGCATCAATCGAAGGCGAAGGGTGTGTGCGAAACGTCCGACCTGGTATGGCTTGCCTGCCATTGTGGACCAAATCATATCCGTGTCTCGTACGATAGCAGCGCATTCGGAATCTCGAGACCCCAGCATAGATCGCTCATTGATGTTGGCAGACCCGATAAGAGCGACACGGTCATCCACAATGATAGTTTTGGCATGGATGTAGAGTTGCTCCGTCACAAGAACGTCGTTTCCAAGGATACCCCATTGACGTAGAGAGTAGAAGCCGATGTAGTCCTCCGGTTCAATACCCACAGCGCGAAGTCGGCCGAAGATAGAATGCTCGCCCCGGCAAATACTTCGAAATTGACACATCAGAATCAATCTGACGCTAGTGCCCTCCTGTTCATCGACCGTATTCTGGAAACCGGGCATGAGAGGGATCACAATCGTGCATCTCCAGTCCTCGTCGTTTTCATGAGCACGGATAATGCGTTCGACTAGGGCATCCCCAATACGGTTAACAATCCTTGTGTTGTAAATTTCGGTGCTAGTAATGAAGAATTGATTCTCCATATAAACGAAATGCTCGGAATCCTCAATCATCTTGATGTAAGCATTTTGAATACTGTGCTCTGTATTCTCGATTCCGAGAGACCAAGTAGTTGCTGATCGGAGAATCTGCACCTCACAGGTACCAGTAAGTCCAAGTGCTTCCAACTCGTCCATGTTCGCATCAGGGGCTGGGAGCAAGAATGGGAGGGGACGTGTCGGCTTGCGTCCTCGGCGCAAGTAGTTCCAGCGTTGGACGAAGTGACGAGTCAGATCACGGGCTGGTTGTCCAACGACTTGCATCGAAATATCATGCCAAGGCATTCTAGGAACACGGCTTCGATCGTACATTTCTTCGTACGGCTCGTTAAGCCGGAAGAAGTCCTGCACTCGAGGGTTCGAGTAATCCTTACCGGGGAACAGTTGGCAGTGTTCAGCATCCTTGGGTTGCTCGGACATCTCAAAGCCAGTTGGTTTGTCATCGACGATGGGGTGTTGGGGACAATCCCAGCGTCCGAAGCAGAGATCGATACCGCCAACGAAAGCTACGTCGTGATCCACAATGCAAATCTTCTCGTGGTGCGCGAAGAAGAACTGGTTCTTCTTGAATTGATTCGGTGATCTCTGAACAAAGATGTTCGGGTGGAGGTTGAGTAACGAGAACTTGGTATACTCCGAATCTATCGGAATAGCAGCCTCAACATTCCGGTAAACGATGACAAAGATTTTCACTCCCTCCCTCGCCTTCTTCTGGAGAAGTCGATCTAGTCTCCATTTCTGGCTAATTGCTGCAGGACGCCTCATATACAGCTCGGGACTCAGCCACCAATCATGTATATAGATAACATCTCTAGCCATGTTGATGGCTCTCGAAACATTCCACATGTAGTCGCGACCATCGACTAGCCACTGAGCGAAGACGCCTGTTCGCACAGGAGCAAAACTGTCGAATCGCTTCTTCTGATACCATGCGGATTGCTTCAACATCTCGTTGATGGAGTCTTCAAACTGCTTCATGACGGACTGGTTGCGGGAAAAGAGGCGCACCTTGCGCTCAGATGTATGCAGGGTTAAGGTGTGGTGTTTCTCGGGAGGTGCCTCGACAGTCAGGTCAATTTCAGCCTTCTTGTCCTTTGAGCCGATCTGTTTCAGGGTACTTCGCTTAGAAACTATGCTGAACTTCGAGTCGACCAGATAGACGTCGTAGATATTCATGTTCTCCGGTGATTCCACACAAACGATATAGCTCTGGCGGACAAGGAACCACTTGCGACTATGGCGAGCGATTACCTTAGCCGGGGTCAGCACACGGCGGAAGTCAAGGCCCTTGGATGACTGAATATGGAGGTATCCCTCTTTACCATGGTAACTTCCCTCGGCGGCGAGACGAACGCCAAGCGCTGAAAGCTCAAGAAAGCGACAAAGGCGATTGCTGTCCGCCCTGAACATGAGCCACCGAATCATCTCTGAAAGGTACTTCTCCAAAATTCGCCTTTGTTTTTCAACGTAGCGTTGCCTGCGGGTTACCATGTCCATAATTGGGGTGCCTTGGCCCTCAGCAGTTGACATCTCTCCGGGATCAGTGATTCCGGTAGACCTTCGTCTCATGCCCAGGAGGTTCCGTGACCTCTTCCTTGGCGGGGCGTTGGGGTCAAAGTCGCTCAAAACGCCATCCCCAGCACCCTCTGGAGCTGTAGTCTCCCCAGCCGTCTCGTCCCCACGTACACTAGCCTGCTCGTCTTCGTCGCTTTCGTCACCCTTCTTGCGGGCTCCGCGTAAATAGGGGAAAGCCGAGTAAGGGAACTTGGGTTGCTTGGGACGTGCACCAAGATCGAGGCGCCCAGGTATGTATTTTTCGTTGCTAAGGGCAAATTTGTATCGCAAATGGAGGTTGTATATGTCTCTTAGGGTTCGATGGACAGTCCATCCCATCCTGCTCGGTCCACTACCATACTCGAGTTCGATAGTGAACATCCAGTGTCGATCCTTGTCGTCGTCCGGCATGGGGCAGCTATCCATGATTTGCAACTTAAGCTGCTCCAAAAGGACAGGAATTCTTTTGTTTCCATGTTCATCCCGCTGGATCATGCTTGCAAGCATTAAGACGGCAGGAGCTCCAGCTCTTAGCTCAGCCATCAACTCGGCAGACTTATAGTAGTCGAATCTATCCTCCTTCTTCTGTCGAAGCAGTTTCAGAGTGTTCTTGACCTGCTTCCATTTCTGGGCTCCAAAGGTAGATGCTCGCTCCGAAGTGAAAAAAGGACGCCTTGGGGTCATGGCATCGCCATCTGACACGCCGCCGCCACCAAAGACAGTAATACGACGGAGGTGCCCCATGCGTCGTCCAACAATGGCTTGGTCTTCCGCCTCATCCCCCTCCTCGCCTGGTGGCCTCATCGACATGTGCATGAAGGAATTCCCCCTTCGAAATGTCCTAGGCCCTAGTTGATCTCGCCCTTCTCCTTCTGAGAATCCATGCTCAGCGCCGGTTGCGTCAGGCATACTTGCCCGGCGTCTGAGCAGTCGGTCATATGTACCCAAGGCGCCTTCATCTGACGCGAATCGTTTTGGCGTTGATGGGGTGGAGCCGTCTGTCTTCTTGGATCGCCGCATCCTGCGCTTCTTCTTCTTCTCTTTATTGATCGAGGCTCCGTTTGCCTCGTCCGCCGTCTCTTCCACATCCGCATCAGCGTCGGTATCCTCCTCGGTCAGTGTATCTGGGATTCCTCGACCGGCTCTGGCACCCGTTGGCGAGTCGGTTATCGATTGTGTTCCCAGATCAGAGGGTCCAGCTGGAGTGCCAGGTGACTTTGGAGTCTGCAACCCCGAGGTACCAGCAAGGGCCTTGAGCTTCGACATGAAAGATGGAGCACGGGACTTCCCAGGGGTTCCTGGTTCCTCCCATGATGCTTGCCGTGAGTGTCCTGCTGGAGAATCTAAAAAATCAGACCGCGCAAACTGAACACTGCGTCTCTCAGGGAGTATATGGCCTTCCTGAACCCCCTTGCCATCCCCAGGGGCAATATCCCTGACGCTCGATGGGCGCTGTTGCTGTGACGGATTGAAGGCTGCAGTAGTAGTTTTAGCCTCGCCTGTTTGCGAGATCTGGTGTGGTGATCCCCCATTCCAGTAATCTTTTGCTTCTGTTTTGAGGCCTTCGACGTCGGGTGTCTGCGAGACGTTCAGGTCAGCGGGAGGAAGAAGTGTCTTCTCGTTCTCGTATCGTTTCGGCGGGGGTATTTCAAGTCGAGTATCACCATTGGCTGGCGAAGCCGAGCGCGGGCTTCTCGTCATAGGAGAAACCGAGTCATCCTGCGTCTGTCCTGCCATGGCAGCTTGTTGGGCTCAAGACGCTGTAGTCCGAGGGTAGGGGTCGGGTTCTAGACAGCAATAGCTGGAGGCGAGCACACGTAAAAAGACAATATTTGCTCAGAAACGTCTGTCCAACGCAACATGCTGGAAACTCGGCTCGAAAGGTACGGTTGTCTTCGAATCTGATCGTTGCCCAACTCGCGTAGCTTGAAAGGGGTACGGTGCGTGGTGCTCGTGCTAATAATCGTCGCGGTAATCCTAGCCTGTTCGTACGGAGGCGTCGAGAACCTAGATGGTGGTTTCAAGGCCTTATTGTCGACGTTGCTGCAAGGGTCGTGTCACCAAAATGTCGTCACGTAGGACTTGAAGCTGCAAGACGACGTTCCTTGCAGGGCAGTTGCCGGATTAATGAGGATTAGGGTGCTTCAATCGCTGTCCAAGGGACGATGGAAGTGAGGTGACCGACGACCCTGCAGGCGGATACTGACGTCCAGCTCGGGCAGTGACGAGGATAGATTGCAGGGATGATCCGCCCTCCCTCGAGCTTAGCTCAGCGTCTTCGGGGGGCTCAAGGGGATTTAGTGGATTCTTCAGCACCAAGCCCCACTGAAACACGCCCACGGGGTGATACTGGGCCGTCCAGCGACTTCAGCTTCAGACTCTAAATCGATGAAGGCCCCAACTCTCCGCAATTTCATCTTCATCTAACAGCTTGTTCAAGTCTTTCCATCAAATTGATAGCATACATGTTCCAAATTCATCTGTCCTATAAACTACTCTTACCATTGTCTCAGTGAGGCCGCCCAAGCCCCTTTAGTAGCTAGGTCCCTGCAGGAGAACGTGGCTGTCGAGAAATGAAATGTGGCTCGTGCGTCGCCGTTCTAATACAACGATGCGAACGAGATCCACGATGATATCCGGGATTCCGGTATCAGTGGTCGACATTTGCATGGCACATGAGTGAAATAAAATGCCGCCGCCTCGTTTAGAACTCTTATTTTTGGATAGGAAGACTTCAAGTGTCCAAATACCACAGACTAAATCCCTCTTAACCCTCATATCAGAAGGTAATCACTGAAGGGATTCGAATTCGAGCAAGGTTGACTAAGATGCAATGACTACATCTAGAAATAAACCCCTTCTCGAGCACTAAGACAGGTAAAATAAAAGGCGAACTAATTAGATTATGTTCATGGGAGCGAAGCTACTCCTTCAAAATAAACCAATCGCCGTTGCATTATAAGGGACATTTCCTGAGAGAGGAGGCTAAGTTCACTTTTTGGATTGCTTCAGGCTTTGCTGTACCCCTAATGATATGAGATTTTGGGTCTACACCTCACTGTAGGCACCTTTCTGGCCCAAATGTGGGAGCCTTTTGGGTGCAGACGAGGCGGCTATTTTCCTGTGTATCGGAACCCCGATGGATGGTTCACCTTCAGGACCCCGGAGTACCTATTTGTGGTCTACCTTGTCCTGGCCAGAGCCTGCCATAAACACATCATGGGAACCAACATAGAGGATACTCTGACCAGACATATATATTGAACCCGGATCCAATTGGTGAGGACGAGGCTTGCACAAGAGTCCTTGTGGGACAGTCTGGACGCACGGGAGACTTGGTCTGCATGTGTTCCCCTGAAAAGGAACCCGGCTCACTCTCTGATCGGATCGCAGGCACCAAAAGGACCTGTGAAAGCCAAAATACCCACCTCTAACGCAGTTATTAATTTCCCTCGACTTCATGCCTAAGGTGATAAGTCAAGGGTAGTAGACGACCCCTTTCGCTCCTATTGACTTCAATGCATCCTTAGTGACACAGAAGAGAACGAGTACGCCAAGCTCGTCAATAATACCATCGTTTTAATTACTGAATAACAACGGAATTCGTCATATAAACCTACGAGCACGTTATAGGACGCACCTAGCTACATTCCATCACAGTCTTTCCCGAATGGAAGGAGCACCGGACTATTAGTCGTGGTTCATGCATAGAAGTCAACATTAAGATAAGCGCACGCTGTAAGTCAGAAGAGACCATCACCAGCTAGGAAAAGGACAAAAGTTGGATATAGTGCAAATTGGTCGTTGCGATTGGGGTCTGTCTTGCACGACATGAATAGATTACCTTCGGCAGTAGATAAAAATAATAGTAACCCTTGGCTAACGTCAAATTTATCTTCTAACACAAGAACAAACTCCTTCAACTCTGGACTCAATTCTTATATTGATCTCAACCAAATCCTAACATCATTCCTACATCAATCTCAAACTAAATCCTAATGTCCTCCCTACACTAGACTCAATCGCAACCCTAAGATTGTCCCTACATTAATCTCAAACTAAATCATAATGTCATCTCTACACCAGACCCAATTGCAACCCTAACATTGTCCCTACATCAATCTCAATCTCCATCTCCATCTCAACCCTAATGTCATTCCTACCTCAACAAATATCCTCCTAGATTCCTAAGGTCTAAATTTTATAGATCTACCTAAGCTATCGTAAGGTCGCAGTTTTTATTTGTCGACTATACGTAAGTATAAGACTCGTTGTCTGGCTCGATATTCTACAAAGATAGAAAAGAGCCTGTGCCACTCAGAGCAGCGCGAAATACCCTCAAACGTCTTGTTCAGATTTTGAATACACCTTCGGTGATCTATTGTAAGAGAGATTTCATCTCGAGTTTCATGTTTATCAGTAACGGGCACTTTAATGGAGGACTCTGGTCGTAGGGTGAGGGTTATTGAGACGCGATAGATAAGGAGCCACAACGGTCCAGAGAACAAACAGTCTGGAAAAATCAAAGACTGTTTCGCTCTTAAAACAACTAAGACCACACTTCAGAGGCTTTGTGGACCGGCGGTGCTGTGTCCACAGCGGAATTTGTTCCCTCATGTTGCCAACCTCCTCATGCCTCCAGGAAGGTCCAGGGGTCCGCTGCGCAAGGGTGTACATCAAGCAGAGGTGTGTATCTTACGTGATTCAGAGCTGAATGCATCATTACCTCCGTCATCGGTCATCCCGTGGCAATATCCCTCCGAGCCCATCTCATTCTCACTCCATCGCTGCCTTCAAACCCCGAATCTCCAGAGCTAGGGACTCAAGTTCCACCGAATGATACCACGCCGTGACACTTGCCAAGGTTCTAGATCCAGAACTTCAAGATCAAATCACTCAAGTAAGATTCGTGTAGGTCCTAATCCCAGTGCATGAAGGATGATGACGACTTCTCGGGCATCTCCTGACGCCGGTGATTCCAATGAAACCGAGTACGATGCCATATAGAGGGCTCTTATGGAGGAGCAGCGTCGAAGACTAGCGTCATGTATGCGTCGTATAGCATCGCGCGGCTTAAAATCGTGAAGGGGTGGATTCCCCAGATGCCGATGACATTTCAGGTTCCATTCAGGTGGAGTGTGTTCGCACCAATTCCCGAATAGGGCAAGGAGATCGCTATACGAACAGTACAGCAGTAGTGCCCGTGAACCTGGAAGCGCTAAAATGACCAGCATTTACTTCGAGGTTGGCAGAAAATCCACTCCAAAGCGCAGGTTGTTGTCTTCTGTTGCCCCTGACGGGGCCGTTTCCTGGTACGGAGGTGACAGAATAACCCGCGCACAGGCATAGGTATATATGTCTTTTATGTGCGGAGTATCAAATCTTCAAATATTGGGGTCGGAGGCGTAGATTATGGTCATTGTTGAGGCAAGGATGTTGCTTTAGGAGTGATATCAAAGATCACTTTATGGGTGGGTGGGTTTAGGCTTTGGCCGTCACATTATGGTCAATGTGCAGTCGCGACCTTGACCTTAGGTAAGGTGAACGTTATTTCTTTCACCCTCGATGTAGCGTGCGCCGGTAAAAGTTCGCTCAATGTCAACAAAAGATCTGCAAGTCATCGGGCATGCGATTGGACGACAGAGCGCGCCAATAGAACAACACCTCCATTTCCAAAATGAACCACACAAACTGCATCTGCTGTGCGAACACGCGCCGGCTCCTTTTTCCTCCCAGCAGGCTCTCAGCTGAGGTTCGGGACACGCCGCCGACCTCGTCGTGTAACCGTGTCACCGCTCCTCTAACAGAGTGACGAGCCGTTTCCCCTCCTTCTCTCCCTGGTCTAAGTTGCGTCGCCGGACGCTCCTCCGCCAAGTTAGCTTACACGACTTCCTCGGCTCGTAGGTATAAAAGGCTCCTTCAGGCCTTCTCTGTCAAGATGTCTTCAAGATATTCTCTACGACAGACACCCAGGTACGTGGCGCCGCGCTCGCCTCCTCCCCTCTCAGGGCTGAAGTTGCTCAATTGGCACTTCCCACGGGTCAGTTCGGCCAATTGGTCGAATTAGAAGCCTAGGAATTGCAAGCCCTGTTTTTCTTCTTCCACTTCCCCAACATACCAAAGTACCTTGCATGGTATTGAGCATTGGGCTGACATCTCTGTGCCGCTGCAGAAAGAAAGAGTTGTTTGAGGGCATGGTCGAAACCCCCTCAACACGTCGCACAACACGTCGTCAATCATCCTTCCCACCAGAGGAATCCAGAAGCCGACAGTCTACAATTGCCCCAGAGGAGACCGACAACGACCATAGCTCTGCTACCGAGACCCCTATACGCGCGCGCCCAGTTCGTCGGCGCACCGCAAAGTTTATTGAAAACCTCGACGAAGAGGACGAAAACATGGCGGTCACCAACCGCCACACCAACAGCCATTCCAATGGCCAGTCCAATGGTCAGTCCAAAAGCCAAGCGGAGACCAACGGCGCTGCTTTCAAGAAGTCTCTAGACGACAAGGCAGACGTCAAGACAGACGGCGTCCCAAAGGACCCTAATGTGGTTGACGGCTGGAGGCCTGGCCAAGACCCCAAGGTCGACTACTCTGGCGAGTTCGAGTTCGGTGGTTCTCTGGGCACTGGCCTTATGATGTTCTTTTTCCCCATCCTCATGTGGTACATGTGGGTTGGAGCTACCTATTACGATGGCAAGTTCCCTTCCCGGACTCCTGGCCAGTCCTGGTCTGATTTTGGCTTGCACTTGGTCAACCTGGTCTACACCGGCGCATTCCCCCACACCAAGGCATGGCTATGGTACTGGACCTATCTCGTTTTCGAGGGCGCCTGCTACTGTCTCCTTCCCGGTGTCTGGGGCTATGGCAAGCCTCTCCCTCACGAGGGAGGTAAGCAGCTCCGGTACTTCTGCAACGCGTACTGGAGCCTGTACACCACCCTCGCTGTGCTGGCTGGTCTGCACTTCTCCGGTATCTGGCCGCTGCAGACCGCTATTGATGAATTCGGTCCTCTCCTTTCGGTCGCTATCTTCTCCGGCTTCATTGTCAGCATTGTTGCCTACTTCTCTGCCATCTACCGAGGCAAGCAGCACCGTATGACTGGTTATCCCATTTATGATTTCTTCATGGGCGCTGAGCTTAACCCCCGCATGTTTGGCATCCTCGACTTCAAGATGTTCTGCGAAGTCCGCATGCCTTGGTACATTCTCCTCATCCTGAGCTTGGGAGCTGCTGCCCGCCAACAGGAGCAGTATGGTTATGTCTCTGGTGAAGTCTGGTTCCTAGTCATGGCTCATTGGCTCTACGCCAATGCTTGCGCCAAGGGTGAAGAGCTCATCATCCCTACCTGGTAAGACTTCCTATTCAGCAAACTCCATGTCTATGGTCTCTAACTCATTAATTAGGGACATGTACTACGAGAAGTGGGGTTTCATGCTCATTTTCTGGAACTTGGCCGGTGTTCCCCTCTCATACTGCCACTGCACCATCTACCTGGCCAATCATTCCCCTGAAACTTACCGCTGGAACCGCTGGGTTCTCGCTGTCATCTACATTTGCTACCTCTTCTGGTACTGGGTATGGGATAGCTGCAACAGCCAGAAGAACCGCTTCCGAGCTATGGAGAAGGGCCAAGTCATCTGGCGCAAGACCTTCCCCCAGGTGCCATGGCAGACCGTCCACAACCCTAAGACAATTAAGACCCCTCAGGGCACTATTCTAGTTGACGGTTGGTATGGACTTGCAAGGAAAATTCACTACACCGCCGATGTGTGGTTCGCTGTTTCCTGGGGTTTGATTACAGGCTTTGAGTAAGTCGGCCATAAAGCGTGAATTTCACCTCAGGGCAGAATGCTAACCATAATCAGGAGCCCCTTCCCTTGGTTCTATCCGGTTTTCTTCGTTTGTATGATCGCCCACCGTGCCTGGCGAGACATCACTCGCTGCCGTACTAAGTACGGCGATGCCTGGCTTGAGTATGAGCGACAAGTGCCCTATCTTTTTATCCCGGTATGTTTCACACTACAAGCAGCTTGATCAGTCAGTTCTAACATAGATCTCAGTATGTGATTTAAGACAGACCTATTCAGGAGAGATAGACCCCGTATAGAACCCACAGCCATCTAGACGGAGCTCTATATACCTTCCTCACATAGATGAGTCGTATATTTCTCAGAAGAACAGGAGGCGTTCAAAATGTGCAATGTGATGGGAACAGAACAAAAAGGAACTTCGTGTAATGCGGGAGAGGAATGGGATTGTGGGATTCCCGGAAAATATAACTTGTAATGGGACATGTAGTCGAAGTAATACCCGCCTGAATTTTTAGTATTGCCAACGACGAGTTATTGACAGACTCTCCATTTCTCTACAGGTAGTTCCTAGTGAGATTCAGATTGTACAACTAAGACTAATAACGGAGCTGGCTAATTGTTTCGGTTAGATCTGTCAATCACAATACGGTTACTACAAGCGTGTCAAAATCGAGAAGCTAAATGTGTGGTTTGCGGATGAAATATTCGCGTCAGCGTACACTAGATGTTTGGTCCCTTCACCGTCTATGATGAGAAGCCACCCAAAGGATAAAAACGCACGTTGTCACTATTTTACATAACCGTCCTCCCATCAATTGATTACCTAGCCCGCATTGGGGTGAAATCATGCCTAAGCCAGCGCCAACTACCGAAAGCTCCGTCTCATCTTGCAATCAGCTATGAAACAGAGCTGAAATGCTATTGTATTTGTGTATGATGTGTCTCATGCTGGAGAGAGCAGCTCATGCTGGTAGGTACAAGTTGTCAAGCTGTCTTCCGAGTCCCTCGTGTTGGGTCGATTTACTCGCAGCTGGCGTTGAGGGTCGCCTTCGAGTTCATGAGCAGGGCGACAATGAGACCGTACAGACCTAGGGATCCAATTAGTGACAGGATACAACAAGAAGGTGCGTCTTAACGTACCCAAGACTTCGGCGAAAATGAGAATGAGAATCATGCCGACGAAAAGACGGGGTTGCTGAGCAGTTCCTCGTACACCAGCATCACCGACAATACCGATAGCGAAACCAGCAGCAAGACCAGCAAGACCGACAGAGAGACCGGCACCGAACTGGATGAAGCCAGTGTAGAGAGGGAGGTCCTGCTTCAGACCATCGGAGATAAGGACAGAGACGACGAGACCGTAAATACCAATGATACCAGCCATAATGACGGGAACAATGTCTAGGATTGTCAGCATGCGTTGCGGCTAGCTTCGATTGATGGATCGCGTACTCTTGACGATCAGATCGGGGCGGAGGACACCCATGGCAGCAATACCAACGCCGGACTTGGCGGTACCGTAGGAGGCACCGAGACAAGTGAAGACGATGGCACAGGTGCAGCCCATGGCACCGAAGAAGGGCTATGCGATGGTTAGCTTTATCTAAATCGATGCCGAATTGATGTTTTGGTAGCCAAGGGTAGGCAATCGCTAGTGACGTCGTTCGGGAGGTGACGAGGGAGACTAACCGCATAGACGGGGCTGTAGAAACGACCATGTTAGCTTCAATCATCTAATTCACGATTGCACTGCGACGCATCGATTGATTCGAGTTGATTTGGCGATGCCAGAAGCTCCGAAGGTTGCCACGGGAGCTTGATGACGACGGCTAAGGAGTCGCGCAGAACATACCAGTATTCGGAGACCATTTTGGCGGTATTGAAAGCTCGAGGCAGAGAATTATCTGTCTTCCTAAAGAATCGAAGCTGAGACGCGAAGAGAGCTGCGGAGGAGCTGGTGGGAAGACCGGCGGTTGATAAGGCGTCGTTGTCGGTGCTTTGGCGAGGTGTGC
The DNA here is from genome assembly GCA_023628695.1 of Nectriaceae sp. PG4201. Classification (NCBI taxonomy): domain Eukaryota; kingdom Fungi; phylum Ascomycota; class Sordariomycetes; order Hypocreales; family Nectriaceae; species Nectriaceae sp. PG4201. The sequence goes on from JAMAKE010000016.1 coordinate 380,533, forward strand.
TTGTTAAGGTCTCGTTCCAGGTTGGCGTCTAGTTGGCGCAAGGTTTTGCTGCACAGTGAGACAGCAACGCTGGTCCTTACATAATACGGAACCGGATCAAAGTTATCCCCGGACTCCGGATCTGATGTGGGGCTTGCGACGAACCGCACCCCCACGTGAAATTTTTGGGAAGGAAATTTTGAAGGTTTCGATTGTCGAGAACCTTCAAATCGCTATATTGCTATCAACAGTTTCAGGGCGAGCCAACGCAAGGAACCCTGACCTCAACCTATCCGTACGTCTTTCAATTTCGCCAGTCCTATCACTAGTACTCGACGACTTCTTTCCTGCAACGCATGACCTTTACTGACCGCGCGAAGCTCTTCATCCGGCCACTCAACGAATCCTCGGTTTCCATCAACAATGGCTGACTCTAGTGCCGGTATGTAGTCCGCTCCCTCCTGAAAACTTGCTGCGGCAGGCTAATGATTTTTAGCTTGGCCCTTGGCCGATCAGAAACTCGAGCAGGAGCTCCTGGACCTTGTCCAGTCCTCCCAGCACGCCCGCCAGCTCAAGAAGGGTGCGAACGAAGCCACGAAGACTCTGAACCGAGGTGTCTCTGAGCTTGTCATCCTCGCGGCTGACACTCAGCCCCTGGCCATCCTCCTCCACCTCCCTCTTCTCTGCGAAGACAAGAATGGTGAGTCGCAAAGTTCCTCGATAGCCACTTTTCAGCAACTAACTTATCTCATTAGTCCCCTATGTCTACGTCAGCAGCAAGATGCACCTTGGCCGTGCTTGCGGTGTCAGCCGAGCTGTCATTGCGGCCAGCATTACCAGCAACGATGCGAGCGAGCTGGCTGGCCAGATCCGAGCCATGCGCGACAAGGTCGAGCGCCTCGCCATTTAAGATACCCGCTAGGAATATGTTTGGGGAGGGCAGTTTTTGTAAATGGGCCGTGTTAGGGTTGCCGGTGTACTCGACTAAGCAAAAGGGCGATCTTTAGCAGTCTTAGAAGTCTATTGCCGGATCAATTTCAAACCCATTAAAAGCATCGTTCATGGATTTGCTACAGATTCCCCATGCGATCTAGTAATCCGTATTCGTATGTGCCGTGCGGCTTCGGACTTGGCGATGAGCGCCATAAGCGTGGGCCAGGTCTCTACGTCTGATAGGTCTGCCTCATGTATGATGTTGCTCCACTGATGCGGTCATTAAGCGCCGTATTCGCATTGGGGCATTTTTGTGTGTGATCATTAAGATTTCCTTGCAAACTCTCCAGAAAGTAAGCAATGTCAGATGGGATTTGTCTTTCTGGATGATTGAAGCTTTGGGCGTTCAAAATTTGCTCTTGCTTCGTTTCCAGTGGGTTCTCAATTAGCAATCACCCTGCACAATGCCAGGAATAGCTCGGAAGATCATCATCTGCGCAGCCATCGACGGACTCATTATCCAGCCACTTTCGTCTAAAGGGCAAAGACCGTTTCAACCAGTTCGAGTGAAATACAGCGATGCTTCGATATCTTCAGTCACCCGCGAGCAAGTTCCGGATACTTCCCAGCCAGATTCCTCATTCGAGGCGTTTGGGGTCATTGGTAATGCTATACCCTTCTCGCTCAACTCTTTAGCCGTGTCACTCAACTGGCATATGCAAAACTAACAAGTTGTGTCTCAAGGTTTGATTACGATATCTAGACTGAGCTATCTCATTACCATCACTCGACGACAGCAGGTTGCTCAAGTCTGCGGGTTCCCCATTTATGTTGTAACCGAAGTTGCTGTCACACCATGCTCTACCCAGTCAGCGGCGAGGCAGTCCATTCAGAAGACCTCGGTTCATCTATCGAGGCAGGCTCGAGACCTGAGTGAGGAGAGTGAGAGTAGCGAGGAAGATATTGAGTTACCATCTAAGACTTCTGATGAAGTAGAGGATGCCATTATCGATGATGAAGATGCAAGGCCGGACTCCGCTCGAAGCAGTGTTGTTGAGGATGTCATTCGGCGGAGAGGTAGCTATGGAAGATTCGCGCAGCGTTGGTTCAGTCGAAGTGGGTGGACCCAGGACCAAAAGAGAACCATGGGATTGAGCAACGCATCGACTGTTCCAGAGACGTCAACCAAGACTACACCCGAATCTTCAGTGCGGAAACTACCACTTGAAGAGGACTCCAATAGTTCAGCGAATGAGCCAGAGCTATTACCCAAGCTTCTTCGGACGGTTCAAGTTCTATTTGGTTCATCGCGAAGCTTCTACTTCTCCTATGACTTTGATATCACCCGGCCACTCTCAAAACGGGCAGCTCCCCCCAGTACTGATCCTCTCTACTCTCAAGTAGATGATATCTTCTTCTGGAATCGAAATCTGCTTCTACCCTTCACTACTACAGGACAGGACTCATTGGCTTTGCCTGTAATGCAGGGCTTTGTTGGTCAGAGGTCATTTGTGGTAGATAGCCAGCCTCCGCAGGTCGATGAGTCTCAGGAGTCGGTAGAAATGTCTAACCTGTCAGCTTCGCCATCCCAACCAGCCTCTCCCCCTGCTGAAATGAGAGCATCTGTAGATTTCAGGGCTTCTGAAAGACGGTATCTTATCACCATAATCTCCCGGAGGTCCACGAAAAGAGCAGGGCTAAGATACCTTCGGCGTGGTGTTGATCAAGACGGGTTTGTGGCCAACATGGTTGAGACAGAACAGCTCCTCTCATCTCCAAAATGGGAAGCATCTTCCAACATATACTCTTTTCTTCAGATCAGAGGTAGCATCCCCCTCTTCTTCACACAGTCACCGTACTCCTTCAAACCAGTTCCGATCTTACAGCATTCTGAAGAAGCCAACTTGAGGGCTTGTCGGAAGCACTTTGAAAGTCTGCTGAGGAACTACAACTCGCTTCAGATTGTCAATCTCGTCGAAAAGCATGGAGTTGAAGCGTCAATTGGTACGGCTTACCGCACAAACGTCGAAAAAATAAACGAAAAGGCCGAGGATGTGAGGAAGATACCCTTCGAATGGTTCGATTTTCACGATGCTTGCCGTGGTATGAAGTTCGAGAACGTCAGTTATCTTCTACTACGAATGAGGGACAAGCTAGAGGAGTTCGGCAGTACAGTCCAGAAGGATGGTACAATCGCCAAAGAGCAAGGGGGGGTTCTACGTACTAACTGCATGGACTGCTTGGACCGTACGAATGTCTGTCAAAGCTCATTTGCGAAACATATGCTAGAGGTGCAACTAAAGGAGGAGGGGTTTGACATGAGTGCTCAATTAGATCAGGAGACAACCTGGTTCAACACGCTCTGGGCCGACAATGGCGATGCTATATCTAAGCAGTATGCATCCACTGCAGCCATGAAAGGTGACTATACAAGGACGAGGAAGCGGGATTATCGTGGTGCTCTGAACGACCTCGGCCTATCACTTGCACGTTTCTACAGCGGGTAAGTTATTAGTGAATCACGAATCAGAAGCCATACTAACTCTCTTGGCTCAGAATGGTCAACGATTACTTCAGCCAAGCGGCCATTGATTTTCTCTTGGGCAATGTTACCGCAAAGGTATTCGAGGAGTTTGAAAGCGACATGATGACCAAGGACCCGGCTGTTTCCATGGTTAGGATGCGGCAGCAAGCGATCGAGCTCTGTCAAAACAGGGTGGTTGCCGACGAGAAAGAGGAGTTTCATGGAGGATGGGTGTTCCTTAGCCCCAATACACCCGACACGATCAAGTCTTGGCCGTTGGAAGAAGTGGTGCTTCTACTGACCGACGCCGCACTATACTTGTGTCGATTTGACTGGAAATCTGACAAAGTGTCCTCTTTCGAGCGAATCCAGCTTGAAAATGTCACAGGTATCAAGTTTGGCACTTACATCACTTCAACGATCTCCATGGCTCATATAGACGAGTTGAAGAACGTGGGTTTTGTGGTCACATATCACCCAGGGAAGAACGACATCAAGAGAACGAACACACGAACATTCTCGAGCCGAGGAGATATCTCAGGAAGGCCTAATCCTGCGGATCAAAAGGATGCAAGCATTCCAGCGAGCCTAGCCAGTCTCCTTTCTGGGAAGCCTAAGTCGCCAACCACACGGAGGCTTGTGTTCAAAGCACTTTACGCAGACTCCTCCATGGCCATTGCAGGAGAAGGGCCACAACAGACAGAAATACAGCAGGTTGTGACCATCTGTGCTGAGATTGAGCGATTATCATTTGAGCAGCAGTTATTAAACCCTGGCGAGGAGCTGAAAAGTATAATAGAGAAAGGAGACATCATTTCTTTGGAGGAAGCGAAGAAGAACACAGGGTTACTAGAGCAGCTGGGGCATTCTTTGAAGAAGATGGTCTGGGCCTGAGTTTCATCCTCGCATTTTTGCTTCGGACATGCTTTTACATACAAACACGCATATAGCATATAGGTAGACTTAATGATACGTGCCACCTGAACCCCGACCTTGGTCGCAAGCATTTTCCTGAGTTGAACCCTGCCTTATGTCTTTAGGTCAACCCTGAATACGATCCTGAGTTTAATCTTAACTCTCAAAACGAACTCCCTCTGCTGTATCCCGAATGACGGAAATTCGCCGAGTCCAACGATTTATGCATTAATTAAATTCCTCCAACCGGTATAGATGTAGCTGATACCGCATGTTTTCTAAGGGTATAGGGTATGACAGCTCATCCGAGAGACGGAACCAGGCAGACTCTTGAGACTCAACTTTCTCCCACTTGAACCCGGGCGTTTCTATCTCAAGCAACGTGTGGTCAAGGAGCCACTGCATGGGGTACCGCTTCTTCTGCTTCCCCAAGGCTGCCTCCGAATAACTCCCCGGACTGTCCACGACCAAGACCAAACTCCCGCTCGCGAGTACCTGACCAAGGCTTTTCAGCAACTTCGTCGTCTTCCCGATGCCGCCACTGGTGTACAGTTCATTCAGCATGAACAGCATTGTGACCACTACCGGTACTGACCCAAAAATCTCAGCCAGCTCCTGTTGGTCAAGGGCGAGGATGTCTCGCTGGGAGAAGGTCAAGCCGAGTTGTTGAGGATCTAAAAGTGCTTTATTAGAGGCTTTGGCGGCTGCAGAGGCGTACTTGGACAGTGGTGGTAAGGTAGTGATTTTCGTCTGGAGGAGATTGACGACTGAGGACCATGGCGCAGAGTCGAGGAGGGTCAGGGTCCCAGAGGAGTTATTGTCGTGAAGATAGGATGCAAAAGCTAGATGTTCTGCGGCACAACCTCCAATAGAAATCATTTTGAGGTTGTTACTTGGTGTCAATATGGAATCATCCAGCGCCTCAGGTGAATTTGACTCCGCAACTTCATTTACTGAAGTAGACTCCTCAGCTTCACTTGTCGCTAAAGAGCCGATAGAATTTTCACCATTCTTGAAAACCTCCGCAACAGAGGTATCAACCGCAGCAGTACCAGCCCTTGTTTTCTCACTCAAAGCAAGCACTTCATTTAAATGATTCTGGATCCCTAAAAACACCGATGCATAACAGAGTGTTCTCGTAGGGCTCCATCTCGCAGCATACGCCTCAAGATAATCCTCCCTCCCGAATGCGGCGGCAAAATCACGGTTGAACAGCGCTTGCTTTATCTCCTGCAACAGCGTTGAGAACTGGGCTGAAGATAAGACGCCATTAAAGGCATCAGAGAAGATATTTAAAAGAACCTGCTGGTCTTTGACAGACTGGAGACTGCTGAGGGGAGCAGGTGCTGAAGTGGGAGGCTGTGCTGGCCGTCTGGCTGTAGTGGGCTTGGAAGAACCGGTAGGCTTTTTCGAAGACGTCTTCTTGACCATTTCTGAAGTAGTGGCGACCGAAGTTGAAGCTTGTCGATGTTATTTGTCGTCGTGATTGATAGTGCCCATGTCAGGTGTCACCAGAAAGGAAGTTCCGCTGTTGGGGGTTCATTTTGGGGGGATTCACTAATGCGTTGGAGCTAATTGCGCGCCTCATTGGTCTCTCTCGCTTGCTGCAGCAGTGAGCCTCGAAGCGAACCTGGAACACCCAGTAGGGCCAGCACCATAAATCACATTAATTGATGACAGTACCATAATCGAAATTGACTTTCGGGGATAGTGCTTTCGGCGACAGTCAGGAGATGGATTGTGGTGTGCACCATCAGCATCATCAGCATCATATCATATACACCTCACCTGTCGTTGGAAGCAGATTGATCATATCACCCGGCCACTGCTCGGTGTAAAAGACGTCCTATCCGGACAAGCAGCAGCATATAAACTTGGCCAGCACAAAGCTATTCTTCGTCCCTTACCTCTTTTAGTGGCGCCGAACCTGCCGAACGTAACACACCAGAATGACCACAGAACACGGCGCAGAGTGATTCGTCCCATGCATCAGGACCCTATCTCCGACAATCGCATCGCATCAGACTGTCCAACAGGTGACTGAGCCAATGACTTGCCCGGATTGGTGCGGATGGCTTCTCCTACGGTTCTCCGAAGGTGGGATTCGTTCCACGTCTCAACGGAGTGGTCTCCGAGTCGGCGACGGAAGCACCTCCTCGGACATTCTGCCGTGCCATAACTACAGGCGCCGGGTAAATTTGATGAGGAGGAGGCGTCGTTTAGGAAGCCATTCGCACTGCACAAGTGTCCTGCTAGTAGGAGCGCGCTGAAGCATGAAATTTCTCTCAACGTGGATCTACCCCAAAGCCAAACTAGTGTTGCATCTGGGCAACCCTTTTCCTTCGTTGGCCCTTGGCCCCTTCGTTGGGAGAGTCGAGGAGGGGTGTCGAGGCAAGTGAACGGAGTAGGCAACCATTAATTCAAGCTCATACCATGCCTATCCAAGCCATTCCGTGGCCCATCTTCTCCATGGATCCCCAGCAGGACTCAAGCTGACGGCAAGCCGAGCGAGCCCACGAGGACGACTGGGGAAAAAAGCCTCAATACGCGCGAACGCCGCAGTTTGCAGTGATCAACACCGTTGCTCCTGTTGACAGGGTCCTCCGGGTTGAAAGCATGAGACTGTCGAAGGCCTAATGTTGGAGCATGGAAAACTAGCGACGTCACAGCGAAGTTGCACCGGGCGAAAACCGAGAGACTCTGCACAAACTGGGACCGGGGAGGTCCAGGTGTTGCGTCAATGGACGGCAGACTTTTGCCTCCATCTCAACTTTACTGGCGTAGGTCGGGGACGGCGGTGGGAATCATAGAATTGAGGCGAGAGGACTGGCTCCAGCGGGAGCAAAATCCCCCACCATCGCCCCCACTCGGCGTCTTCTTGCCAGCCACGCCCCGGGGCAGAGCGGCAACAACGTGCTTGCTGTTGACGGCAAACCGCTCTGCAGGGCTCTCCCATCCGCGAGAGCTTCTTGCCCTACAGGGGATGCCGGATGGGCCTCAGGAGCTCTGGGGCGGGTGTGCACCTCTAAACTTAGGGCGTGTTTCCGGGGCAGCGTCCACTGCGCCCGTGCCCTGGCATCTGCGTCGCCAGTTCCCAAGTGTGATGTACTTGGAACCTTTTTTTTTATTGGGGACGCCTAAATACATGACACAACCCCTCCAGCGTCGCCAGGACTTCTCCCGTTCATCTTCTCTTGTCATCCGACTCTTATTTCCCTGTCCTAGAACCAATCTCTGTATCTTCAGTCAAGATGGGTTACGGCGCAATCGACCAGAAGGCCATCAACACCATCCGCGTGCTCGCGGTAAGTTCAACAGTTTCCCCCCATCTTCTTCCCCTCCAGCTCTCTGCAACTCGAGTTACCCCGCCACCACCACCCAAAAAACTTGCCCCGCCACAATGTGAGATGACGGTGTGACGGGGGGAAAACATCATCGCCAGCTTCACCAGCTTCATCAATGCGAAAAGCCTTCAATTCATGGTTATACTGACAAGTGGCTCTCTATAGGCTGATGCCACCTTCCACAGCAACTCGGGACACCCTGGTGCTCCCATGTGAGTTCTCACCCGCTCTCTTGCTCTCCCTCGCTATCCTCGCCGATGGTTGAACCGAGCTGTCCGGAAACTCATAACACATACTGACACTCCTGAATAGGGGCATGGCCCCGGTGGCTCACGTCCTCTTCAACAAGTTCATGAAGTTCAACCCCAAGAACCCCAAGTGGCTCAACCGGGATCGCTTCGTTCTCTCGTGAGTAATGGCCTGCTTCAGAGCTCGCGCCTCGTTCCACGCTGACCGGCGACACCTCCATAGCAACGGCCATGGCTGCATGCTCCAGTACTCTCTCCTCCACCTCTTCGGCTACGATCTCAGCATTGATGATCTCAAGGCTTTCCGAGTTAGTCTTCAGAAGCGGCTTTCCCTCTCATGCGCACCGCTGACTTTATTCCCTCCAGTCAGTCGACAGCAGGACCCCTGGTCACCCCGAGGCTCATGACACCCCGGGCATTGAGGTCACCACTGGCCCTCTCGGCCAGGGCATTTCCAACGCTGTTGGTCTGGCCATAGCTGAGGCTCACACTGCCGCCACTTTCAACAAGCCCGGTTTCGAGCTTGTTAACAACTACACATACTGCTTCCTTGGCGATGGCTGCTTGATGGAGGGTATCTCAAGTGAGGCCAGCTCTCTGGCTGGTCACCTCCAGCTTGGCAACCTTATCGCCATCTGGGACGACAACCATATCTCCATTGACGGCAATACCAACTGCGCCTTCACTGAGGACGTCCCTAAGCGATATGAGGCCTATGGCTGGCACGTGGTGACTGTCGAGGACGGCAACGCCGACCTAGAGGGCATTGAGGCCGCTCTGAAGGAGGCCCGATCCGTCACTGACAAGCCCTCGCTTATCCAGCTCAAGACTACCATTGGTTTCGGGTCTCTCCAGCAGGGCACTCACGGTGTCCACGGCTCTCCTCTCAAGGCTGACGACATCAAGCAGCTGAAGGAGAAGTTCGGCTTCAACCCCGATGAGACTTTTGCCGTTCCCCAGGAGGTTTACGACCTCTACGGTAAGCACTCTTCTGAGGGTGCCGCCCTCGAGGAGGAGTGGAACAAGCTCTTTGCCAAGTACGGCGAGGAATTCCCCGCTGAGCACGCCGACCTGCAGCGACGCCTCACTGGCGACCTTCCTGAGGGCTGGGAGAAGAACCTCCCCGTTTACACCCCCGCCGACTCTGCTGTCGCCTCGCGAAAGCTATCTGAGATTGTCCTCGGCAAGATCGAGTCCGCTATCCCTGAGCTGTTTGGTGGTTCCGCCGACCTGACTGGCTCCAACCTGACCCGATGGAAGGATGCCGTCGACTTCCAGCCCAAGGCCAACGGTCTCGGCGACTTCTCCGGCCGATACGTCCGATATGGTGTCCGTGAGCACGGCATGGGTGCGATCATGAACGGTCTTGCCGCCTACGGCACTGTCCTGCCTTACGGTGGTACTTTCCTGAACTTCGTGTCCTACGCCGCCGGTGCCGTCCGTCTGTCTGCCCTGTCCCAGGTCCGCCTTATCTGGGTTGCCACCCACGACTCTATTGGTCTCGGTGAGGACGGTCCTACCCATCAGCCTATTGAGACTCTCACCCATTTCCGCGCTCTCCCTAACTGCATGGTCTGGCGCCCTGCCGACGGCAACGAGACTTCCGCTGCTTACTACGTTGCCCTGACCTCCAAGCACACCCCTAGCATCATTGCCCTCTCCCGACAGAACCTGCCCCAGCTTGAGGGTTCTACCATTGAGAAGGCCAACAAGGGTGGTTACGTCCTGCATGAGGTTGAGGGTGCTGATATCACCCTCGTCTCCACTGGTTCTGAGGTCTGCATCTGCGTTGATGCCGCCAAGTACCTGGAGGAGAAGCACGGCCTCAAGGCACGCATTGTCTCTATTCCTTGCTTCGAGGTCTTCGATCTCCAGACCAAGGAGTACCGACTTTCCGTCCTACCCGACGGCATTCCCTCGCTCTCCGTCGAGGTCATGTCCACCATGGGTTGGGAGCGATACACTCACGAGCAGTTCGGCCTCAACCGCTTCGGCGCTTCTGGCGCCTACAAGGACGTTTACAAGGCAAGTTTTGCACAATATTCCTCACAAGCTGCCATATGCTAACCAATCTACAGAAGTTCGAGTTCACCCCTGAGGGTATTGCCAAGCGCGCCGTCGCCACGGTCGACTTCTGGAAGGACGTCCCCAACATCCGATCTCCTATCAACCGTGCCTTCCAGCAGATTATTTGAACAAAACGGGGATTGTTTGCGGAGCGTTAGATGTGGTTACGGCTAGTATCCTTTATGCGTGATGACAGATGGGTTCGGGGACAGGGTAATCATCCTTTCAGACCAATAGACGTATTAAATTAAAAAAAGACTTTTAGAACAGTCACTGTGATACCTGTTCGTGCGTGCAACATGCAATGTGCAACGTCCCCATAGTCTGGTCTGGTCTTAAACCCGAACTCCAGGCTCCCTGACGATCCCCGATCTCATCAACCTCATTACGTTTGACACCCATCGGATCGCCCCTTCCCTTGCCACTTCCATAAGATATATACGGACATGCAATACTCCGTGAGTATGCCATCTCAACAGGGTTTCCAAACGGTATTGTAGTCGTATCAGTGAAATCATGGCTTCCGATATAACATTCCATTGCCTTTCAATCTCATCGCATCGTCGCATCGTAAGCGTCATTTCGTAGGTATTGCGGCCGGAAATATATCATTCAGGGCTGTCCTCATCCCCACGTTCGAGACTCTCGGCCGCCCACTCCTTTTGAAATTCTCTTCCCACCCTTTCTAGCCTTGCCGCGGCGCGACGGGCTTCTCTCGCATCGTCAGCCGACCCCGCGACCACAAGCCCTACAAGCATTGGCGCCGCGTCTTCTGGCTTCTCATCCTTTGCTGTATTTGCCTCCGCATCGCCATTGGCCGTAGGCCGGTCGTCGGCATCGCGCGGGTCTAGGTACGACTGTAGCACCACGGCGCCACGATCGGGGTACTCGACCATGATGCGCTGTGGTCGGCCCAGGTTGACGCGCTGGGCAGCAGTTTGCGCGGTGAGCGCGCTGGTGGTCAGGCTGGTGAGCGACTCGAGATGCGATTGCGACGAGGACGAGGTGATGAGTGGGGTGAGGGTGACGTCGGAGAGGTGGAGGGAGACGGTGGGGTGCTGGGAAGGGAGGTTGGCCATGATGAAGCCTTGCCCGTGAACTGTCTCGTAATGCTGCTGTCGCTTTTGCTTTTTCGCGGTCTAGAGCGAGCTAAGATCGCCGTGAGATTATAGCGGACGAGGATATGGCAGCGATAAAGGGCATTGAGGGGGAAACGGGAGCAGTTGACGTTAGATGGACCTGGGATGATCACATGGGCGGATGAGGAGGAGAGGGGAGCTATGGATCTGAACCCCGCTGAAGCTGCCCTGGCTGCTGTACCCCACCACCGCTGGAGAGGGGGAGGGGGGGAAGGCTTGCGGCGCTTGCTGCACCTGGCTTGTTTTGGGCGGGTTGCTGGGATTGATGGGAATGAGAGGGATGGGTAGGTTTGGAATGACTACAAGGGACGGCATGAGCGGATTGCCAAGTTGGGTTGTGGTTACTAGAGAGTAGAGTTGAGAGCTCACTGAAGCTGCCAAAGTCCATGCATCTGTATATAAGACTCGAATATGTCGAGAGGCTTGAAAGCGGTGTTTGAAGACATCAAGGTTTCAATAGAACTACAGTTTTATGATAGGAAACGAACTTATTTGAGGAGGAATGGGAATCAGAATGCATTTTACCAGCAACCAGCCGTGAAAACCCCCTTCCTGGAGTGATGTCTCTATTATCATGAATGTTAATCCGAGCCACTACGTTAGTTTCATGAATCATGGAAGGACAATCAGGGGGTTCGTTGTTAGTCTAGCACTAAGCTATGAAGTCAATTGGCCTCTAAGCAGAACCTCACAGTGGACTTATAGTGGAGGGGAAGTCAACTTTCTCGCAAAAACTGGCGGTGTTGTTTTCTCCCACCCGCATGCCTATTGTTATGGGCAATGGAGGTGAGTTTTGGGCAAGGAAGTCGACGAAGCTGTCAGATGCTGGACCATGTGACTGGGGCCTGAAGGGACAGGCGATTGGTGAGGAGGTGGAGGGCCGTGGGGAACTGGGTGAGTGATAGCTGGCGCTGGATCCCCATTGGCATGCTCTCTCGACGAGAGAGAGGTGGTCAGGACAATGGGTTTAGGGCGGCATTACACAGGTCTATTGTAGATACACTACTGCATAGAGAGCCGTCGGCAATTGATCCCAGCTCAGCGGGTTGCACTGAGCTGAGTAGAGAAGCAGGGGCGGTCGTTGATAAGAATCCTTCACACCATGGCGATGAGGTCACTGCCTGGGTAGGCGGCCTAACGAGAGAGGAGTCCCCTGGCTCGGAGAACAGCTTCGCGCCAACAAGACATTTGGCGTTGAGTTAAAACAAGTCGAGTCTAGGCTGACATGTGCCTGCAATCCGCGTCGTCGTTCCGCCAACCAGATGTCGAGGAACCTGCCCATCTTGAGACACCGTCAGAGCCTCTTGAGGTCCACGGTGGAGTTGCATCACCAGCGTCTCGACGACAGCTCGAAGCAACTGTGACGACACGCTGGAAGAGGCGAAGAGTCACGATGGCGACAACACACAGAGTCATATCCTCCATGATTGGAGGCTAGTGACTTGAGTTCAAGTTTCCTAGGGGACGCTCTGCATCGATATTCGTCTTAAGAAGTCAGCCCCAGGTGTCAGGTATTCGTCGTAATCATCGTCGGTATGTGGACTGTGGATGTGGTGGACAACTCTGCGCCCTGGGCAATGCGGGGGTTGGCTTTGCCCGGCTGTCGTGCTCTCCCCCCGCGACGAGCCAACGCAGAGCTACAGGCGGCCCATTCACCCAGTGACAGCAACGGAGCCGCTCTCATTTTCCGAGCTGCAAGGCATGCAGACTCGGTGGAAAGGTGGCCTTTTAGCAAGGGTTTCATCGCTTGGTTACCTAAGAAGCTGGCTAGCAGACGCGGATTGCGAAGGTTGATGACCAGCTTCGTAGCAGTTGCCTTCTGGTGGAGAGTACTGGGCGTAAGGTAGGTAGAGATGGAGAGAGAGGAGGGTGGTTCGTAAGCGAGATTCATATCCTCATGGTCGCCCTCTCCGGATTCCGGGGTTCTTTGGGGTTTGGGTTGCTCGCTCCCTCCAAAGTCCACGACATGATCTGTGTTGCTGGCTGGGAGCGCCGTGATTGGCGTGAGGTTTGTTATGGTTGTTGTGGAAGACAGAAAGTGGACGCTGCGATTGGAGCCCGAGTGGTCGCGATATCGCTGCAGCCAGCACGCCGAGGTGGTGACGTCCAGCGCGAGTGCGGAATGGTGCGCCGCTGGGGAGATGAGTGAGTCCAGTTGGGAGAGGCTCCGTTAACAATACTTCGTGCACTTATAAAGCCTTGAGTATTGACTGCCCAATCCGAAATGAAATACAATGAGTGAGGTGAGCCCTTGATGGAAATGCAAGGACTGAATGCTCCAGTGACGATGGCCTGGATTCATGTTACCAGCCGCTTGTGAGTGGACGAGCTGCTCCGTGTGGGATGACGACTCAGCTTGTCACTCCGCACCACCATTCCGCGGGCGGGGTACTTGCACCTCAGCGCAGGCGAAATATAGCACCTTAACAGCGGGCTAACGTTTGTTAGCGACCATCTTTTTGTTGGTCAACCTTTACCTTAGTAGGTATGGAGCCGGGGCCAGCACTTTTTGGCGATCCGAGTACCTTGCCAAATCTTCTCTTGGAATCATCATCACCACACTACGACCTCTCCATCCCGTGTCTCTCTCCACCGCCCGACCGCTCCACAACCCCAAGGACCTACCGCCAGGTTCTAGAGAGCTTCATCTTAATCCTTCTCTTCTTTTCTTCTTCGTCTAGCGGCTGCTCTTGCTTCTGGGATTAGGCATCGTGTTCGTTGGGTTTCGCTTCTTGCTTTGCGTCCACTACATATCACCACAACCATCCTCCACCACCACCGCAGGGCGGTTTGACCTCGAATTCATCTCGCCTTTTCTTTTTGGATTTCTTTGCTTTCAACGGCTACCACCGCATGACCTGCCAGTGCCATCGCATCCTCTCCTCCCCGTCGCCCCCTCCGTCTGCCCACCCATCGCCTCTGTAGCTTCGCAATCATGGCGGCTGCCCCCCGACGCAGAAAGCTCATCGGCCATCGACGCCGTGTTGAGGACGAGGGCGAGGACGAGGGCGGCCCGGATGCACTCGACTTGGATGATGATTCCCTCAGCGAAGGTTCGCTCACCGACGAACATGACCCGGCCGATGATAGCGATACCAGCAACATAGATGAGGCATCTCCAACATCGCCGAACGCTCGGAAGACGGCCAATGGGGTAGCCAAGCACGCCGGTCATGCTGAATCCAAGTTGGGCACCGAGCCCAATTCCAAGCCTGTCTCTGATGCGGACATGATGCTCCATGGTCTGTCCATCAAAGATCCGTCGCCTCCAGTGCGAGAGATGCGCTTTGACGATGTTGCCACCTCCCCGGCTAAATCAACGGCCGCTCCCGTCGTTGTGAGCTCGGCGTCGGCTCTTAGACCAGCTGAAGGACCTCAAGGGAACCGACGCCGTCAAGAACACGAGGATTACAAACGTCGGAGGGACGAGGATCCGGCTTTCGTCCCCAACCGCGGTGCCTTCTTCATGCATGATCATCGACATCCCGGTCCTGCAGCGAACGGCTTTCGGCCGTTCGGACGGGGACGGGGCAGAGGCGGTCGTGGTGGCATCGGGGGCCCATTCGCTCCCGTCAAGTGAGTTTTCTCTTGTCTTAAGTTTGACGTCGCCCTTTACTGACTCTTGTAAGCCAATTGCACCACCCTGGTGATCCGACGACCAGCTCTCCATGGACCCACGACATGCACGAGACAGTCGCTGAGCCTCCTCCTCCGGTACGGCCCCGACAGATGATGGACGAAGAAGGCCCAGCAAACGGCAATGGCTTCATTCCGACATGTGAAACCAACCCGACTCCCATCAACCGGACCCTGTCGACCGAGAAGCACATCGGAAACGCCCAGGTGCGCGTTTTCCTTCCTAACATGACGGCTCCCGCAGTCTTCTCTGGTGTGCCAGTCAAACAGTATACGAAGCTGCCCGACCACCGGCCGCCTCTTCGACGTGACAAACCCGTTCGGATATCTCTCCCTGACTATCCTCCTCGATACATCTTCCCGGCGGCCGACCGGTCTTTCATCTTTATCCCCCGCGCGATGCGGCCTAATCAGCAACGAATGCGTGGGAAGCCTCGATCTGGCTTTGGTTCTGTGGGCGGATTCTCGAGACGAACTAGTGCGTACGGGGGCAGTTACTACGGAAGTGTGTATTCGCCTAGTGTCGCCATGAGTCGGCGATCCTCCATCGTCGACCGGGACTACATGTTCTCTCCCACCGGCTCCGTCATGTCACGGCCTCCGATTCCCGTGGAGAACCCTAGGCCTGTTGTTCGCCTGCCTCCTGCCCCTCGACCTGATATGCCAATGGTCGCTCCTGTCGATCCACTCTATCACATGGAGAGGCCTGCTGCATCCGAGACGTCGATTAACGATCTGCCTCAACCCCAGACATATCCACTCCCCCAAAAGCCTGCGTTCCAGGAGAACCGACAAACATCCATCCCGATGCATCAGCCACGGCCCCAGAAGAACATATCTGTTGCGGACATCGAGTCGCCAGCATTGAACCAGGCTAATCAAGGCACCCAGGGTAACCAGTCCTTCCAACAGGCCTTTCACCAGCAGGTTCCTGTTCAAATGTCCAACGGCTACTCTCACGAGTCACACAACCGCCAGTCCTCCTATCCGTCTCAACATTCCACTGGAACCCCTCTGTCCCAAATCCCGGAGAGGGCTGTTCATGCAGTGCCGTTCCAACCGAACACTTATGGCCAGCAACCGCCCTTCTACAACCAGCAACCCTATCAGATGCAGGCTCAACAAGGCTATTATTATCAGGGTAATTACAACAGCCCTAATATGGGTCCGCCTGCGTCTGCTCCTACATTTGTTCCAGGACAGCAAGGCCCTCCCGGCAGCTTTACGCCCCAGAACCAACCTGAGCAGCCTGTCCCTCAGGGCAATGGCCCACCTGGAGCAAACAACCTCGTTGCCCAGGAGGTCAATGGCATGGTATACTATTACGATGCCTCTCAGCTCCCGCAGGTCAACAATTACCCTGCCTATTCGGCACCCCAAGGCTACCAACCCAGTGTCATGGGCATGGGCGGCATGGTGACGCCTAGTCCTGATGGGTTCTACTATCCTCAGCAAGCACCTGGAATGGTCTACTACCCACAGTAGAATTGTGACACGTCCGACTCTACTTATTTCACCAACCCTCATCCTTTTATTACGTACGCGATTTAATTATTACTACCACTACTACTACCACTACTATTGCACTACTACGACCTCACACCTAAAAATTTAAGCACGGCACTGTTTTGATGGAAGCATTGGGGGCGCGGATTGGCGGGGGAAGCTCGAAAAGTCGAGTGGCAAGGGATGCGTTTCTTTATTGGCATCTTCATCGTAGAGGATGCCGAACTTTTGGTTGGTTGGAAGTTCATCATCACGTTGCTATGAACTTCCGCGCTCTGTTGTAGAATGTTGGATGACGCTGCCTACGATGACCATTTCTTTGACCTCATCTCGGTCGACCCGAAACAGCGTTATCTGGGATGGAAGGATGATCTGGTGCGGTGTGAGCCATGGTTGGGTATTCTCATCTGGGTTGCTGCAATGGAAGTCGACATCCGAGGACAAATGCGCAGGGGTAGTTTCTGCTGTGGGTGTCTACTCCTTGCTTTATCGATCCAGATATCCTACCGTCCGGTGGTTCTACGAAGCTCATGCGTGGTGTTGTGCTTTCATGGCAACGGCGTCGGGTGTCTGGAGCATTATATACCTGAATTCAAGCATGGTTGTTGACGTTTAAAGACATTTCGGATACTGTAATTGTAAATGGCCTGTCTATCATGACATTTCAACTTTAATGTGAGGATAGGAGTAACATCAGGGGATGGGGTCTGAATTGAAGGTTATAGCGAGGGTGGTGATGTATGGCGTGCATTGCGTGATGCACTGATTGGTGCTGGCAAGGGAGCCATCCAATCGCGCTGATCAGCTTGGAATCAGCGTACCACCACCAAAATACCTGTAGCTCTCCTTAGCGTCAAATGTGCGTGATCACATAGAGATCTTGGCATCTCTGCATTCCGTAACTACTACTGGGATTAAGGTTGATGACTGCTGGGCCTACAGACACTACTTGGGTGGATAGCCGAGCGCCTATGTGCCGTTCCTCAGTCCGGCGCAGGCGGAGCAACGAAAATGTATTCGTCATTAGCTCAACGGAAGACGACTGTTCAGGGATCAATCGAAACCTTGAGTTACGAAGCCCGAATAGGAGCGTATCCTTCCTGCCGAGGAACTCAATCAATCCCTCCAGTGGGCCATGAAATCGGTCATTCCTTTCTGCAAAAGAACAAATCTGTAAAAGTTGCAGTTTCCGGACTGATCAACGCCCTTGAACCTGGAGAACCAGACAAGGTTGAGACAGTCAGGCGACCATGCCAATGCCAATAGGGAAAGGGTTTAGGCCGAGGCTGCAAGCTGGACGCCACAGTCCGGGCGTTTGAAGCTGCAGGAAAGCAAGGAATACGACGAGAGGGGAAAACTTAGATGGTGCTGATGATCAATCATTTTGGACACGGCTCGCGAACCCTTGTTGCTCTTCTTTTGTCGGATCCGAGGATAGCCAGAAATGAGACGGTCCTGGAGGTCATGGCAGCAGTAAAAGGGCAGGGGGGAAGCTGCAGGTATCCTGGGAAGAGCTTATCGTTTACAAACAATTTGTTCATTTATTGATGGCAAGCATGGGGTCGAAGTCGTTGCTAGATGAAATCCGGGGGTGCCAGTGGCTCGCTCAACCGGACCAGCGTCACGTAAGTCTCCGCAAGTGTCAGGAATGGATCCCAAGCCTCTCATGGGGAAGTCCATCCGGAGGCTTTGGGAGGCCAAACCGTTCCAGCTTCAGCTCCGTTGGAGAGCATGAGTGATTGGAGGACGGTGTGGGACGAAGCTACATCACGGGTGCTGGGCGAGAGGAGCTTGTTACTAACAGAGGCCAAGTACTTGCACATTTCCCCTCTTTAGGTGTTGTCATCTGCTGGTAAAGGTACGGGGTTAGTGGTAGACAATCTGCTGCATGTGGTACAGGCCTGTACGGGGTGTCCCCTAGGTCGCACACACGATATCGAAGCCTGCGGATAGCTGCTGTGAAGGACGACGTCCCGCAGGCTGGTTGGCTGGTTTGCCTTCATCCCGTGTCTCAGGCAGCCAGGAGGCAGACGAAGCTGCGTCGAAGTACGTGGACCTCGAAGGCCTAGACTTGGCGACATCCGGATCATGATGTCGCGTCGGGGTAGAGTTTCAGAGGCGAGAGGTGATGACTGATGACAGGCAGAATGGCCACAGCTTCCAGCGTCTTCCACTTGCACACAGTCCCAACCGGCCGGTTCGTTTGGTCTGGTAGCCGCTACCTTGCTTGGCTCCATAATCAGGGAATCCTAGCATCAAAGTACGTGCCGTGGTCACGCCCAGCCAGTGTCTCCTTGTCTATTGCTGGGGCTGGTCGCAGCTACAAGCGGGGACTTTGGGGTCGTGACCGTGAGTCCGTGACCACTAGCATGGATGAGAGATCGGTGAGGCGGCAGTACTGTTCTGGGAGTGCAGGTGGGCTTTCACGGGTTAGACAACTACTAGTACTTCACCGAAGTTAGCGTGCTTGGGGGCTGTCACTGCTGTGAGTCTATCGCTGGGCAGGTATCCACCGTCCTCCCCGAGAGGCCCGACAACCTGTGATAAACCTCAAGGCATGCATTCACTCGCTCTTGTGCAACAATGTAACAGGGGGGGGTGTTTTCCGGCAAGTCTAAATGGGGAGCTCCACAGCAAACAAAGCAACAAGCGGAGCATCTGGCGTTCTGACGGCACAGGGAGGCAAAGTCCACGGTTGCGTCTGAGTCTCTCTGCCTAGGGGAGGTCGTTATCGCCTCTGCTAGCACGGGATAAGTACCACTGATCGCCCGCCCGCCCCAGCTGCCGGCCCCAGGCTCAGCAGCAGCACCACCCCCCCCCCCCCCGGCCGAAACAGCCCAAACGCCGCCGTCAGCCAGCAGCCAGCCAAAGGCGCAGTGCGTAACCACACTCAGCCAGAAGCAAGCCCAGAGCTTCTTCTAACAGGCACCGCGCACCACATTCATCCCTCCTCCTTCACCCTTCTCCTCATCCTCCCCCGCCTAAATTCAACCATCTTGCATTCATCATTCATTGAAGCTTGCCGTTTTGGACAGCTTTCTTGCATCAAGTGCGTGAGCATCGTCGAAGGGCGAGATTCACTTTAACGTCGCCGTGCTTCCTTATCATTGCTGATAACACCCTTTCGTCACCGCTGTCGCATGTAAGGCTTCCAGCTCCACCACCCACCTTCAACCTCGACCTCCATTCATCACCCGTCGACCACTTCCTTTCCTGTTCTTTCCTTCACCCTCATCAGAATCATCGACATTTCCATTACGATAGCTCTAACATCCCACTGCAGTAGACATCAAACCTACAACATTGTCATCATGGCTTCTGCCGGCCTTGACACGATGATCACCGTCAAGGTGAACTTCGACGGCACCACCCGACGGACCAAGATGCCCCTTCGCGACATGGTCCCCGGAACTCTTGAAACCAATGTACGTTTAAAGCTATTCACTCTGATTATATCCCCATCTTCTCCTTTCGACCCGCTGTCCCGGTCTCCTCATCGGTGCTCTTGACGACAAGATCAGTCTTATTAATGTGCAAGTAGATCCGAACCTTCCTGAACATTCCCGCTGAAGCGGAGACCGTTTTCGAGCGATACTCAGATTCAGCATCTTCTTTCGTCCAGCTTACCGCAGGAAACATTCCTGTTTACAAGCAGCTGTATCGAGCCGCCAAGGCCAAGTCGAAGCTTAAGATCCGTGTCACTCAGCCCCAGAAGACGACACCCAAGCCTGTCAGCGTCGAGGACGAACCCGAAGCCTCGCCGTCATCCCCAGCCCCGAAGACCCCGGTCGAGGAGAAGTCGGAGGAGGTTCAACAGGCAAGCCAGCCAACGGCTTCCCCGGCACCTTCACCGAAGCCAACTTCGAGTGTTACTCCGTCCGAGACGACTGCTCTCCCTTTCCGATGCGGCTGGTCCAAGGCGCCCACTTTGGGTAGCTCGGCAATTACAAGCAACTCAGCCACGCTTGAGGGCGGGAACGCAGATGCTCTTCGAGCCTTCTTCACACCAAACCCCCGTGGACTCTATCCTCCAGCCGATTATTCTGTGTTTGGACCTGGCTGGAACGTTTCGGCACCACCCCCTCTTGCTGCCCCGGTCTCTTGCTCAGCCGTCTGCCCTGCTACAGGCGGTAGCTTCGCTGTTTGCTGCAACAATTGCGAGAAGACCATTCCTGATGTCCACTTTCATTGCTCGACTTGCGATGATGGTGATTTTGACCTTTGCCAGTCTTGCGTCGATCAAGGAGTCTCTTGCTATGGCAAAGATCACTGGTTGATCAAGCGAACCACCATGAATGGCCGCCTTATTCAGAGCAGGACCGAGACTATTGCTCCCAAGCGGAGGGAGAAGAAGGAGGAGCTGAAGACCGAGATCAAGATTGAAGCTCCTAAGGTAGAGCCTAAGGTCGAGCCCAAGGTCGAACCCAAGGTCGAGCCTAGGTTTTCAAAGCTTAATAAGCTTCCCCGGCGCCCACATGGGCGGAATCCAACTGTCGACCCTCTACTTGTTCGTTGGGCTACTCTGGGCAACATGCGAACCTGCAATTGCTGCGTTCAAGGTATTTTTCACGCCGTTGATAATAGCTATACTGGTGCCGTTAATACTAATAATCTTTTAGAACTTCCTGAGTCGGAGTTTCTTCACTGCACCACCTGCGAGGATTACGACCTCTGCCAGCCGTGCTTCGCTAAGGACGGACACGGCCATCACCCCAAGCATGCTTTCGTCCCTGCTGTTGAGGGCACGAACATGCCTGAGCACATCAAGGTGAAGATGACCCCTGGCCGGAACCAGATTCACCATGCCATCTGCGATGGCTGTGACAAGTACATCACTGGTGTCCGTCACAAGTGCCTTGACTGCCCTGACTGGGACTACTGCCGCGAATGCATTCAAAATGCTAGTTTCATTCACCCGGGTCATCGCTTTGTGCCCATCTACGACCAGCTCACTACTGTTCGAAGTTGCTCTCCTCAGCCTGTCCATGTTGGTATCTGCTGTGATGGACCTCTCTGTGCGGATGGAGGTGCCTACCCTGCCTATATCCGTGGCGTTCGGTACAAGTGTGCTGTTTGTCCCGACCTGGACCTTTGTGCCAATTGCGAGGCTAGTCCCTCTAACAACCATAACAAAACTCATCCCTTGATCAAATTCAAGACTCCCGTTCGCCACGTGAGCGTGTCGACCACTGGGGAGCACCAGGACGGCAAGAAGATGCGGGCCATGGGTGACCGAAGCCCCAGCGTCTCTGCGGCTCCTGAGTCTCGTGGCAACTCTATGAACACAGTTCAGACCGTCGTTGACGTGAAGCCTGAGCCTACCCCTGTCGAGAAGGCGCCTTCAGCTGAGCCCGAGCTTAAGAAAGAGACTCTCGAGCCTGAGGTGAAGAAGGAAGAGCCCACTGCTCTAACCTCGGCCGAGGTGATGCGCAAGCGCATTAATGAGCAAGAGCTACATGCCGTATTCATGCAGGATACCATCGAGGACGGCACTATCCTGCCCCCGAACCACGTGTTTGAGCAGACTTGGACCCTTCGAAACGAGGGTAAGGTAGCATGGCCCGCTGGCTGCTCCGTCAAGTTTGTCGGTGGTGACTACATGGGTCACGTTGACTCCAACCACCCCGCCGAGATCTCGAAGCTTGTCTCTGCATCTGAGTCTACCGTCTGCTATGCTCCTCTTGCACCCGGTCAGGAGTTCCCCTTCACCGTCTTGCTCCGCACCCCCGCTCGTGCTGGTAAGATAATCTCTTACTGGCGCCTGACGACTCCGGATGGCTTCAAGTTCGGTCACCGCCTGTGGTGCGATGTGAACGTCCGATTGGTTAAGGAGTCTGAGGTCAAGGCTTCGCCTCCTCGTGCCGTTGAGGAACCCAAGAAGGAGGATGAGAGCCTCGCTTCAAGCGAGATGATCTTCCCCAAACTCGAGAAGGAGTCGCCCGTCGCCAGCATTCACATGGATGAAGCCCCTGAAGAGCCAGAGACCAAGGCTGAGGAGGCTGAGACTGTCGAGGATGAAGAGGACGATGACTGGGAGGCCTCGGACGAGGGCTTCATGACGGACGAGGAGTACGACATCCTGGATGCTTCGGACGAAGAGTATCTGGAAGAACAAAAGAAGAAGCTTGTCACGAAGTAAGAGACTCATTTCGCCGCGGAGCGGCCGGGGTATCGGGGTTCCGGGAAGTGCTTTCATGTTGTCACCTATACGGCTGATTTAAATGTATTTTCCCACCTTCTTATGTCTTTCTCCCCGCCTGAACGGCGAGTTCACATGATCTTGCCCAGACCCTTGGCTAAGGAAAAGTTCATTCTGCCTGTCTTGGATCAAGGATCGTATTAGGGGGGAGCCCACACTCTTTATTTAGGACTAGATGATAGGATGCAAAATTGAATTGATGGCTCTCCTGTGTAGTAACAATGATTATGTTTTCCTCATTCTGAAGTGCTTTGTGACGCAGGATTTCGCCCATGCAATGCTGCTGACTACGGTGCTGACCTCGACGCTGCAGTTGATGCTGCAGTTGATGCTGCACTCGACTCTGAACTCGACACTGAACTCGACGCTGACCTCGATTCTGATCCGCACCCAACCATGTATCCTACCATGTATCTTATCATTTCTAATACCTAATTTCGTGCTTTTTGTAATAATTCGACGACTATGAGACATGTGAGGATTCTTCAGATCAAAAGGTTATCCTTTCCATGAAGTCTATAAAACTTTTGAGGCTTAAAAATTAGCATCATACGGGTCATATCAAATGAAGATATAACTCTAGGATGTTGCTTTTGGTGCCGATTTGCACAGAGCAGCCTGCGGACATGATCCTCGCTGAGAGGCTCGTGACCTCCAGCACCCTCCGCAAGGCCGCCCTGGCTGGCAGCTCCTGGTTGGCAGCTTCTATGATGCAGTTGAGGCCAGTGCCCTGATTTCTTCACTTCTTGCCTGACAGAAAGTACGTACCTTCCCGGGGAAAGCGGCTAGCAGGTGCTGCTTCTGGGTGTCCTTGGCTGTCTTGGTGCCTGAGGATTATAGTGACGGCCAGTAAAAAGTGGGCAACGGGTGCGCCCCTTGTGGATTTTTTTGAAATGGCCATCAGCCGCCAGCCCAAGCAGAGCATTCACTCCCACACCAAAACACCACCACCCTCTCGCCATTCTCGCCTTTTCTTTGTCGTTTCTCGGGACGACGGGGCCTGATGCGACGGCTTTCCCATCGACGCTGCATCGCCGAACGTTTTGGTCAGCTTCAGTAGCCGGCTTCGTCGATTGTTTCTCTATATTTCATCCCGGTCGCGCCTACTTAGCGCTGCTGCTCTCTTCGTCACACTCCTTCCTGTGAATTCCGTCCATCGACGCGACCTCGACCTCGACCATTTCTTATTCACTTTCCAACTTCATCTACATATTTTCTCTCTTCCATCTACCACCCTTCAGGATGGTAACGTTCGCCCTCCCGGGTGACAATGACGGCCCGGATGCCTCTCGAGGCACGCCTCGACCGCGGCCACCGCTGCCCTTTGCGAAGCGCTCCTTTGCTGCATCACCATATGGCACCAAGCGACTCGGCACACCTCAGACGTCATCTGCGCGCAAGCTCTTGACGACCCGCGACGAGATTCCATCGAGTAGCTTGAATCAAAGCTCGATTGCCACAGCTCGCAACATTTTCCGGGCATCCACCATCAGCGACAGTCCACTCGTCGTTCCATTCTCCCCGAGCTTGCACCTGCCTCAAAACACACCGAAGAAGGTATTTGCGCCCGGTGCCACACCAGAACCCTCGCGGATCTACCGAGAGTCCACGGCTCAGGCCACGCCTCGGGGAATGGCAGCAAGGGCTACTTCGAAGGACTTGTTCCCGATGCGCATTGAAGATCCGGATCCTGAACTCTCCGGGGAGGTTCTTACCAGGAAGATCCCAAAGGACTGGAATTCGAAGGGCTCGATCTATGCCGATCAGTTCTTAGCCCACCTTTGCCCTCCCGAGTTCGATGATGAACAACGGCGACAATTTTTCTGCATCCTCGATCTTCGACGACTCAAGTACGCGGCGAACGAGATTTTCTCCAAGAAGGATTGGAAACTGAACGTCATCAACTTTGCGAAAGAGTTCGAGAAGAGCCGGAGTATAATCCTCCTCCGGTATGGGCTTTACGAGTTTCAGAACGTGAAGCCTTCAAAGGAGGTCCTCAAGCGATGGCGACGCGAACATGGCATCGCCGAGCCGGAAGACGAGGAGGTTGAACCCACTCCCTCCAAGCCCACGGCTTCCAAAAAGCGCAAGGCCGACGAGGAGTCTTCTAAGGAAACACCTCTCGCCAGTGCTTCTGCCAACCAAAACAAGCGACGCGCCACAGTCAGGGACGAGGAGGAGGAGGAAGAGGAGGAGGAGACTGTCGCACCTACGCCTGCCCTGAATAAGAACAAGCGGAAGGCGTCTCTCAGTGACGAGTCTGAGACTCAACCCTCCAAAATGCAAAAATCGGCGCCCTCTGCAGCTAAGTCGCTGTTTGAGAAGATTGCCAACAAGTCTACAACCACTCCTGTCGGAAGCCCCGCGAAGCCTGTTACAAAGTCTGTTGAGGAGAGCTCGACTCCGAAGCCAAACCCCTTTGCCGCCAAGACTAACGGTAGTCTCGCGCGTTCTGTCTTCCAAAACCTCAAGCCGGGCAGTGCCCAGCCCAACAGCAATATCTTTGGCTACCTTTCCGATGCCAGTTCTGCAAAGAATAGCGGCGTAGAAGCTGATGCCGAGAGTTCGACTGATTCTGAGCCTGAGGAGAGCCAGGAGGCTGGGCAGAGTGATGAACAGGATGCGGCAGCTAGCAACGCCGAGACTGCCTCTCAAATCGGTTCCAGCTCATTTGGACAGAAGGCCCCTCCGACTAGCAGTCTTACAGCTGGTGTATCAAGCACCCCTGGAACGAGGGAGAGCACGCCTGGTCGCAGCCTATTCGATCGCGTAACTAAAAACAGCGATGGACAACCAGTACGTGCTGAGGAGCCGACTGAGGCACCTAGCTCCGAGCAACCTCCTGCTCCTGTGGACCAGACTTGGAATCCTAGCACCACTCCACTCAAGTTTGCACGATCTACCTGGACCACCCAGCCCGGCTCTGTTTTTAGTAGCTCTACTACCTCCGCGCCTGCAAGCTCCATCTTCCCCCCCAAGCCCGCTACTTCCAACCTCTTCGGGACTGTTAAGCTGGACAAGCCTACCGAGAAGGAGGCAACCCCTGTTGCTGGAGAGACGGATAAAGGAGGCGAGTCGGACAAGGAGAACGATTCGCAGACCCCCAAGCCTCTCTTCGAACCCAAGACGCCCGCGGCCCTACCTAACTTTGGATCTTCCCTATTCAAGCCGAAGCCAACGGAGACACCCAAGGAGACACCAAAAGAGACGCCAAAGGAGACAGAGCCAGCCAAACCTGCTTCTGCCCTGGTTGGTGGATTTACTCCCAAGCCTCCTTCTGATAAACCTGAGGCTTTGTCGGCTTCGTCGACCTCAGCTCCTTTCAGTGCTGTGAAGCCGGCAGAATCCACGGCTACCCCTACCACCTCCGTCATGTCATCCTCTACCCTTTTTGGAGGGAAAGCTCCGGGATTTGATCAGCCATCTACGTCTGAGACTCCCAAACCCACCTCCATCTTTGCTGCTTCTACTCCCATCTCAACAACGAGCGATGCGGCTCAGACAAGCTCCTTATTTGCGGCCAAGGCTCCCAGCGCCGCAAGCAGTATCTTTGGTGGTGCTTCCTCAACCGTCAAACCCGTCTTCGGGACTCCCTCCTCCAGCGATGCTTCGACTGCTCCCAAGACTGCCGTTGAGACCACCCCTATTTTTAATTTCTCGTCGGCTTCTTCAGGCGCTGATAAGCCTAATGGAACTGCCGCCAAACCTGCCTTCGGTGCACCCAAGTCCCCTACTTCTGGCGCCGCAGCCAATCCTTTATTCAGTGGCAGTCCCATGAAGCAGGATGACCCATCCCCTGCCAAGAAGACGTTTAATGGTGGCACTAACAGTGCTCCTTCGTCCACTCCTATCTTCAGCTTTGGTACCGGACAAAGTACAAATTTGACCCCACCAACCTTTGGAGGAGCTTCTTCAACTCCCACTAATGGCGCGAGCACCTCGGCTCCCAATTTTGGTGCTACTCCTTCCTCTAATACTGGATCTGGAGGCTTTGGTTTCAACTTTGGGGGAGCATCTTCGGGGACGTCTTTCAACAATCCTTTTGCTTCTGGGAACAGCGGGAACAACTCTGGGCCCGCGCCAAACTCGACTCCAGGAGCAATGTTCAAATTTGGTTCCAACGCGCCACCCGCAAGTGGTTCCTCACCCTTCCAGTTTGGTAATGCCAGCGGAATCACGTCTACCACAGCATTCGGGGCCAGCTCAGCCAACAATGAGTCGAAACCCGCGTTTGGCGGTGCTACCAACTCTGGCGGAGCCCCAGCCTTCCAATTCCAGGCCGCCTCGCCTCAACCTCCGCAAGGCGGCGGTTCCATATTTGGATCGAGCCAACCTGCCCCCGCCTTCGGTAACCTCCAACCGCCAGCTGGTGGGGCCTCTACCACCGGGACAAGTAAGTCTCCTTTTCCGCACCGGAAGATTCGCCCGCTAAAGCGACGGGTCTAGACACTCCTTTCAGTCTTGGAGGAGGCTCTAGCTTGGCCACCACCCCAGCTGGCGGGACCCCGGAACCATCTGCCCGTGCCGAAGGAGCAACTGGCGGCGACAACGAGGAAGGCGAGAAGCATGAGCAAATCAACTTGACGGAGGGATTGGAGGCGGATGAGGAGAACTTGCACGAGGTTCGTGCGAAGGTGCTGAAGTTCAAGCCGGCTGGGGACAAATCGGATAGCGATGACAAGCCGAAGTCGAAGAGTCCTTGGACAACGCAGGGTATTGGACCTCTGCGGCTGTTGAAGCATAAGGAGACGAATGTGGTGCGTCTACTTTTGCGAGCGGAACCGCGAGGACACGTTGCAATGAACCGAGCCGTTCTACCCGACATGTCCTATAAGGCGGACGAGAAGTATGTCAAGCTGACGACATCAAACGAGACTGGAGACGGTTTGGAGACATGGATGATCCAAGTCAAGACCAAGGATTTAGCGAAGGAGTTAGCAGAGAAGCTTGAAGAGCACAAGAAGTTGAACAAGACGTAATGGGGAGGATAGGGGTATGTTTAGATGCACCCTTGCTGGTGTTCGTCCATATAGAAAGGTAAGGTTTCAGGTAGGCAGGGAGCATTGCGGGCGTTGCGAAGCATTCTGGTTCTTACGCTTTTGTGGAGTCATTCTGAAGTTATGGGAGGATTTGAGCAAGCAGAGTTGGTCCGTTCTGAAGAATCAAAAGTTTCTCCTCGGGATGAATTGTAGTGTTTAGGCAAGATTGAAGTGTAGGAATACGTTCAGTTTATCTTGTCAGATGGGGATACTATGTATTGTAATTGAACGAAGCACACAAAGCTGATTACTCCTCCTTAAATCTAGTTTGTTTTCTCGTAGACACAATTTTGAGACGAAATAATCCAACTAGAAGCCTGTGTCGTTGATAGTGTAGTACGTGTTGTAGTGCTCGGGAAGCTCCAAAAATACTACTACAGCGAAACGCGGGGTGAGGGGCTGCCCAAGGTCGCGTCGCGTCGACTGCCAGCACTTATCGCAACAGTCCTAAGCTCACCTCCCATCGACAAACTCCAGCGATTTATCCCCAGCGCCCAGCCTCAAAATGCCCAGGTAACGCCTTCTTTTCCGTTCAAGCGCAATGTTATCTAATCACCACCCAGGGAAATTATCACGATCCAGGCCGGGCAGTGCGGCAACAGCAGTCAGTAGCCTCCCGTCCACGCCCCGACAACGTCGAACCCTCCCAAGCTTCCGTTCCAAGCGACTTGTACATAACGGCCAGGTGAAGAAGTGATGCTGACAACGTTGCAGTTGGGAGTCAGTTCTGGCAGCAGCTCTGCCAGGAACACGGCATCAGCCAGGATGGTAACCTCGAGGACTTTGCGACGGAGGGCGGTGACCGGAAGGATGTGTTTTACTACCAGAGCGACGATACACGATATATTCCCCGAGCGATATTGATTGATCTGGAGCCGAGGGTATGTTCGAATCGCCTTGTTCCCTCCACCTTGAATGTCTAGAGACGGGTTTGTGCTAAGCCCGCGGACAGGTCCTGAACAGCATTCAAACCGGCCCGTACAAAAACATCTACAACCCAGAGAACTTCTACGTCGGCAAGAACGGCATGGGCGCGGCGAATAACTGGGGTGATGGGTATCAAAGCGGCGAGGCGGTGTATGAGGACATCATGGAGATGATTGATCGGGAGGCTGATGGAAGCGACTCGCTCGAGGTGAGGAGCCTTCACCTCGTTTACAACCAGGAAACGCTAATGGCAATTCTTGACAGGGCTTCATGATGCTGCACTCCATTGCTGGTGGTACTGGTTCGGGCTTGGGTTCTTTCTTGTTAGAGAGACTGAATGACAGGTTTCCGAAGAAGATTATCCAAACGTACTCTGTCTTCCCAGATACAACCAACGCGGGAGACGTGGTGGTTCATCCATACAACAGCATCCTATCTATGCGTCGACTAACGCAGAACGCCGATTCGGTGGTAGTTCTGGATAACGGCGCGTTGTCACATATCGCAGCGGATAGACTTCACGTTCAGGAACCATCCTTCCAACAAACAAACCAACTCGTAAGTCACGAACAAGCTCTCAGGTACGATGCAGATGATGGCTGACTTGATAGGTTGCGACTGTCATGTCCGCGAGCACCACCACCCTACGATACCCCGGCTACATGCACAATGACCTTGTCAGCATCCTCGCCTCCCTAATCCCCACGCCGCGTTGCCATTTCCTCATGACTGCCTACACACCCTTTACCGGCGACCAAGTCGAGCAAGCCAAGACGGTGCGCAAGACGACAGTGCTAGACGTCATGCGGCGGCTACTACAGCCCAAAAACCGCATGGTGTCAACGGTGCCGGGCAAGAAGAGCTGCTATATCTCAATTCTGAACGTTATTCAGGGTGAGGTCGATCCTACGGATGTGCATAAAAGTCTGTTGAGAATTCGGGAGAGGAGATTGGCGACGTTCATTCCATGGGGACCGGCGAGTATTCAGGTTGCGTTAACGAAAAGGAGTCCGTACATTCCTATGAGCCATCGCGTGAGCGGACTTATGTTGGCAAATCACACCAGCATTGCAACAGTACGTCCTTCATTTTCCCATTCATCCCTCCTGGACCCTGTCACTAGCTGTTTCGCCATTCGCTCTTAGTTCTATTACCCCGTTACTAACATGCACACAGCTCTTCAAAAGGATCCTCCGTCAATACGACGGCATGCGCAAACGCAACGCCTTCATGGAGGGCTACAAGAAGACTGCACCCTTCGCGGAAAACTTGAACGAGTTCGATGAAGCCAGACAAGTTGTTTCGGATTTGATTGGCGAGTATGAAGCAGCGGAGGACGCAGATTATTTGAATCCAGATGCTGGGGAGAAGCCCACTTCGGCGGAGACGGATAGGCGGCTTGCGTAAGGGACTTCTAAAACAAAAGCCTTGACAATGGCGATGACTGTGAAAAGGTGAATCCGTCGGCGGATTCTGAGGCTTGATGTTACTGATTTGAGGCTGTCTTGGCGTTTTGGCGAGCTCAATGTCTTTATTTACACCCTTTGATAGACTACCTACCCAAACCCCTAGGCTGCTAGGTACGCACCGTAGGTAGGTGCAGTAAGCACAGTGCAGTGCTGTATGAATGATACAGCCCTCTAGAACTATCTCGAAAAGCACATCGGCCCGGATCGAGTAACAAGCAAGTAGATTTAATGAGATAGTCGGTGGAACCATCCGGAGCTTGTGGTGCGGATGAGGCTCTGCTGACGTCAGTGACGTCAGCGATGATGGAGCACGATGAGCCAGGGGATCATGGGGGGGGATACAAATTGAGCAAGTGGTCACTTGTGAAGTTATTTATTTTTAATTCTTCAGGTTCAACAACCCAATCACCATTTACAAGGAAAAATATAAGCCATTGAATCATACAATCTAGGCGAGAGACTATCGTCGAGCTATCACTAAGATTTACAGCAATAACATCACCAAAATCGGTACGTTGCTCAATATGCTTGGTTCTATCTTAATCTAGAACTCACATCATTTCAGTGATGCCTCAGTCAAAAGACCAGAAGATTTCGGAGACGCAATCTAACCTCCCCCTTCCCGACCAGCCCCCTACTGCCTCAGACTGGCAATCGGCTGATGCACGGAATGTCAACGTTGGCGCTGGAGGGGCGGAGGGGAATATTGGTACAGATGCTGCGGCGCAGAGCGGTTTGAGGGAGCCTGCGACGAAGGGCAGTGACATGGATATGAGTGGGATTGGGAGGAAGGAGCCCAAGGATGCCTCGGAGAGGTAGACAGGGGGTTATTTTAAGGGATGTAGAATGAAAAAAAAAAAAACATAGGCTATGTATGTCTTAGACCAAAGTGGAAGTAACACACACAAGTTTGTGTTTCAATGTAAGACTTGACTTTCATGTAATGCTCATATTGTTGAGCGGCCATGGCACTGCTCGTGACCACTTAAGGGGTAAAAGGAAGCTGTCCAGAAAAGACTCAGTTTAACCATCCTAACCAAGAATCAAGCATGATGAAGGGCTCGACTAGGCTATTAACGTAGGCCCAGGTGATGCGCGCTTAACTTAATGATTCTCTGCCGCTTACTCAGGGGGGCAATCTCCTCTCCAAGCAATAATTCACGTAACGATTCAAACGTGAGGATCTAACCCATGGACTTTCCAAAATTACACTAGCTAATATTTCGTTAGTAGATGCCTCGCGGAAATTCAGAAGTCGAGACATAAAACATGTAAGACTAGTGGTGACTTCATTCTAGACATGTGCTGGCTTGAGCTGACGAGAGGCTCTTAGTTTTGAAGTTTACCGTCGATAATGAGCCGCAAGCACACTGGGAATTGAACAATCTTTCAAGCTAGCTTAATAAATGCTCCATGGAGTTCTCGAAAGGCGGTATGCGTGGGGACCCTAGCTCTTCTACAAGCCATAGCTAATGAGACTATAAGAATTTTGAGATGAAAAGGTATGCATAAATGATTGCGTTCCACGGCCATCCTATGAGCTTTAGATTCTCTAGTTGACTCTCGAGGGCCAGAAGACATTCATCTAAGCCCCAAGGAGTTATAGATACTTTCACCTCCACGCTGATTCTGTATTTCTAATGCACAATATAAAAGGATTAGGGGCCTTACTCAGGACCCATGTGGTAATTGTCAAGAATCTATGTGGTATCTATGCTTTCATCAAGATTTAGACAGGCCATGACCCGGGCGGATGTGGTGAGGATTCCTAATCATGGTGAAATGCACTTGCGTTGGGCCGGCACATGACTCCTACGTAGTACTATGTACTCAAACAAGTATTCCGAGCGATGAACGAAACCTGGCCACATTATTTAGGGCTAGTGAGAGTTGATATGCTGGACTTTGTGGTAGTTTTCGATCAAATCAGCCTAGGGAGAAGGGGTCAGTGGAGTAGAGCGTCATCCCCCAACACCTCTTCCCAATTACATCCGCAAGAGAATAACAATCCTTGAAGCCTCCTCCTATTACCGACACCACCGAAGACCGAACGATTCCTACGATTAGCGGCCGTGTTGATTCGCAGCCCGCTAAGAACTTCCGCCAAACGACACAAGCGGTTCCCAAGAGAAGGTATTAGAAATAACGGTAGTATGCCCTTGCTATTTTAAAAGATACAGACATCGGGTCTCTAGTTTACCACTCTTCTATCAAGCTGCGGAAGATGGCTCACGTGTAGGGCTCATTTGTTAAATAGCCATGCGTGTGTTCCGTAGCATAGCTTAACAGATGGAATCCACTCTGCCACCAGCAACTCCGCGAGGTGGATGGATATCCGTCGGCGAAGTTATGCCCTCTATCTCGGTTACTAAATCGGTTCTTGATGGGTTGTCGTCAAGTTAAATAAGGCTGTAGGGGAGTATAGAACATTAACCATTAAGCGCCTGGGCAATATCAGTGTAGTTCAGGAGTATAACAAGAAGCGAATTTGTGGTAGTTAATGCTTGTTCGTCACTCATCAGTATACGGTATAGTACGTACAGCCATGTTGAATTCCAAAAGGGGTAATCATCCTGAAACTACGGAAGTTGTTGACTCCAGGGGCTTAGTTCGATGGCAGCAGGAGGTTGACAAGGGGAAGCGCGTAGGATAGGTCCGATATATACAGCATCGACTAGCACCCCCCGAGGATATACATCGAACAGTTCCTTCTTGCCTCACATATGTTTCATTGTCGTGAGTTACTCTTTTACAGCTATACCTCTTGGTCGCTTTGGCATATCCCTTCTGAGAAATCAGAATAGGAGAGAGCATCAAACACGAGTAATAAAAGAGATTGACATCAATGAGAAGAATCTCTGCATCTCCTCTAGTTTTAATATTGTATCTAATTACCCAAATTCGGAAATCAGCGGCTTAGTTTGAAGGCAGCACCTCATTCAACTTGAACGTTGTGCTTTAATAATGAGGTGAACCATCTGTCTCTGCCACGATTAACGCGACGTTATGTACTCTCCGGTCCTAGGTTGGATTCTGGTCATCATCCTAGCCTTTGTTTTGACTTCAGTCCCCAAGAATATGCCTATAGTTCCTACTTCGCCGAACCAGGACGCCATTTCGTGGCGAGGAATGACAGAACTCACATGTTTGAGCTGGGTTATCATCAAGGCTCTGCATGCCGCGGTTACGACTGACTGGCGAGTAATGCAATGCGATAATGAGACAATGGTGAGGAATGGCTCCGGAGATGGAAACTTTAACGTGGTCCGCTGGAGGAAAGGGTACCATAAATTCCCCGTCATCGCCTGCCGGAGTAGCATGTAGCCGTTGTTTGATACAGGTTCTCACGGCCTGGCCACATGGACGCCTTCAGGTTCGACCCGTAAGTAACGTGAGTCTCTCGTCTCGAAAGGATGACCCATCACATGTAAACGCTACTACTGCTACAAGCTCCCATACCTTCATCCAGCCATAAACCTCCTGCTGGTTGGATGGAACAGGGTCACGAAACTTGGCTAACTATGAGCTAGGTAGCTCAGGGACAGGATGGCAGTGATACCAATACCTTTGGTACATTTAATTACTGTTGATTTGGCTTGCAGTAGTGATGGTGCGTGGAAGTCCGTTCGTGTAAGTTCATTCCCCATGCTGTATTTGGTGCTGATAGACATGTCCATATCTTCTAGTTCCCGTGACAGCATATACCACAAGATAAGTCGTTCAGAAATAAGTATGTAGATCAAACTCTATACGACGTGCCGTGTGGATCTTCGGCGATTATTCCACGGTGTCTAAGTTCTTGTTCCTGAACAAAGCTAACCAGAACACTTGCACTTTACCACATCATTTTTGACTTACCATCAAGATGGAGATGGTATAGACCTGGGAAGATATCTTTAGTTCATCAGGATAAAAGGTAGGCTATGAAAGACTCGATTCTGAGGCATAGCTTGTGTTATGAAATAGTAGTGAAGTCGTTTTGGGATGCTACTCAGATAGGTGTGCACGAAGTCATTTACCCTATACGACAAAGCTGCGCGATTGAAACCAGCCAGGTTATCAAGCCTCACCTCAAACTTCAAGTCTACAAACCACAAACGACATCGCCAAATTCGTCAAACCAGAGTAAACGTACAATGCGGTTCATAGCCACATCGAGATTCTTCAAGGCGGGCTCTCCATCGCCATCTCCAAGCCTTGTTGAAATCCAGGCATCATCGCCAACACATCCACAGGTCAGCAAACACGTGTCTCCGCCTCGTCCTTGCAAAGATCTCGCGTGCATCGATCGCGCACCCCCTTCCAAAGCGGAGCAAACCTGCAGCGTCCATCACCACCCCCCATGCTCATGCCCAATCCTCTCCCCCCCCCCAGCGGCCGGAGCGCCCAGACGATCTGCACGTCGCTGTCGATTTGGGATAGACATCTAATCCTTTCGGGCTGGTCGCGTTCTGGGCTAACGCACGCAGGACATAGGGGGGGGAAAATTGATGCTGACGAGTTTGGCGAGCTGAAGTCGAGAGGAGTGGGGGGGCGCGCCGCGCTGTGAGAAGCTAAGATCTGGGTTATTGATGATGGTGCGAGGTGCTATAGATTCGCGAAGCTGCAATGCGCAACTCTGAATGGTGTTTCCATCCCGACTCTCTCGTTTCCTGGCCCGCGTGCAATAGTCCATATCTTGTCTCGGCGATCCCCGACCTCCTATTCGTCGGGGAGGTGGACGGTTTCTCCTGGGGTTGAGCTGAGGTCCGTCTGAAATCGCTATTCTAACCATGTGGCTGAATGCTAATTTCTGCCGCTTAAGCAGGAACATGACCTGATTCTGGGGACTCAGCCGGCATCGTGACCAACGACCAGTTGGCTCATTAGGACCAAGACGGTGTTTTCCACGGCAAGTTGTCAACATCGAGAGCCGGTCTTTCCCATCACCAGCAAGCTGTGAGATATCCCCCCTGCTAGCTGCCTGGCCAGATTGGAGCGCATCCCTGTGCCGTACCCGGTATCCTGATATTCCCGTGCCCATTGTCAACGGCAGAGACGAGCTCCGATCGCGGTGGCGCGTGCTAGAGCCGGTAGTTGAACGGAAGGGAAGGATGAAGAGTGGCAAATCTTGGGCTTCAATGAAGATCTGGTTGGGTTCGAAGATCGACGGGCGTAGATGATCGATGGAGAGTCTGGAAAATGCAGGGTCCTGGGCGTCCTGGCCTTCATCGTCAAGGTGCACAACATCCGGGCCAGCTTCAAGGGCGAGTGGGACAACCGCCCGCCGCGGGCCGGGCCACCACTACCACCAAAGATTGAGTGCAATGTGATGTGAGTGATGACAAGGTCATCGGATGCCTATCCCGAGGCCTCCGCGTTGGGAGACGTTAGAGAGATTTGAACTCGCTGAATCCCCCCAATCGAGGAATCGCCTTGAAACCATCCCCCACACATGATTTGTCGCGGTTTCTCATTGCGATAGCTCACACTCGCCCTATCTGGACCCCGACGATGAAGCGTCTCGCCGTCCCCACCACCCATCAAACCAGCCAACACAGAAGCAACATCCTGGTATGCAGAAGAGGACCCTGACTGCACCTCGTCAAGGATCTTTTGCGAGTCTTATTAGTCCGGGCTGCCTCTTGTCTTACATCCAGCTTTGAGCGATTATCTCCTCGTCCCTGTCAACCTGTCCGTCTCCACCCATGACGTGGAGGCGTCCTCCATGAAGCCTAGAATAGCTAAGACAAGACGAACTCTTCTGGGCGCTGTATTGATGGACCCGTAGCTGACCAACAGTCTGCGTTGTAGACGGGACCCTAGCTACTTACGTAGTAGAGCATTGAAGACATAATTAAAGGAGGAGGAGCGGGAGGGATGTCGAAGGGGCGAGGACGAAAAAAAAAAGCCTAGTAGACACTAAAGCAACAGTGGGACGAGATGTGAGAGTTAATGTCCGCGGAAAGTAAGCCGGAGAAAAGAAAACCAGGGTAGGGAATGCGATCGAGCATGCGGAATGAAACTAGAAACAAAATGGGAGAAAATCGCGGGCTGCACAGAGTCGATGATCTGCGTCAGGGGTAGAAAGGCAAAAGGAATAAAAGTGGCCGCAGTGAAGCAGCCACTCTATCCAAAACCTACTGTACGACTTGGACAGACCACTTCGGCGTAGCAAGAAGACGAAAAAGCAAAAACATCGAAAACATGCCATGTCTCATCACCCTGGGCGAAACCCATGTGATCCTTCTGGAAGCCTTTCTCGGGGCTTAACACGGCTGATAGAGCGTGGGGCTCGCGCATGCTTGGCTCGTGGTTAGACTCTGGTTCAAGGTGGCTAGGCCTAGGAATCACTGGCACATTGGAATGAAATGGTTGATAAATGGGATAATGCCCATCTGCGACCGCCTATTATCTCCACGTCTCCACGTACCCGATCCGACCTGCAAGATCGATGACTTACAGGGTTTGCAGCTTTTGTCTCGTAGTGCCAACTTAGTTAGGTACCTTGGTATAGCGCAGCCCGGAGACCGCCAGGAAGACGAAGACGGACCAGACGAATGAGGTTTGGGTCAGGGGGGCGGCCCTGGTAGAAGCACGAGCGTCCGGGAGAGATCCCCGTCGCGATGCTAACAAGATGAGATGCGATGAGATGAGGTGGGATCCTGGCCAAAAGCTACACGGGAACTGGACTAATGCCAATGACGATGGACGTTGAATCTGCATAGATGAGCGCAGCCGTGACTGCTGGGTGCTTGTCCCGCGGAAATTATTGCTCACGACGGCCTTTCTCCCTGTTGTTGAATCCTTTCGACTTCTTCCCCTGTGTATTTGGTAGTTGCATACCAGATAGGTTGCGACCCGGCTGGACAACCCATCACCGGCTGCAAACTGACGGTCAAATACGGCCGGAGCCTGAAAGTCGGTTCAAGAGTTCTAAGGCCATCGTATGATACATCACGCCAGCCCATCTAGCTTGATTGGACGTGTGCGACTTTAGGGGCGGTCGGCAGAAGAAGCAAGCAATACTGCTAGGGCATTTGCATACCCAGGCGTAGCTAGCGGCACTACTTCGTCGGTAAGGCTGAGACGACACGACAGGTCGAAACTGGGGGGTGTAAATGGAAATTTTCCAAGCCGCGCCAGGATTTGAAACGAGGTCGTTGGCTGGATGGTGAGCTATACGGCACTGCCTTTGGCAAAGCTATGATTTTAGAGTTTGACTCGCGTCAGGTACCTGCTCGGTCTCTTGGTTGACCCCGAAATTTCGGCCCCAGATCTCGATGGCCTGGCGCCAGTTCCCCGCTGTCGAGAGTCGTTTCCAACTATCGTGGCGCTTGGACTTCACAGTGACACTCTACAATCCACCTCCAAACCCGCTACCTGGGGCCGGTTTTGCGCCGACAAATTCAAACCTAAATTTCAATTGACGAGAGTGGCTGCCGTGTGCCGTTTCTTTGGGCCTTTAGTCAAAGCCTTGAAGCCTCCGTTGCCTCCCTCAGGCCATGGTCAACGTGTCCTAAGGTAGCTCTATAATGAGAGACCGTTCCGGACCTTGGAGCGCAAAGGTCGGCAGCCGCGCCTGTACGCCTGGAGATGGATAGAGCGCTCCCCATCAGCCTCATACAATCTCAGTACCAGAGGCTGGTGGCTCAAACAGAAGTGAAAGCCTCAGTGACGGCGTGCAGGTAAATGACTCGGCGAGCTACTTTGTATGCCGCTATGCAGACGCTGCAGCCATGCAATTCCGCGAGATCAGGCCACTCCATCTTATGCCAAGCGGAAAGGACCCAATGCGAGCCAAATGTCATTATCCCGGGGGGGTGCACACGAAAGGTGCTCAATCGTCGACCGGCGTTTGGTGGCTTGCGCTTGCATCGTACATCTGGACTTCGTTACACCGACAGTTCCCCATTGGTGACCTTAGGGGACGGGATGTCGATGTAGCCTGCAACTCCGCTGTATTCACAAACTGGTGTCAAATATCGGAAGTCTTGATCGAAACTAGTGATGACTGTGCGTCAGGATATCGGGGATCTTTTGCAATAGGCTGTGCGATATTTTGGGCCATTGCTTTTGATGTAGATTGAGAACTTGCACCAACTCTTTAGAGCGTCCAAAGACAGCCAAGAGGCTTAGCCGCGACAGGAAGGTTGTTAATAAGAACCTCAACCGGGACCTCGACCCTCAACTCAACCCTAAATGAAGGGTCCCGCTGCATGGCTGTGCACTTGACAAGCACTGACATCATAGCCCTCCGGTTGGGTGCAAGCCCAAGATCGAGACCGATGCATGTCCAGTATTCGTTTCTTCGTTAGCTCGATGTCAGTTTGATAGACCTGAGTATTGAACCATGAATACGGCCCATTAATAAGGTTGGAGCCATTCACTGAAGCTCATGGAGATGACGACAGATCGAACCACTTGGAATTTGTGGAGGCGCCTAGAACGAGCACCAAGGCGCTTCCCATAGTATTTGGCCATGCTCTATCGCTCACTGTTCATCAGAGAAAGGCTCCAACTTCTTTTTGGACGAAGAATCCACGGGACGGGCAGAATCTCGCTAGCGCGCTCCACCAGAGGAGATCAGACGATCGCGTTGTCGAAGCCACCCCACCACAGCCAGATCCCAGGGTCTGCTTTCTCGCCCTCCCTGCCACAGACCCCTTGGGAAAGGAGGTGTGCAAACAGTCCTGGTTCGCTGCTGTCTTCAGGCCGAATCGACTGTATCGTCGATGCCTAAGATGACCGAGATTTCTCCACGTCTCGCTGGTGCCGACTGCGTGGGAGGGCGGGGACTGTGCCCCCGATGCCCGGGCGGTACAGAAAGTCAGATCATATTGGAGCCGATGAGGGATGTCCAGGGACCCTCACCGGTCAGTTCAGTCGATGGCAATCCCCCGCTAGTCGAGAGGTGACCAACGGCATCATATCGCATTCGTAAGCCACAGGAAGATACATCAAAATACCGTGGATGCAGATGCACCTCGGCGAGTCGCCTCGATATTGTTTCGTGGATGGAGACGTTTCTGCAGGAGGTGTGTGTTCCAAGGGTGCTTTAGGATCCGGGGTTGCCACGAAGAGACATAGAAATAGATTCACGTCATAGGAACATGACCCGATCAGTTGGCGTTCTGGGGCCTTCGAATGCTGACTTAGTTGGGGGTTATGCACAGCCAGATGTTGCGTCCGCACGAATCTCGGCTGCAGGCCATACGCGATCTTGGCCTAGGATGTTCCCTCTAACAACTCCCTGCAAAGATTGTACTGTACTGACTGGTACAAGGCTGTTAAGTGAGCCTGTGGCTGGATTGCTGGGATGGAACCGCGGATCCGCTATGGGAAGCTTCATCGCCTGATGAGGGCCTTGAATGCAACGGTCTTAACAAAAGTGTCAGGACACATGACCAAAGCGGACCGACGGCTTGTTGATCCAGTTGGGGTCGATTGTTCGCCGGGATTACCACACCATAGACTGGCGGGTTCCAACGGCGGCAGTTGGGATCTCTGGCTAGGACATTCGAGGCTGGCCTCTCACGTTCAACACCATGCGTGAGTGAAGGCTTGGTTCTGCCTTGGCTCAGCCGAGTTGAAACCCGACCACGTCTGCTGGCCTCAGAAGATATTGACTTCTTGCGGTGACGAATCGCCTGATAGGGGTCAAAGGCTTGGTGGCGCATGTAGACCCGACTGGTAGCCCACCCCAGTTGTCGATAGCGCTCAAGAGGCAAGCACATGCGCTTCTTTGATACATACAACTACATGCATAATTCAAGCTGAAGTCGCATGTTGATAGACATTGTTGTGCCAGCCAGAATGGAGTCGACATGTAGGATTCGCTACGCCTTCGACGAGATGTCGCCTCCAGGATTGTCATGTCACACTAACCGTTGAGGGCTGCAGATGAGATCTGACAGAAATGGGTAAATTGGGTGGCTAGTTAGTATTCGGTAATAGAAACGATTTGCAAGAGCTCCCCTTCTGCCGTTTCTGGCAGCCGTTGTAGAAAGTAGATTAATCTAAGCCGCCACGTCTGAGGTACAGGTCGGCCCCGATAGAAAGTCGTCAACAGATTGCTGGCCTTGTATTGGCGTGATCTATCACATGTTTAGATTGGTATCCGAGGTGACATCTCGGGGCTTCTCATCGATGTGTGACAAAGACCAGAATCCTTCTCGCATAAAGCAAGATACGAGGGTAAAGGCTCGGGGGACTTTGGAATACAATGACTGTTTTTGCGGTGTACAAATACCAGTAAAAGTGCCTAGGGAATGGCTTATGATCCTGGTCGATCCATGCTGCCGCGGTGGAAGGGAGCCAGGTGGGTGGATTGAAGATGCCATGTTTTCCCAGCAGAATCTTGCAGAATATGCCCACGTCGATCCAATAACGGGCCACCGGGATAGGCGAAGCATCTGAGGAAGAAGGCTGCCTGCCTGGGTTGGAGAAATGAGACGTGTCGTGAGCAAATTTCGGAGACCTAAGACCGTCGATTTGCGAACGATGATCAGAGGGTGTTTCGACCAGGAACCCCTTGGATGACTGGGTCGGGGATCCAACCCGAGGGAGGAGCAGGTGCCGATGCCTTGAACGAGATCGATGGGGGTTATTTCAGGGATCGCGTTCTGAGATCCGCAAATGTGTCAAGGCGGTTGGGAGTGCTTATCCAACCGCGGCGTTCCGTCGGCTAGAGATCCTGGTGCTGGAGGGCGACTTGAGGTCAGAATCTATACCCTGGATGTAGATTGATTCCCCGATGATCATGCTGTTCCAGTAAGCAATGCCAATAGCACTTCCGAGAAGTGGTGTTGTCAAGTTGCATCGAAGAACAGATTATGCCACTATTAGCGTCAGTAGAGCTCATCGCGAATCCGACAGAAGTCCGGGGAAATGGATATCTGCCTTTGGTTGATTGCAGCAACCAACACCGAGATGCCGCTCAAGGGTTGGACGCAGCACATCTCATCTCCTGGAACAGGTCGCCAGAGGCAGCTCCATCTGTAGCATAACCGGTAAACGTGCGCACGAACGACGGTAAGGATCGAGGCCGGAAACCGAAGTCCGTCGAGGGGTCGTGAAGCCCGTGGCGATGGGTCGACTATCAGAGGATAAGAAGAGCGACAGTTGATATTTCTCAAGATCCTTGCCCGGCGCGCTGATTGAAATTCGAAGCGTTGACATTGGCCTACTGTGGCCTGGTCTGCCGCGGAAGGTGGGAATCGGCGTACGCTCCACTTTTCCCGTTATTAAACGGCGCGAGAGTGGCAGGAGTGGCATAAAGGTGGGCCCTTTTCTGGAGCCC
Organism: Nectriaceae sp. PG4201; assembly: GCA_023628695.1. Lineage (NCBI taxonomy): Eukaryota > Fungi > Ascomycota > Sordariomycetes > Hypocreales > Nectriaceae > Nectriaceae sp. PG4201. Next base: position 421,739 of record JAMAKE010000016.1, read on the forward strand.
TTCTGGAGCAACTTCTGAAGCACCTTCTGAAAACCTTCTGCGCCTTCTGGAGATGGAGCACCATCTCCACTATCTCATTCACCACCGGGTTTCCCTCCTGACTTGCTCGCTACCCTGCCCTTGGGTCCGTTATCCATATGGCCATGGGGCCATTATCCATTCCGATCCAACGATGCTCCCGGTCACCCACCGCACAAACCGGATCACCTCCGCTTCATGTCCGGGACCCTCTCGGAATCATGAGCAGAAAGCTCAGCGGACCTCCGGCGACATGACCCCTAAAGGCGAGTCCAGGGTTGGTAGGATTCGAGATGCAGTTCGTCCGCCGCCCTGCATCCTGGAGCCCACCACGTGTGGCCGACGGTGGAGAGACTTTCGGGTCGCGTTAGGTTAGGGACGGTACGAGATAGCTCGTGGAGAATCGAGATTAGGCTCCGTAAGGACGATCCACAGCCCTTACAGGACCCTCACAGAAGGTACAACCCCTTGCTCGACATTCTACCGCAGCCCAGGTGATAGAGCCTGGATATGCTGGCTGTGGTCTCATGAGACATGAGGGAGAGTTCGAGAAGCATTCATGGAGCTTTCTTCCCGCCGTCACTCAACCGAGGTCCAACATCTCCCCGAATATCCTTGCGTCTTGCGTTGGTACGTGCAGAACATCTGAGGAGATGGCTCTCCTTGGTACTGTACCTACGTCACGATGTCCCACTCTCATTCTGGACAAGACATATGAGCGCCAAAATTAGCATCATTTTATAATTGAGTCACCAAGATGTGATTCTGAATGGCAGGTATTCCTCCGTGCATCTGAATCTCGTGGCTGCTATTAAAAAAAATTAAATAATTGGCTGAGACATTCTGAGCTGTGATTTATGGGAGGGTTTTTGTCACCCAACCTACAAAGCCAGGCCCATTCCAAGACAGAGGCACGTCGAAGGCTGTTCATCAATATTAGTTCAATCACGGATGTCTCCAAGCGTTTCAATCACACACGGTGGTGTGGAGGAAACGGCTTTCCCTGCATCAATATCAAGTGTTTGTGCAGGCCATTGGAAGTGAGTCAAAGAGCAGCTGCTCGAACATGGCATGGAGGTGCATGCATATTGAGTGAGTTGGCGAGTTGGCTGTGTCACTACATCGGAGCCGATCACCCCTTGGAAACCACACAGAGTGAACCTTGCTCACACACACAATGCACACACACACACACGCTCACACGCTTACACATCCAGACAGAAGCGCCCTGACTCCTCATCCTCCATGCTGAATCGATCGGTCGTGTGATGACATCCTTGGATTTGTCTCCCTTCCAACAAAGCGTGGAATTTGGGGGGGATCAATTGTACGGTGCGTGGAGATGGGGAAGAGCTAACCAAGCGAGCGGCCATCGTCGACTGCTTCCGAATGTGACGGTGCAACGCTGGACAGCCTCTAATCAAGTTGGTTGGTGATGGAGTCAGTGTTACTGTGGACACTCAGCATGAAGCCGGGCGGGATGGGTGACACGCCCCAGAAGCAACTACCGCGCTACGAAGGTACGAATCTGTGGTGTTGCAGCCGTGAACAAAGTTTAGGTTCGTATTGGCACTAGGCGATGAAAATCAGACCACAATTGCAAGCCTCGTTGCCGGCAGCATGTTCTAGCCCGTCTTCCTAGCGCTTGCATCGTCCAGGTTGGGCATTCCTTAGAGGGTTTCGGTGTGCTCTAGCGCCCTCATCTCTCCTGGGACTCGACACACGGGGCACAGAATACACCGCACACAGACAAAGACATAGATGGCCCTACAATCTTAAAACTCGAATTAATCTCAGGCTATCAAATTGATTTTATGGATCGCTTTAGACTTTAGCTGTTTGTTTACCTTATGGCAGGGGAGACCTGCGACCTTGGGCAAGATGAGCGGTGTTTTCACCAGCGTGCTCGCTGGGTGGCTTGCACAGTTTGGACAAATAGAAGCAAGCTAAACGTTAACAGGTTCGTTCTAACTGTGCGGCACCGCCGCATCGTGGGGATCTCGTTAGTGTGCCCGTTCTGCTGCGCCGATGCTGGGAAAACCCCTCGAGGGCCGGACCGTTCGAGATCTGTGCCTGACGACATTGGCGTTCGCCACCGAGATTTCTATGGCCCCTTGGCGGAGGGACTGCGCCGGATTTGGGAATTGAGACGGGCCTTGGAATCACGATTTGATAACTACTGGGCACATGCTCGTTTGTTGTTGTAACTCTGCGGGCACAAGCTTCGTAGGTGCTTTTGTGATTTGTCTATGAATGAACGTGTCAGTCCTGGTTCTTTGGTCAAAGGCAAGGTGTGATGGAAGCAAGGGAGAGAGAGTACGGAAGTACCCTACCTGGCCAATGCGCAGCCTGAGAGTCGATCATTCAATCCAACGATGGCCGGCGTAACACAAAACGTAATCTCGGCGTGTGTAATCCTGCTGACACGGAGCGGTCATCGCCAGACACAGCACCTTAGTCACCTTCGATGTAGGTGATCCACGAAAACCCTGACTCGTTCCTCAAAAGCTAGCCTGGCATGGTTTACTACGCAACAATCTCATCTCGATATCGAGGCTTTACCCGCGGAGGAGCGACGTCAATGGCGTGTTCTTGGACAGCCAAATAAATGCCGAGGCAGATGCGACACTCCATGCATGGAGCCCTAGGACCCTACGTCCGGAACGCCTGATGGGCCATGCACGCTAGGATATTTACAACACCACGATAGGAAGACAACGGGGGCTCACATAACGGGATGAGGCCTGAAGCTCGGGAGAAGGCATATGGATCATGGGCCGACGAGGGCGGTCCAAAGGGGGCGCGGGCCGAGGGGGAAGCTGCAGCACCGTTACTGACAGCTCCGTTTTACTTTTTCAGGTATTTGTAAGTAAGGCCAGGTGCATCATGACGTCTAGCCGAGTATATCTCGTATTTGATTGAGGTTCGGATCAAAATCATGCGGCCGCGAGACCGATCGTCCGTGCCCGGTAGCGTGGACAGAATGTTTCAAGCCTTTCCACGACCTCAATGTCTTGCCGAGAGCTTCTAGGGCTTCCTGGGCCTGCAGCCAAGATGGAGACTCTAGGCAGGGACTACAGCAGCAGAAGCAGGACCGCATCACCTGCAGTAATATCGGCGGATTTGATCGCGGTGGATTCTCGAGGAGATTCCTCGGAGCCTGGGATGGCCTTTTAAAACGTATGACCCGGCTGTTTATACGGAACACATAGTCCCTATGAAGAGACGGTTCCGCTGGCCTCTGAGCAATGCAAAAGGTCAAAGCTGCGTTGTACTGCTTTCACAACTTATTGTATCCATGGTTGTATTCCGACCCCAGCTTCTTCCCTGGTGGGACACGGAACTAATAAAACCGGCCATGTTAGTCGATCTCAAGCCAGTCCGTCTACTAACTAAAGACCGTTGAGAGCAGTGGGGACACAGGGACAGAGATTGAAGGAGTCCCTGCAACAGGTGAACCGTCGTCGTCTCTACCTAGTCCCGAAGCCAATGAATCGGTCGTTCGGGAACCATCACACACGCACAAGATTTTGAGCTGGCAGAATTCTCCGAGTCGTGCCGTGGATCGTGAGTTACCTGAGGAACAGCCAAAGTCCGCACTAGGGTACGAAATATAGAGCAGATGATACCATGGAGACGGCACCTTGCAGAACGCTAGTTTGCGGCTGCGTTCCGCTGTACAAAGCAGGCGAAGTGTGGTTGTTGATGCGTGCGCTGTAAATGAGTGCTTCTAGACGATGTGATGGGGCTGAGAGGGTGAGATCTGGAAAGATTTGGCGGCTCCCTGATTTATGTCCAACAGCCAACCATTGACTGGTCGAGTCCTGCTCCTTCGTCGGCAGGCTTGCAGGGTGTGCTGGACGGCAGATCGAGGCTAGTTGTGGAGGTACCGGTTGGTGCCTCAGTTGGAGAGAGAGGGCAATTCGAAACCAAGCGGCACCTCTTTCCGGGGGAGATTGCCCAAAGCCATAGCCTCATGGGAAGCCTCAAGGAGGGTTAATGAGGTAGAATTACAGAGGGCAGACTGTCAACGAGACACGGGGCAAAGAACGTGGCTGGTCCATGATGGAGTTGCAACGGGCAAGGGCCTGCGCTTGGCTCAAGGGACCAACAAAGCTCAGGCCCAGTCGATTGGAAAGCGGTCACAGTAAATGCGTGCGGACACAAGGCCAGCACTGTCTGGGCAAGGAACCCTTACGCTGCGACATAGCGATTCCAACCATCATCGTGATTTGGTGAACTGGCTATTTCCCAAAAAAGAAATGGCGAGGCTTCAAGGCGAGGCTACCCGTCGTCCCGTAGTGGGTTTGGTGCTGACAAGACTGACAGCGGGGCGACCGTAGCTGATTAATGCTCAACCCGTGTAATCTTGCCTTTTGGGATGGCTAGAGGCGCACGAGGGGGCATCGTTTACAGAGTTACGAATGGGGTGGGTAAGATCAGATACTACTTGAGATTGTGAAGAGTACACATAAGATCTACGCGGAGCAAGGCAGGTCGCCAACAGACAACGGGCGCACAGTAAATTAGTTCATCAGCGTCACACCGAGTAAATTCAGAAGCACAGCCAGCTGTTCACGGGCTGAGCCTCGAAACTGGCGGCAGACTTCGAGGTGGTCTTACGTGACGATATTGTAAGGTTGACTAGTCACAATATCTGTAAGAATGGTAGGATGGACGTCTGCGTTTGGGGAATTGAGATTGTGACGGACACAAGCCGGGGTCATCCCCCGGTATGGGTACCCGAAGTTGTAAGGCGATGGCTCATATTTGCTCACCTCACAATTTTCCTTTTTCTTCCCTCTTGCGATGGATTCCCCATTTTCTGTACTTGCTTTGCCGGCGTCGTTCTGTTCTGGTCGACGATGGACTGATGTAGCTGGCGGAGAACGGAGAGGTTCGGCTTAGGGTTGGGGGGTTGAAGTGGTGTCAAGAGCTGGGCAAGACGCGAATTGCGGATGAGTGTATCAGGTACTCTGGGTGCCGTAGGGATGTGGACGAGAGGGTGGGAAGCCGGGTGGGAAGCCGGGGGGAAGCCATCGCCAGATCATCGTCATCATGTCTCCAGCAGTACTACTGGTATGGATCGATTATAACCACCTAGCCTTAACCTTGATTCACCGCGAAGATGAATGGTGCATCTCATCTTGGCGCCAACCTGCGATTGAACTTAGTGGCCTCAATGCCCACGAAAGTTTGAAAGACTCAAACCCAAACCTGCAGTGCACATGGGATACTTCGATCGATAATTATCGTATTCGCCAGCGCTGCAGAAGGATCCCCTCGGTGGATCAAGCCCGAAGGAACAATCTGACCACCAAATCGAAGCGTGTCTGATCTGGGCGAGATTAGGTCGACGGGCCATCTCGCAACGGACATCCACCAGGACGGCGCCGTCGACTTCGCGTGGTGGCGGCTGGTCCGTTTTTCTCAAATCCCTGTCAGGTACGTAGTGACCACCGATACATGCCGCAACTTTGTCAGTCCATGTGGTGAGAGACGGCTCCCAGCCCGCTGACGTACCTTGCTGCGGTACCATCCATCCATCTGGCGCTCATCTGGCGCCCATCTCGCTCATCGCCCATCGCCCATCGCCCATCCTTCGGGGGAATGTGTCCGGGTTCAAGGGTCGAGCAGTAGTGGATTCGTGCCCGTCCCCCATGCCATGTCTTCTATCCCATGCTCCCCGTCCCATGTCACAGACTCCCATGTTTCTGCTCAGTCTTGGCCGTCATCCATCGTGGATGGAGCTTGCTCGATTTTGCACCCTTGAACTGTCCCGCCTTGCCCCCTATTCCCTGATTGTTGCGGAATCCTTGCTGGGCTTCTTTTCGTCGCTTGTGATGGATCAATATGTTGAGAGGGTGTCTTGGACGATCATAAGAGAGGTCCAAAAACAGCGGATAAATGCCGCCAAGCGCTGCAGTCTCTGATGGTTCTGACCCAAGACGGCCTCCGACGTAACTCAATTTACAAACTTCTTTCTTGGGACATTCAGGCTGCCGGCAATAAAGATACACTGTCCATGCCCATCCATCCACTAGCATCTGTCGGTTCCCAGTCAGCGGATTGAGTGTGGGTATGTGGACCGCACCAACATACAGACCGCCGCGGCGGCCATCCCTCCCCTTGCCACCCCCAGAAGCACCACCCTGTAAGTCGTACCATTTTCCGGTGCTCAAGATTGGGGATCTCTCAAGCCCACGCGCTACTGCAAGAAGCTATCGTCATGCCCTGTCTGTCGGTGCAGCCTGACATGGGAGCGTTGATGATGAGTCCCGATGTCTCGCCCCCTCCGTGACCTCCACCACCCTTTTTGGTTCCCTTGTCGACGGCGGTCGCCAATTTAGGCAGTGGGGGAAGTTACAGGAAGAGACAATTGATGGAGATGAAGAATGAAGGACGGGGAGAAAGAGTTGATATCCACAGTTTCCACAGTAAGAGCGCGCACCCCCCCCCTTCGTATGGGGAGGAGCAGACGGTTCATCGCCCATCGCCCATCACCCTCCAGCCTCCCTCGAGTCCGTGGCCTGGCAGGCCGCTCCACTTCCAACCCCCTGGCTCCCCTAATCCCTAGCAGTCTCGAAGGCTCGACACCCCGTAGCACTCCTCGCTGTCCCCCCACCGAAAAGCGTGCCGCCCCAACCCCTGTGCAGGGCTCAGATTTGCTGGAAGCGAGCACGCCCCTGCCCTCGTTTGCAGGTACCTACCTCCACTACCTCCCGAGGACTGCACAGCGCTGTGGTGGCCTCTGGTGCGCTGGACGGGCTCCCTGTCCTGTTGACGCACAGCGGCTTGAACGCCCTGTACCATCCCACTGTCACATTCACGATCCCAATCGCTCCCCAGCAGCGCTTCCAGGGCTCCCACCGCGGCAGCATACCGTACCCGGAGGTACCTGGGAGACGATGAACTGTGGATTGACAGCCCCGACAGAAATATCCTGCCGCATCTGCTTACTGGATATTGCTGGCTGTTTCTGTCTGATCCCTCGAGTCTCTCTCTCCTGAGGGTTGGCCTGCTTGTTTCCCTTTCCAGGGCCTGTGTTTTCGTGACTTCGATCAATCACCCATCGCTAGGTGCTGATCTCTCATATTTGTTCCCGGACTGTCCCTCCACACCTGCGTTGCAGCCTCCTCCGCCCTTCCTTTTTTCCCTCTTTCTCTCCTTCTCTCTGCTCCTCCTCCTTTTCACCTTTTCCCAACTTCCTCATATCAACCCTCTCATCTCTTCGTGCCTCGTTTCAGCGGCTCAAGAGGCCGTTCGCAGCAGCAGCAGGAATATTAGTCCTTGCCCGCCATCCTAGTGGCCCAGCGCTGCACGGCTCGCTTGTTCGTCGAAAAGCCTGGCGATAAGCAGACGAGGTCAACACCCGCAACCACAACGCCAGCCTGGAGACTTCAGGAAGTCGAGAGCCCGAAAGCCCAAACCTTCACCTCCCGCAAGCAAGTACATTCCAATACGAGGCTTTCTTCCGGCCCACGCCGCCCGACGCCGTTTCCCACGTTGTAGTGGGCGATCAGTTTCGTTGCTGGGATAGGCCCAAAAGTCAGACTCAGCTACGACAAGTCACCAAGACTCAGGATTCAAGACCTGAGACCCAGAAATTCGCTAGCCTCGACACTCTCGCGAGTCCCCAGTCCAGAGACAAGTGCAATCCAGTGCCGCGGTTTCTGGCTCCACTCGCCCATCTCACTGTCTTGGACGGGCCTGAGAGCTGCGTCCCCAGACCCTGGCCATTGGGCCAGCTCCACGACAGGCGACTGCAGGCTGAGTTGAGTTTGCGCTACGGGTTACTTTGCAAGTCTCTCGTCAGTCCCTCTCCGAGAGAAGAAAGCGTTGTGTGTGTCATCCACACCTTCTGACTCTGCCCATCTCGTCCTCGGTGTCCATTCTCCAGTTCGACGAGTCTCCATCTTTTTTTCCAAAGCATCCAGCGTCCAGCGTCCCGCGCCAGCGCCACCACGAGGGTCCCTTCGCCATCGCGTCAGATCTGCCCACACCCCCCGGTTGGCTATTCCTTGCCTGGCTTGGCCTGGGCTGTTATTATTTTTTTCCTTTTCTTCGCCCTCTTATTTCGCCTCGACGGACCCCGATACTCACCTGAGCCGTCTTCACATCTAGTCCCGGTCCCGTGTCTCGACCCCATTCCTGGCTTTGGCATCTGCGTCTTCTGCCGCGGAACTTGGTACCTAATCCCTTCTTCAACACCCCCCTCCCTCTTTCTTCCATCAGACGCCCACGCCTCGGCCAGATCTCGCCAAGTCAGATGTATCTACGGCCTTAAATTGCGCCAAATCTTCATTGGTAATTGCCAGACCCGCTATGGAAGCGGTTGATTCTGGTGTCAGGCAAAGGTCCGTTTGAATTCCTAAACCGGAGCCGTCAATGCTCTCTTGTATTTCTACCCGCCCTTCCCATATTAACATCCCCTCTACCCTTACAGCGGTCACTCTGCCACGAACTCCGATCACCAACATCAACATTCGCAACCGCCATATCAGCACTTCTCGCGGGACTCTCTCGACAGATCGTATCGGGAACCTCCCGCCATGGCCACAGCAACCCTCATCACCCCGAGCGCCCACTACCAGCCCCAACCCTCCTTTCCCACCGGCTACCCCCATCCCACCTCGGGTGCCAGCATCGCGAACATGATCTCCTCAGTGGATCCTCGAAAACCTTCCGACGACGAACCTCCGAATCGCCAATCACTGCCTTCGATATCTGAGGTCATCTCGTCGGTCAAGACTGGTCCTTTCGTTCAGTCGATCATGAACAGAGCAGATGACCGATCCTATAAAGCGCCTTCGTCCGGCACGCAACCTGGCTCGAGCCTGCCCTCACCGTTTGCGCCTGCTCCTCGACCACATCCCGACGCCGATAATCATGCGTCTCCTCAGTCGCTGCACCCAGCTTCATTTCCTCCGCGACAGGATACTCTGCCCGCCTTTTCAGACTCGCCTAGACCTCCATATAGTAGCAGGCCACCGCTACCACCTGTCTCAGACCGACGCCCTAGCCCACCCACTATGTCAGATATTCCTCAACGTCATCTCCCTGAGCAGCAGAAGCTTCCCGAACAGCCTCATGCAATGAACGGAGTATATGCACATCCTCCACCGCCGCCTCCACCTCCTGCTCCGGTGTCGTATCAACCAGGACAACTGCCTCCTGGACAGATGCCACTTCCTGCATACCCCATCTCACCTCGGCATGGTGTTCCACCACACGCCCAAGGACCCTACGACCAGAGACCGCCCCTTAATGAGGGAGACGATTACGTTGGACGACCCAGATACGAATCCACGGTTACCCGCCACTTTGAATCATGGAACTACCAGGATGCTCTTACTCGGGTGAGTCACTGCTTTAAAGATTGCTGAGTTTATTATATGCTAACAGTTCTTAGATTGGATCCGCGTCTCGAACGATCTTCAACTTTGCAGAGGCATACAGCAGAATCGCTCAAGAGCAGCACGGCGTTCATCCTATCCCGGAGAGACTCCCAACCGAGCGGGAAGTGGGTGATATGATCAGCAACTGCGAACTTATCAGGCGCTCACTGGATGCAGTAAGGGACATCGTGCAGGTTTCACTTCAAAGCGAGAGAGCTCGCGAAGGTGCCAAATTAAAGGGCCCTTACGAAGAAGAGAACGATGCGGCGATGTACGGAGATGGGATGAAACCTCAATATGGAATTACTGAGGTCAAGAAGCGACGAGGGGTAAGTGCTTATCCCGAAAGAAAGAATACTCGGCTCACATTTCACGCACAGCGAGCTGCACCCCCAGGCAGATGCCACAGCTGTAACCGGATCGACACACCCGAATGGAGACGTGGCCCGGACGGCGCCAGGACACTTTGCAATGCTTGTGGTCTACACTACGCCAAGTTAGAGAGGAAACGACAGCTTGAGGCGAGGACGATCCGCCCGAAACCTGAGGAAGGACTTCGGCCATGAAGTCTACGAACCTCGGTTTGAATAGCAGCGATATGCAGTCGTGAAGACTCACCCAAACATCGGGTCAGCAGCAGCGACAACCGGGCTTACATCGTCCTGGTCATCGACATCTGTTTTGGTCTGATTGTATCCAGGCTATCTCAACAGATGTCCGCTCGATGGGGGCATCAACCTAAGCTCACACTTCAACACGTATCAGGCGATCAAAGACCATTTACGTCTAATAATACCCGATCTTTCAGAACGCCGACCATTGACGTTCTTTGTATATATGTTTCTAACCAGGGATACCTCGGACTGGCGGATGGCTCCACAGCATTACCGGCGTTTTTATTTTGTTCTTATCTTCGGTTCGGTCTACAACGTTTTTTACTCAAGTGCGGAGAGGAGCACTATGGGATTCCTAGACAAAAGAAATTCCTTTGGCGATGCAATGGAGAGAGTTAACAAGGATGGCGGAGCAACGGAAATCAATCATCGTCGGAGCACCAACGAGGTTCTGCTTTCTGGCTTCTTTTCGGGTGTGCGTTCACATGCAGTACGATGGGGTTGGGTCGAAAACTTCAGCTTTTACCAAGGTGTGGATCTAGGAGAGCGAGGCTGGACTGGAAGCTGCCCTGTGTGTGGCTCAACCATGTTGTTGGGATCAAATCGGTACCAGGATGAACGCAATCTCTCAGGTTGGCTGGCCCAAGACTCGCAACAAGAGCAGACCGGTGGATGGTTGGATTTGGAAACCGTCAGACTTCCAAGGGCTACAGGTTGTGAACAGACAACTCTGAGGAAGCGGGTCTTTGTGAAGCAGAGTGAGAGACAGGAAGGGAGGACCGACAAACAGCGTCAAATACGCATGTCATACCCAGTACCAAGTTACTTGTTTTTGTTGTTTCGGAGATATGAATAAGTGTGAACAAAGGGTCCTTCTGAGGCATGCTGGGTGGAAGGGGGTGAATGTTTGAGATCACAGAAATCCGGGATAAGCCCCGAAATAGGTATCAAGTACAGAATACAGAGACCGCCTTGCCAAAGTGTTGTATGAGCTATATGCGAAGCGTTCACCATGGACAGTATTTGGTTCACGGTGAATGACCCAGTGAGCATCTTGATAGATATAATAAGGCAACAACCAAGGCCTAATTGAGGCCATGGATTGATGAATATTATCAAAGGTCTTCCCATCGAATAAAAACATCAGGACGCCAGGCCTACATCTTTGGCAGATGTTGCAATTTTGTGATGTAGTTGTTCCTCCCCTTTCTTGCCAGGGTCTGATTTTAGTAGCGTAGCTCAGTTAGAGACCGTGATCATACCGACTTGACTTGAACTCTTGAACGGACTATAGTGACTGAACCTTCCTTGCCCTTCTAATTGGTCTTGTGACTAAGGTGGGTAGAACAAGATACGCCACATTAGGCTATGGACTCGGGCGATGAAGCAAAGATGTATATGTTGGGGTCTGACAGCAGCAAGTAGCTCTGTGTGTGTGTCTGACCATGATATTTCGTTTTTCTCAGCCGATGCCTGTCGCTCAGGAGAAACATCCTAATTGGCTCTGGTCAAGTCGATTACAAGCGTATATATCCGATGAAACTGACAGGGAGCAAAATGTACAGTCTCACAATAAACGACAAGAATACCCGACACAACGAGCAGCATGTAACCTGGCTTTCCTCCTCCAACATGAGTTGTCCACGATGTTACACGTGCGTGACACGGAACGGGACTGGGCGCGGCAAACTGAGAGGCAGCGTAACCAGGGAGATCTGAGGAACGGGTAGCTTGCTTCAGTTCATCGGACACGGGAACGTGCCCATGGGTAGTTGCTGAACGTCTATGTAGATACATGGGAGGTGTGGTCGGAGTGTAAGGGTAGGGGGGCGGGGTGGTTAGAGTGTAGATTGAGGGGAGAGAGGCCCTTGTGCGACGTGACGGGTCAGATTGAGAGTGGTGGTGATGGGATGCTTGGATGCTTCGGGGATAGACATGTTGTTGATGATGATAAAGTGGCGGGATTGACAAGTGTTCTGAATGAATCTAGATTGTCGGGACGGGAAGTTTGGAGGCTTGGAGGGCTGAAGAGAGTCTTACCAGAGTGGCGAGAGGTGTTGAGTCGGTGAGCAAGGCGAGTTATCTGGATGTATTCTTTGCGCACTAGAAGTTGATATTGACCATAGCAGACGTCGAAGTCACCAAGTCGGGGCAACTTTGACTCGAACTGCACCCCCCCTCGGCCATTTCCCATGGATTGACTGCCCTCGCTACCTTGTTTGTCTTGCAGCTTGCAACTCCAGCACCCAGGGGTCTCCCCTCCGTGCCAACGCATCCTCAACCACCATCATCGACGTACGAAGTACTCCCCCATCGATCTACCATGCTACCTCTGCACGACCCCATACTCGAATCGCCTGCCCCAAACCTCGTATCCTGTCCCTCCCGCGCCCCCGTGCCACCTCATCAGAAACATGGCTGCAAGCACGCGATCTGCAGCTTTTCGAGATCTCCTGCTGCGTGCGCCCTCGCACCGCATGACAGTCTGTCTGCCGCGTGTTTGCAAGTGCTTGGGTAGCGTTGGGGTTCGGTTCGGTTACATGGTAGGTGAGGCTCCGAGAGTGGGCAGTCCTTTGTGATGAGTTAGCTGCTTCCATGTATGAAGGGAGGCTCGGTGGTGTTGCAGACGGGCCGAGGAGTGAAGCTTGCATAGCGGCGTTGCTTATTCGTATTTTAGCTTGTCTACGAGGTACATCACGCTTCTTTTTCTTACTTGTATCATTTTCCTCAAGATTCTCACTGGTAGTCGTAGTGGGAGGCGAGAGAAGAGTTAACAGTGGTCACGAAGCAAGCCGCGCACAGGGAACTTTTTGGAGGATGAGACAAAATGCCCAACTCTACGGAGCGATGCAAGCTTAACTGAGCGACAGAAGCAACTTGGAACTTCTTTCCCTAACGAAAGGTAGACAACATTCACCACCCGTCACTTCATGCGTGCCTGCACCCTCGCGTGCTCGCTTATGCTTCTCCAACAACCCGCTCCACTCACGACTTACACGCTTCCATCATCCCCCATTCTATCACATCCTCGTCCTGATGGCCACCCGTGCCGCCCCATGCAAAGGACATACCAAGTATATCAATGTCTCAGCCATTTCCTCCCCAGGTGGTCCCATTCCTTCCTAGCCGGCCAGTCAACCACGTGGATCATGCGCTGCCCTGCCCCAGGCGGCTGGAACTGGAACTTGTTGCTGGGACGCGGTAATCCTGACCGGCTGGCCTGTATGTAGGGATAGAAACGGAGGCTGGGAGTGAGAAAAAGCAATACTGCGGAGAGAAGGAATGTGACGGGGTGTTCCTCGTGGCATTGGCTTGGCTCGCAGGGGGTGTTTCCTTGTCTTGTCCCGTCCCTTGCGCTAGGTTGTCTTTGGCCGTGGTCATTCTGTTGGATTGCCGTTGGTGGTGGTTTTTCGCTGGCAGGGAGAGAGGAGCGTTTCGTCTCGGAGGCACTACCAGATGCGAAAGCAAGTCTCCCTGAAGTCTCAATAACCTTAGGCTCTAGATATGTAAGCATAAGCGCTTGCACCGAGACCATCCCTCGCTCCCGTCCCCCGTTTCCGTTGCCCGTCCCTCCTAAGCGGGTGAATTTCCCGGTACGAGCTAACTTCATCATCCGTCTGCTTGGCAACTTGTCTCAGGAAAATTCCAGAGACCAAAGAATCGGCGCACCGAGGGCTGCTAGCACCCGGAACCCCTTCCCCTTCATCCGAACATCAGCATGGGAAACAGTGAAGGGCACCCCGTATGGTGGCCGTTGTCGGGACTCAGATCAGCTAGGATGGGCATCGCATCTGCCGGACGCTATCGAGATGGCTATGGACGATCACATCGTGGCCGCGTGGCGATCAGTGGTGAAGTTTTCGCTCATCCCGTGTTTTGGACTGCAGGTTCGTTAGGAGCGTGGCAATCACGCGGCTGGAAGATCGAGATGCGGGAGAAGCGAGGTAAGATGAGCAGATAGGATGGCCCTGGATGGAGATGGACAAGGACAGGCTCTTGAAGACTTGCCTATTTAGGCAATCTCCACGGCTCCTCTCTAAACCACCATGGCTACCCCATCACCACTAACGGGCTCTATCACATCACATCACATCACATCGCATCGCATTGCGCTACCACTACTACTACCGCTACCGCTATTATCACATCACGGCCGACCTCAGAAACGTTCGTCCCGCGACTAAACACCCTGTTCCGTAGAGTAAAACACGCCGCCTCCTGCGTAATCCTACCACGTTCCAGCTGGGCCGGTCCCCCACGGTTTGTCGATAGTCTGGTGGCTGAAGGGCACTGTCTACGGAGACTCTCCCGCACCTGCTTCGGGTTGCCGTTGGACTGGAGGACCCTCACGCATTGTGTTTTGCTTTGGCAATATGTTATCGTACACTTCTGGTCTAACGTTCTATCGGCTCTCGCATCTCAGTCTCATTCCCGTCTAAGACACCACACACCCTCGCCTCCCCAATCTTCACACTAATCAAGATCCCGCCTATCCCGTCTCAATGGTCGGTCGCCGCTGATTCAGCCGCCTAGATCTTGATCTCCAAATCTCCCTTCCGCGGCCCCGGACCTGTCCTTCGATCCTTCACGCCCCCGCCGATCCCTTCCTCTTCAGCCACCGCACATGTCTTGCCGTCTTCTTCCAGCCGCTCGACAGCTTTAGGAGGAATTGCTTTTGAACTGCCCGCTTCCGCGCTGCATCGTCTAGGACTCAAATCCCCGGGCAGCTCGGATATGCAACCACGAGGCGACCATCCATCATCCCATCCCTTGCGTTCGACAGCAGCGAGCCCGCAGACAAACTCAAGACATGCATCCCATAGTCTCCCTCCATGCACCAGATCGTGGCCTAGCATGGCCGGCTCCAAGCTGGCACACCTCGTTAATGCAGAGGCACCTTCACCGGTTGCGATACGGCCCACACGGTGAGTTAGTGGCGCTATAGGCATGCCCACGTTTGTCTCGCGAGACCCTGCTTGCAGGGAGACACCAACCCTCACATTGTCTCTCTTGTGGGGGGCCTCAGACTCTAGGCGACGCCGGTGGTTCTGCGTGAGACTTATCCTAGTCGAAATGTGTCTAACGCCCAGCTGATGTCTAAGATGATGACATGTCTCAGTGAGATGTATGCCTAGGCGAGGATGACAGCAAAGCCCAATCGAAGAAGTCAACCCATCCACACGTCGCTCCGAGACACGCTCGTTACTGCAGTCGGACTGACATCCCCGAGAGGACGGCAGTTACCGCAGGCAAGTTGATTGCTGCGGTGAGAGAGGGACGCTACGGAGGAGGGGTGGGTGATGGTGTTGAAACTGAGACCGAGACCGAGACCGAAACATTGCGCGAATATTTTCCGACTGACACGGGAGTAAGAAGTTAGTAGGCTCAAGTGAATCAATCTGATAGCCAAGGCAAAACTAGCTTGGTAGTAGGTCACTCTTTCATTCCTCTTGAAGCAGGTAAAACGGTGCTAGAAACGCTCAGTTATCCTTCTATCAAATAGGGGTCATTATAGTCTCGACATTGTAACATTGTGACACTGTAAAACCCATGACGTATCACCGGCATCTCAAATCGCTGGGTGTACTCCGCAAGGTACCCTCGCCGTGTCCACTTAACCCGACAGACTGTCTATCTTCACTCCTGCTTCTCCGGCCCATCTATCCATTCACTCTTCCGCTTCAACGCCGCATTCCCGTTGCCATTCACGTTCTCGGACGCCGTGCTGTCCCCGTTTAGTCCTGTCTCACCGCAACCCCCTCGAAAACTGCCGAGAAGTCGCGGCAGTCCAGGTATGCCGAGTCCGGAGAATCCGCGCCCAGCGGCCTCCCGCTCGCCGATGGCGATGACGGCCCCAATGAGATCGTGGTTGATCTCTTCATCCACAACGCTGTCGTGCTTGTACCGCGGGTGTGCATCCACAAAGTTGCGGATCCATCGCGCTGTCGTGTCGAGTTTACCGCTTGCTCGCTTGCCGATTAGATCGAGGTATGTTGCGAGTTGGCATCGTGTCGAGACGTCCACGTTGACGCTATCGAGGTAGCTCTCCACGATGGGGATCAGGCCGGGAAAGTCACCGTTGTCTGTTCCGTTGATGATCTCGTCCACAGTCATCTCCTCGTACTCATCCTCCACCGGTCCACCAGGAGTCGCCGGCCGACTAGGGTAGGCTGATCCCGGGCGGCTGTCATCGCCCATGACCGTATTGGCCCGAGACGGTCTAGGAGGGAAGGGGTTCCTCCGGAAGTAGAACTTCTCTTTCAAGACCGCATCAACGGCATGGGCACGTTCCATATTCTCGTCAACCTTTTTGATGGGAATATAGAAGTTCAGGTCGAAGGAAAGGATTGCTCGAGTGACCAAAACCATGAAGACTGAGAAAGCAGCATTCTCGAAATCAGTGACCTGGATTTCCATAGAACGAAACTCGACTCGCCAGCCGATGCTGTTATCAGCTGGCGGAGGCTTGAACCGCATGTGCTGCCAGTTAGTCGACTGGATGTTCTCAAAGTGGTCCGTCTTGGTAAGATCTAGCTCCTGGAGATCCTCTTCAAACACGACAATGGGGTCCCGGATGAAGAGGTGCGCAAAGTGTGTTGCTAGTCGATCATCCATGCCACCTTCCAGTAGTTGCCTCTTGATATCTGGATCGACCACTAGGTCTGGGTAAAAGTACTCTTGCCGCAGTCGTGAATCTGTCGAGATGTACGTTGAGTTGGAGGCATACCGCGACTTGGGTATCCGCCATCGGTCGTTCTTCAAGGGCTAAAAACGTTTAGCAACTTGCCATGTCCTTCTACAGAGTTCTCTCTTACCTTTTCGCCCAGTTCTTCAGGTGTTCTGCAGTCAACTGCACGACTGATTTGGTTCCACCGCACATCCGTGTTCGCAAGGAATCCCTTGTACACTGGAGTCGCTGCCGTCAAGGCTAGCATTATAGGACCCAGGGGACTGAGTTGGTCATACAGATTTCTGCCTTCGGTTATGTTCTTTGCTTGGAACGTGATCTGAAGACAACAGCTTCCCATTCCAAAAGCCATAGCATCCATGTGGATGAAGTTCTCCGGGGCTGCGCCGTTTCGCACATCGTCGTCCTCCGGCCAGTTGTGCATGTCAAAGTTGACGGTTGGATCTTTCCAGGGGTTCGGGGTATGCTTGTCATGAAAGATGGGCACATTAACTTGCACTTTTCGACCGCGGCGAGATCGGATATTGGCTGCCAGAGTTGGGAATCTGATGTGAGGGTTTGCGATTTCGTCTGGCACAAACTGGGAACGTAGTCGTGGTCCAGACGGAGGGTAGTAAGGGTCAGTGAACTGGCCTGGTGCTCCGATCCGGGGGAATGTCGTCAGCGTAATAGGATATTCGGTGGGTAGCATGTGCTCCTTCGCAATCTTTCTTCGAAGCTTCATGTCAGGCTCAACATCAAGCAGCTCCTTGAAGCCAATTCCCCAAGGCTTGCCCGGGGTTGCCTCGAGCATAAACCGACCGAATTCCGGGTGGAAGACGGGGATAGGATGTTCCCTAGCATGCGATCAGCAAACTACATCCAATGCAAAAGGATAGTCTGTCCTACTTTGTCTTCTTGACATCTTGGCTGTTTTCCTGAAGTTCAGGGACGCAGCCGCCCTCCTTCGCAAGCTCCTTATCCGATGCCAGTGCCTCAAGAATCTCAGCTTGTCGGAGAGAGAGCAAAACTTTTGGATCCTCCTTAGAATATGTTACCACTAGGTACTCGACCTGAAGGGGGTTAGCTCTTGAGAGTGTCGTGCTTTCAACGATGGCTGACCTCATCACCCCACAACAACGCATCACGCTCTTTGCCCTTGGCCTTATTCCAGATCTCCAAGAGTTGCTTTTCGCCCCGAATGTCAGCGCCTCATGATCATCTTGATATACGCTGTTCAAATTTCCCAGCTAGATTTGAGGAGGATGCTCACCTTAATACCCCATTCTCTGACTTGGGGGGCGCGTTTTTTAGCATCTGGCCAGTCAAGGGCGGTACCTAACGCTCTAGAAAATTTCACGCTGGTTAGCGCAACCTTGTTTGAAAGACAGGCCATGCCACGATCTAGGATATAACTTACAATAGACCCATGATCTGAGCTTGGATGGTTCGAGTTTGAAGAAGAGAGACTAGCTAGAGGGCACACAGAACAGGATCGGGCTGGTGACCGACGAGACGGCGGCAGTTTGAGAGGCCGTCGCTCAGAACAGCGGCGTTTCTCAGAAGAAAGACTCGGGGTAGATACGGCGAATGAGTTTATCGAATTATTCAAAGAGAAGAAAAAGAAGCTGATAGTCCCCTGATCTCGCGAGACTTTGGATAGGGCTGCTCTTCGGCGATTGGCCTGGTCTGTGTAATGAGCCGTAACGGGCAGTTGGCAAGGTCGGTGATGGAGCAGCAAATCTGACGCTGGAGTCAATCCACAATTCAATCCAATCCGCAGTGCAGCGATGGGGGAGTAACAATAAGAGCGTATAAACCACTCAGAGGAAGAAGACCCCGCTACCGCTGGTGGTTGTGGTGGTGCTGCTTTGGTTGAACGATGGATATGGTCGATATTTCGATTTTCTCTCAGTCTCGCCACTGTCTCTTCACAGTCTCGGTCTCCGTAGAGAAGCACAGACTGAGTTAAGACTTGATACGACGGTCCGGTTCAAGATAGATAGTCGAGAGCGACGACCCGAAGTCCGGCTGCGCAAGCACGAATAGCAGAGGCAGAAGCACGTGCTGACAGAGCATGCGAGCGAAAGGCTGAATAAGATGCCCCCATTGATATGCCGAAGCAACCAAAAGGGCGTACTGAATGTGCGCGGGTGGAGAGAAGCGAGAGAAGCTAGACTCTTCCAAGGCTTAATTGCCTGCGGTTACTCCTCAGAAGCGTCGCTATTTTGCGATGCTTAGAAATCCTGATCCGGCCCGGATTGGTTTGGCATGGATTGCATCATCGGGAACTCCTCCCACCCCCCGGATACGGATGCGGACGAGACCCGACTATCGGCGACTCTCTTGTTCGCTTTGAATAAGGCGCTACTATGTAGCTCTAGATTACAGGTGCCTCAATACTATTTCTCACAAGTTCACCCACTGCAGGCGGTTTGATTCCCATCGTCGCGGGACGCGGCCATGCAACTCCATATTGTGGAGTTTGCGACATGAAAATTCCCATTCTGGGTAGGTAGGAGACAAAGTGAAAATTGATTGCAACAGCCAATCACACATGTGCGCCATTACTCATGGCTCGGGGGCCGTCTCCGCGATTGAGAGCCGAACTTCTTTGCCCAGGTAGGCAGGCTACCCTAGAGCACTTATAAGCTCCTAGGTGATTTCTAGAATTGGAGGAATTCATCGAAGGGCATGTGACCCGGGAAGGGTAGGGGAGTTCATGGATCGACATCTAGATGTTCGATCAAACCCCCTCATTGCTTAAAACTACTCCAAACAATGATTGCTCCCACCCACATGGCTCTTATTTTGATCTCTCGCCATCGGAAGGTGCTTACCAAATCCTAACCCCCAAACCACCCAACAGGCAGTCCCCAAACTAATATACAGTCCTTATTTGTTTATGGTAACAGCTAAAATATAATATACAAGGAGACTATGACCTTGACAATGAAAGACGGTCGGATATATTCGTCCATCCTTCCCTTAGTTGATCTATAGTACACTGTTCGTTGTTCGTCACTCTGCATGCTGAAGTGCCCAAATGCGGGCCTGGTTACTCTTGTTTGAGAAACCAGCACGAATGGAACTTTCACTATAGCTCTTACGCGGGAGTAAGATCGCATTACCGGGAGGTGCAATACTTCGATAGAATGGTCAGGATGTAATCTGAGCGTTGTGCACTCATCTTCAACTTACTAGGAGTGGATGGCAACATGGGATCTACCCCGTGACACAGAAGATATTGCAATTGTGAAACCCCGGAGAGAGATGATCTGGGAGTATCGGGAATAGCCTTTCATAACCGGCGTAAACCACATGACACTAGCAGGATCGTCCAACTCTAACCGCGGTGTTCCCTTGAAGATCCAGCCAAGACGATATGCGGGGAAGAAGGTACAAGGTAGCATTGAGTGTACCACCCTGCCAGCCTGGGTTGCTTGCAATATCAAGTCCCTGTTATGTGAATTACAAAACCTCAGAGTCTGATTCTCCCCAACGTGTCGCTCTCGTGGATACTCAAACCAACCATGCTGATTACGCCCCATCAACTCGAAGTAATCAACAACAAAGAAGCCATGCAAAAGCAGGGTTAAGCCTGCGAGGCCAGTCGAGCATGACAGGAAACAAACCCTATTGAGGAAAGGCGTTCAAGATTCCCATCACGAGCTGATATCTCTTGCGGGCGGTAGGAGAATTGCCATGAATAAGGGCACTCTCCCGGCACAGCTTCCTAGTCTCTCAAGGTGCTTGGCTAGCTTGCACAACCATGATACTCAAGTCTACGCCATGAGCGAATGGCCCAACTCGAGAGAAAGAATCCCCTTTCAGTATCCTTTCGGTCGGCTTGATGGCACTGTTGAGAAAGTTTTGACTTTCCGCCAGCTCCAGCCCCGTGCAACCTCCATTCCAGCCAGATATAACCACCAGTGCGAGCTCTACGAAAAGCGACAGCCCTGAACCACGACGCCCTCATCACTCGCCTGCCCTCGCTGCATTAGGCCGCCCGCGGGTTGCGGGGTGCATGTGGCCGGTCGTGAACTTTATCGTAGTGATCAGCACGGCGAGCACACCCACAGTCTCCGTCAGCAGCGCTTGCTGCTCCCAACTTGGGATCTACAAAATCGTACGATGCCGCAGTAGCTGCGTCGTGGGCTTGAGGCTTGAAGCTGGAGATGGAAAAAGAAACCAGGTCGTATTGTGGTTTGTGCGAGAACGAAAGAGAGGATGTTGTAAGCGGTGGTGAAGCTGAGAGCACATGAAGTAAAGCAAGGTGGTGGTGCGCCGTGCCCTTTCGTTCGTCGTTGATAGTGCAAGACTCATTCCATGTGATGCAACAGGGATACAGTGCAAGGAGATATCCGTTGATAGGAAGCAGGCATCTGGGCTATCTGGGCGTCTCTGGACCAACCGTCTTGAAAGATTGCTCAACTCCGAGGTTTGATACGTAACCGCTGCAATCATCGCCGTCGGCCTGTTTCATCATAACACCCATTCAGTTAATCGAATGGCGATACGTCACCCCTTCCGTCTAACACAGTATCAACCACCGAACCCGAACTTCCGACTAGTACGGAATCTCCAGAGATCACATACGCAACAGCCACTCCATTTGTAGATAGCCCAATATGGTTCTGCTCAGATGGCCGAGGCAGACCCTGACGATCACCGTCTTGTCAAGAGAGGAAGAAGCCCACCTTGCAGAACACAGAGTCACAAACCATCAATGAAATCCTACGTCTCAAATCCCCAAACCGGATGATGTTTGGCTCAGTTCTGGATACATTTATGTCTTAGCTCTTACCTTACGTTGTCCAAGGCAAGGTAGAGATAGTCGGCGAAACAAACGGTGATTCTTTCACTCAGGCTTGTCCCCTCACGACTTACATAGTATCCCCACCACTTGGCCTCAAAGAATCACTCATTCTTCTCCCAACAATTACAATCGTCGGCCCATCCGGCCTTCACAACCATGTCGTCGTCTTGCCATGGCCGTGGGACGGGGCACGGAAGCCCGGTACGTCAGCCCAACGGCTAGCACCCTCGTCGTGAGAGGGACCAGGGAAGCACAAGGTGCTGGGTCCGCGAAATCACTGCCTACTGGAGGAGTACCGAGTACAACGAAGTTAATTCATGCAAACAACCAAATTGTTGCTGCAGCCACGCATGATTGCTGATGGGATCGATGGAGTCATATTGATGTCCACTCTCGCGCTGTAGCATATCAGCCATGATATAGCCCAGCCTAGCTCGCCCCAGTCCGCCAACCAGCCCAAAGCTTGACGTAGCATTACAGTACCCGTGAAAGACCAACTTTTTTATTTTAAAACAAAGCTTCGTTGCAACGGCAGTGCTACAGCAACCTTGCTGCCCATTGATAAGCAAATTCCATATAACGACGACATTTACATCCTTCAGCATTTTCCTTTCCCTGACTCATAGCTAAGCTACCCCTGACGCAAATACAAAACAAGTTCGCTCGCACCTGGTCGGTGACTTCACAGCCCCGGCACAGCAATCCACCCCGCTACGTGCACAATCTCCGGGCCTAATACCCAATAAGGTCCCAAAGTTCCAAAGTCCTGGACCACCAACCTCATCCCTCGACGCCCGACGGTCAGTCGACGACTACGAACAAACGAAAAGGCGACGATTTCCCCTTATTTGCGCGCGCCGTGAGCGTTACGAATTAGAACAGAACCGCTGCCTTCTCGACAAGCAATGAATCCTCACCAGAAGAACAAGGTCGACGTGAAGGTGAGCACCGCTACCATCAGCCGGTCTTGAGAAACCGCTACTGCTACCCCTCCCATCCCAACTCTTGATGTTCTACATTCCCCAGACCTCCCACGGTCTCGATGTCAGAGATGATTTTATCGCTTCTATTCCTTTCTCAACAGTTTCTCGAATAGGTATTGACTCAAGTGCTAACTCCCCTTCTCTCTAGTCGCTCTCCCCCGAGGAGCAGCGTCTCTTCCGTCTGTATGGCAAACTCCCCTCCCGCTCCGACCACTTCGCCAAGCACCTGAAGGACCGCAAATACTTTGATTCCGGCGATTACGCCATGTCCAAAGCCGGCAAAGGGGACGGCGTCGACGCCGGCGCCGTTGGCTCCCAGCACCCCGTCCCTGAGAACATCCCCCACCTGTCCTCCCCCGTCAACGGCTCCGGGTCGGTCCCCAAGCACGCCCACCACGGCTCCATCCCGGGAATCCAAGCCGGCAGCCCTATCAAGGAGAGCAGCTTCCTCAACCGCGAGACCAGTGCCGAGGAGGGCGAGAATGGTGATGCGGGTGCTGATAAGGCCAAGGATGGCCAGCCCCTTGCGGCTGAGCCGATTGCTGCGGGCGAGGGTATTCCTATTCGGAGATAGATGTGAAAGTCGAGCGGGAGTTTGTACGAAACCTGGGGCCTTGTTTGCAGGGATTTGTTTTGATGAACTTACGATGGTCGCACTGTTGGCGTTAGGGAAGAGCAAACAATTCTGGTTGTATTGTCACAACGTACAAAGGGACTTGGTTTCTATTTCGATCCGATTTGTCCACGGATGGGTTGCTTTCTAGCTCTAGGGGGAAGACGATGAATTTGTCGCCGCCTGTCCGCCGAAAATTACGATGTATTTGGCTCTTTCTAGCTACCAGCTTCGTTACCTGAATGAAGCCTTCGATTCCTTTTTTTCCCTTGCCTGATCCGAGTTTCATGATGTGTCCCAACCGTTAAGTCTCCGCGTATCATTTGTCTTTAGCTAGATAGTGCCTTGATTGCCATCTCTTTGGCACCCTCAAACGTCTTGTTTCCACCAATGAATCCCGCCGCATGAACAAACACACAGCCAGGGATGCCAGTAATGCCATCCAGTTCCTCATCCCGGAAGCCTCTCCACGCCTCGGGCAACGGCTTCCGGCTCACAAACGAGTCCTTAGTCTCAGGCACGCACTGAATGCGCCACTTGGCACCGGGCTCGTCCTTCTCTGCGTAGAGCACGTACAGCACACTAGGTGTCCCGTCCTCAAGCGTGTACAAGTGGTCCTTCCACGGCACAGACTTGCCCTCGATGATGAGGATCCGGCCCTGCTCGTCATACTGGCTCCGCTTGTCAAAGGCCTGCTGGACGACAGCTCGTGCGGGTAACCATGCCTTGGCGTAGTAGTCGAGGTCCCGCTCGAACTCCTCGCCGATACGCTGGCTGGCCTTGACGAAGCGCGCGTCCTCGTCGGCCTGCGCGGCGACGGGGTCTGAGGGCACGGGGTCGTTCCAGTTGGGGTTGAGGCGGCCAACTAGCGAACCAAGAGTGAAGCCGCCTTCGCTGAAGCGCTTCTCCAGCCCTGCGGCGGCGATGGCTTCGGGGTCGTAGACGGAGATACCGTTGTCGTGGGCATCAAGGGCCTCGACAAAGCTCTCATATAGCTTGTTGTGCAGGAGAGCGACTTCAGATGAGTCCTCGGCCAGACCCAAGCGCTGCGCAATAATGCCCTTTCCAAAGTGAAGAAAGACCAGACCGGCGCTGGAGAGCTTGGTTGCCCGTCCAGGAAAGGTGGTCGTGAAGCCACGCTGGTGGTGATCAAACCGCCGCTTCTCAACATCATACTCGCCACCGACGTCTACCACGGTGTGGCAGGTCTCCAAGACCTTGGGGTCGCGGGTGCGCACGAGGGGCGCCTCGTGATAGGTGGGCAGCATGCGCAGCATGTGTACGGCGAGGGCCTCGTCGGCGTGGAAGTGGCCATTGTGGGTGCCGATGAGGGACCCAGAGGTCTTGAGACGCTTAGCTGCTGATTCGGCCATGTTGAAGAAACTGCGGCGGAACATAAGCCGGGATTGGGTTTAAAGGTGGTGAGGGTAAGGTTGGTGGAGGGTCTAGAGTGAGTGAGAGGGAGGATATGCAAGGTGAGTGAGGGCAGACTTTTGGGGTGAGGTGGGCCAATCAGAGGTCGCATATTACGGTGAGCGCTGGACTGGGCTCCTTGGAGGTCGATGGACTGACTACCTTGGAGGGGATGACACCCTGATGTAATAGGAATTCTGTTATTTCTCGATTTCCCCAACTTATTCAGTCACATATACAATAATCCGAGATGTCTCGTGATAAATACCACCTACCTTCGAGATCACGAATGGATGTCTCTTGAGTGTTTATTGGTCGCAAAACTCTGCACACACCAAACGTACAACCAACAACCAGAACCACGTACACTCAGAATTCCAATCCACGCACCCCATCCACCAACAAAAGCCACTCCTTCAAGGCCCCCGTCGCCACACCTACTCCATTCACCCAAACTGCTGGGTTTCCAAGCCCCAGAAATAGCCCAGAAAATGGCCCAAGCCATTGGGACCGCTGTGCATGACCTGACGACCAACACACGGACACCCCAGTGCTCTTCCGTCAGCCACTCCCGCAGCGCCCAGCTAACACACAATTTACGATCTAGCATAACAACTACGTCATGAGATCTCAAGGGTCTCTGAGGGTCTCTATTACCGGAGGGTTGGTCACCGAGCTCAGATTTACGAACGGACGTTCAGATGTATGTACTTTTAGCTGCTTTTGTCTATGAATGCTCTCGTCGCATCGTATCCAGTCAATGAAAATGTGCCAGAATGCCATTCTCCGGACATCTGATGTCCTAAATGGGGACCTAGGTATCATATACAAAATAAATCAAGTCGCTATGCCATCTCCGTTCCTCTTCACTTGTCTGGATCCTGCTCTTTCTTCTGCCCTCCGGCGAGGCGCCGTCTAGGCCCCTGTCTCGGCTCTTAGGGGGGGCGTTTTTCTGGCGAGAGCTCTCTGGTCCGCCTTAATTGAGAGATCCCTTGAAGAGTCTTGTGTTAGGTCCCATGCATGCTTCAGAGGGTATGCGCATATAGAATAGCGTCGACGGGTTAGAAAGGAACGACGGTTCCTATAGTCGTACAAATCCAAACGCGCTGCGGGATGTTGGGTGAACGTATGTGGATGATATACCCCCATCCAATTCGGCAAATATTGCCTACATAATAGAAATGGATGTCGTCGCGAAATGGTAGAACGAATCAATCGTTTAAGCTTCGTATCAAAATGGATGGCCGTTGTGACGTGCGAGTGAGGGCAGATAATTCGGATCTCTACGCTCCTATAGTATGAGCTGCTTCAAGTTTCGTTGAATGATCATATCCTGTACCGAGCCCATGGTGATCTTCAGCAGGTTTGTATCGGTAGCGTTGGTGAAGTGTCCGTAAATCTCCTTCTCGGTGTTCCGGTTCAGGGCACGGAATTTGTCCAAGAAGTACTTGCTGGCTTGCTTCCAGTCATCCTTGGGTCCATGGTAATCGGTGAATCCATGCTCGGTAATGGGGCTCTTGGGCAACTTCTCCTTGAATAAATCCATCTTGTTAAGGAAGAGAATCAACGCCGACTTGGTGAACCAATGGGAGTTTGCGATCGACTCCCAAAGCATCAAGGCTTCATTCATTTGATTCTGCGCACTGGATTAGCTTCAATCCGGTATCTCTTTCGGCTGAGAAGTTCCTTACCCCATCTTTATCTTCAACGAGGCACTGATCGTAGCCGCTAATTGCCACGAGGAACAGCAAACAGTTGACGTTCTCGAAGCAGTGGATCCACTTCTTTCGCTCTGATCTTTGACCGCCAACATCAAACATGCGATAGGTTAATTGACCCAAGTCGAAGATGGTCTCTGTAATACCAGTGGTTCGTAATCGGGAGCGAAGCAAATCTTGGTCGTTTGGTACAAAATCCTCGGCCCAGATTCTATCAATATCCTCAATGAAACTTGAGCATAGGGTCAGCTTGCGGCTCTCCAAAGCCGTACTCATGTAAGCCACTCACTAGGCGAGGTTGTCGTGTAGTGCATACTCGTTGCCCTTGGCAATTGCAGCCCTGACGCCGCCATCCGCCCATAGCGCCTTCACAGGCTCGAGATAATCTTCCGGAAGCTTATCTTGTGGGCTAATCTCGGGTTCCACGAGAACGTGGGCCATGTGCTTCTACAGAATAGTCAGCAACCCGAATTGTCTTATCTAGTTCCGGTTCTATGCTTGAGTCGAGCCCCAGCACTAGGTTCCGTTGAAGATGTTTCTGTTAATAAATGTGGCTAGTCTTACCTCGTTATCAGGGCTATCAAAGTGAAGGTTCAGCTCCTCCATGGCCTCGAAGATGACTCGGAAGGATTGGATGATGTTGCTAAAAATCACAGGCTTCCACTCGAGCTTCTCGTTCTTGCTGAAGCCTTGGGAGTAAATGAGCTTCATCTGTTTGAGAACGGTTGATTTGCCGGATTCTCCGGCTCCTATCAATCGTATATCCATTAGAATGTGTATTGGCCGGGGGGCGGCGCTGCAGTTTGCGGCAGGCTACGAACCGAGCAGAAGCAGCTTGACTTCCTTGGCCAGGCGCTTCTCATCCTGGCGAATGACACGGTCGAGCTCTTTGGAGCGAGCATCGCCTGCATTGCCCTTATTTCGACTGCCGAAACACATTGTAGCAGTAGAGGTCGATCGCGCCAGCGTCACTGCAGCCAGCCGTCCGTTCAGGCCGCGAACTGTTTTCGAGTAAGGGCACGGTAGTATCGACGGATAACGAGTTGTCGTACAGCGACGGAAGAGGCCGATCGAGGTGATGGGATTAATTAGTCGTCGGTTCGGCGCTGATCGTCTTCGAGCACTGTCTGAGCTACCAGCTTGAGATCTGCAACGTCGACAGTGGAGGTGCTGGCCGAGACAAGAGTCGCGATGTTTGACAAGAGACGTCTCAGATGGTGAGCAACGGCGTATTCGGTCGATGGCGTAAAATAAGGAACCCCCCTCACTCAAATTTGACAATGCAACCGTCCGAGATGGGCAAGACGCCCTTTATGATTTTATCTCCCGTCGAGGTAGCCAGATTCTCTGGCAGGGGCTTCGCCGCTGGCGTGAGGGTGGGCCTTGGACGTGGGAGGGATGCTGCTACCAAATATGGGTCTGCATGGGAGAGAAACTAAATCGTCGACGGACATGGTGGGTCGGCCTAGTAACCCTGAAGTCCATCTGGCCGCGAGAAGCCCCTGAGACGATACGTTTTCGGGACTTGGGAGCCATCCGTCGTCTGTCCTAGTCTGTTGAGAAACTTGCGTTGGCTATTGTGGGCTTTCAAGCCCCCCCTAGAACACCATGTCCTGTCCTGGATGTATCCGCCGCCAGTGCAGGCCTGCGACGACCGGCCCTGAGCTAGTCTACGGGATGGCGGGTGGATGCACGCGGGAGACCGTCGACCAAGCCATCCTCTGCTGATGGTATATCATGGAATGAAAGCAGCTGGAATGCCTGTGACAGGAAACCAGTGCAGCTATCGCCAGATGCCTCGACTTTCTGCCTACCTATCATGAGGTACTAGCGAGGCCTAGATGAATCACCAAGCAAGTAGTACTTCGTAATCTCCAAACCTATGTACATTGCTGGAACC
The DNA here is from genome assembly GCA_023628695.1 of Nectriaceae sp. PG4201. Lineage (NCBI taxonomy): Eukaryota > Fungi > Ascomycota > Sordariomycetes > Hypocreales > Nectriaceae > Nectriaceae sp. PG4201. Next base: position 449,882 of record JAMAKE010000016.1, read on the forward strand.
TAAAATGTGAGGAGAGACTGTAAGCACGCTCTGCTCAAAGATGTCATCTCTCACTTGTTTGCTGGCCAATAAGTCTTGGAAAGCTATGGCAATAATGCGTAAACCGCCACAGTCATGCAAGCCGTGTCCTAAGCTCCGGCCGCATGGGAGTCTTGAATCGTGATCACCCCCCAACCTTGTAACACAGTCGCACATGCAATGGGCAACGGAGCTTGCGCACCTTGTGCAGTGGTGGAGAAATCCACTGTCTGTAGAGGATTCATCGCTAACCTCAATCCGTCTCCAGTGAGAGTTCGACGCCAGATGCGCCACCTGAGAATGACAAATGACTTCTGAGATGTCCACTCACCCTCAATGCCTAAAGCTTGGCAGGGTAGAGTCTGCCTTTGTCAAAGGTCAAGGACAGCTGTTCGTCCGCTTCAAGAAGACCAGGATCCAGAGGAACATGCCGTATAGGATGCGTTCATCAGGATTCCACCAAATCGGTTAGACTCAACGGCCTCTGCAGAAATCCCCGGGCATTCCAATGTGTTCTAGCGGCTGGCCAATCTCATTCGCGGACTCACAGGTTGCCATGTGCAGGCCAGCATGGGGATCCAGACTCCGTCTCCATCCAAGGGCGTTTCGGGATGTGACAGTTTTGCTCGTGGAATCCGACCGGGTTTGCAGCGCAGAATCGCGGCTAATAGCACCAAGGCCACCACAACTGAGACTGTGGCTTGACTTACATTGGGCACTGGTCATACATAGTAATCGATCAGACTGAGTTGCTGAAACTTCCAAGGCGGCGCAGCGGGCGGTAAATCTTGGAATGTGTTGTAGACAGAGGGATCCCGGGTTACTCACAACCCGTGAGGAACTGCCGGGCTTCGAATTCAGCAAGGAACGGAGTCCACTCATGATACGGCGATATTCAAAATGAATGCCGAATCTAGCGAGCGCTCACGTCGGCATCTATTACACAGGGTGGTAGGACAGACCTCGATTTCATCTGCTATGATCGGGGCCGTGCTGGAGGGGGTAAAGCGTCGGGCATTACCAGTGGAAGGGTAAAGATGATGATGAGACTAGACACCTGGGCTGGATCCTCACACTGTCATTGCTTGGAACGAGCCTCGGTGGTAGTATTCTCCTTTCAGAGAAATGACGAAACAACGGAAGGAGTGGATCTGAGCATCCGAAAGCTTGATCGTCGCTGAACCGTGACATGGCTTGTCCCGGTATTTGCGAGCTGTCGTTGAGAATGGTCAAACATCGTCACATCGCCCCATTATCAAGAAACCTCGTGGTGGTGCCCCTGAATTCGAAAGACCGGGGACCATCTAGGGACATATCCCATTGGCGAAATGCAGGTACCAGTTTCCGGGGTGTGTTGTTGGGATCTTGGGATCCAATGTCGCCGCAGAAGGGAGCAGGACTGCAGAAGTGGTGATTCGGCTTTATTTCTCCCAAGGTCCTGTACAGAAGCATGAGCTTAACTGTCCTGTTAGTACTTCAGGAAATGTCGTAGACTACGGAGGTTTGCGTTCCTGGTGCCGGGAGTCCCCGGCCAGAAAGCCTAGACGAAGCCCAGAATAGAGTTGGCTCTGTTTCCGCGTTGTAAGCTATCCAGGCTATCCCTCTCTAACTAGGGTAGGTAACATCGGGTCCTGGGGCAAGGTACGTCTCGCATCCGCGCAAGTTTCATGTCTGGCGGTGCACCGTAGGGGCAGGCCATGCTGCCATGGTGGGCGAGGAAACAACCTAAGGCTAGCTAAGTAAGAGACGCGACGGTTCGGGAGGCTAGATGTCAGGACACTAGAAATGGTTGAAGGAAGGGAATGGGGGTTGATTGGCAGTTTTCCCCCCTAGTTGCTGACCATTTCCCGGGGACCGTCTCCTGCGAGCTTGCTTTTTTTCCGCCTGGTGTGGAAAACAACTCTGGGGAGCGGCAGGTCTTGGCGTAGCTAGAAGAAGAAACGCGAAACAACGACAAGAAAACAAGAAGTGGAAAGTGGGAAGATCTTTGCAAATGATCAATGATCAATCCCCCGTAACCTGAGAGTTGGTAACAACGGGTACCTTCTCATAACCCACCTGACCGGCTGGAACCTGCACCTCGCCCTCCCCATCGGTCGAGTTTTTATTCCCTCGAGTTCAGGACAGTGCGACTCCGCTGGATGGCGTACTTGCGTAGGTACCTGCTTTCGCATCACTGAGTCGGCCGGCTGGGTTCCGGTCCGGCCTATGGAAGTCCTTAAAAACTCCAAAAGCGGAAGTTCTTAGAGAACAATAGGTTGGATCTACGGACGCCTTATCGGAACTTGCATCCAGGAATTACAGCTTCAGCTGCACGCGGGGCTCAATGTAGAACTAGTCAACGACGATACTGCTCGTCCTTTGCGATGCTCGTTCAGGCTTTCGCAGGCCGACCGAGATCGAGTCTGAACCGCCTGTTGGAGTTGTTCAAGTCCCCCACGCAAACCTGCCGCGATTCTGGCCAGAGGCTCTACAGACCTCTCTCTCAGTGGTGCCAAGTCAGCGACCTAGACAAGGTGAACCAGGTCAAACAAGCTGATCCGAGCTTTGAATCCGTACCGTCGCTGCCCGACCATGACGGTGCATCGCCAGTTCCAGCACGTCCAACCAGGCGATTGTGGGCGCCAAAAATTTTCCCCCCACTACCGAGCTTCAACTCCAGAGCGAAGCAGATCCGACCCTCCCCTCCTACAAAAACACGACAGAGAACCACCTTTCTGAAAGACAGTCCTTCCTCCATTCACCTGCTCTTTTCTTCTCCTACCCTTTCTCGCGCCTTTGCAACGACCGCCAAAATGTCCAACGAGATCACCCACGAGACCATCAAGGGTTAGTTTTGTACCCCGCGCTCCATCCCACTGCCCCTCCATGCCCGCAAATCTTCGTTGAAATGAGGTCACCGTCACTCCGACACCGCCTCTACCCTCGGATCGTCGCTCACACGCGAATGAACTCAATTGGATTCAAGCCTCTCATTGGGACTTTTCGGGTCCGAAGGAGCTATGTCATGAGCGAGCTTTGACCTGGATCCCAAGCGGGAAGAACTGGCAAAAAGCGTGAAGCGCATATGATTGTTAGCGAAAAGGCCTTCATCGTCACCCCACCTCGCGCTATCCCTCGCGCATCCTCAATCACGATGTCTTTTCGGTCGCATAGACTAACATATCTCGAAAACAGATGGCTGGTTCCGAGAGGAGTCCGAAATGTGGCCCGGCCAGGCCCAGACTCTCCGTGTTGAGAAGGTCCTCCACCACGAGAAGAGCAAGTACCAGGATGTTCTCATCTTCAAGTCCACCGACTATGGCAATGTTCTGGTCCTCGACAACGTCGTCCAGGTCACCGAGCGCGACGAGTTCTCCTACCAGGAGATGATCACCCACCTGGGAATGATGTCCCACCCCGAGCCCAAGAAGGTCCTCGTCATCGGTGGCGGTGACGGTGGTGTCCTCCGAGAGATTGTCAAGCACGAGTGTGTGGAGGAGGCTATTCTCTGCGATATCGATGAGGTAAATATACCGTAATGTCCTCTCCGTTACCATTGCTCACATAGATCAGGCCGTTATCCGCCTCTCCAAGCAGTACCTCCCCACCTTGTCGGCTGGATTCAACCACCCCAAGGTCAAGGTTCACGTTGGCGACGGCTTCAAGTTCCTTGCCGACTACAAGAACGAGTTCGACGTCATCATCACCGACTCCTCCGACCCCGAGGGTCCCGCCCAGGCCCTTTTCGAGAAGTCATACTTCGAGCTTCTCAACGGTGCCCTCCGAGAGGGCGGTGTCATTACTACTCAAGGTTGTATGTTCCCTTTTTTCTTGGGAAAGTAGTGGGGTCCCTAGGAACGGCGGTGTCGGGGAACCCCTAACAAGTGTCCGGGATCTCGATTGGTATCACACGGTACCCTTCCATCCTAGGGACTGCCCGAAGCAACTGCTGCTTTCCCAGCTGAGCTTCCGGTAGTCCCGTGTCGCATGTTTGAAGTTAATGATTACCGTCCGTTCTGCGTTGTACCTCTGGTTTACGTTTTTTGGAGCTCCCATACTGACTATCAACCCGCAGCTGAGAACCAGTGGCTTCACCTCCCCCTCATCACCAAGCTCAAGGCCGACTGCAAGGCCATCTTCCCCGTAGCTGAATACGCCTACACTACCATCCCGACCTACCCCTCCGGCCAGATCGGCTTCATGGTCTGCTGCAAGGACGCCAACCGCGACGTCAAGAAGCCTCTCCGCCGCTGGACTCCTGAGGAAGAGGACAAGTACTGCCGCTACTACAACGCCGACATCCACGCCGCCAGCTTCGTCCTCCCTAACTTCGCCAAGAAGGCTCTCCAATAGGTGGATACCAAGAGGTAAATCTCATGGAGAAAAAATAATTGGATTTGATGTTTTACGACAAAAAGGCAGGATCAAGAGGACATGGTTACTTGGATCAAATAGACTCGAGGGGCGGTATAAAAGTGTTTGGCCTTGCTACGCAGTAAGGTCTCGGTTACGTCGTTTTATGATAGACTTTTGCCCCTATGTTGCTCCCAGTGATGCATATGAAGACTCAACTTTCTATCCATCGCGGTCTGCTCTGAATTTGGAATCGACCATTTTCCCAAGCATACTCCTACCCCTTCATGATACAATCTTATATTACGCCTTTTCGCGCCGATAAGCCTTATTTCGGCTCCTCCAAATCAGGCTCCTCATATTGTACCTTGCCTTCACTGACATCCGGATATACATCGAATCGCCGTTGTGTGTTCAGGGGAATGTTCTTCCTCGTCTCGGCAATCTTTTGGGCATCAAGCTCCCACTCGATAATGGTCTCTTTCTCTTCTGCCTCAGTAACCACCTTCGCCATGGGGTCAATGACCAAGCTGTGTCCCCAGGCATGATAATCGGCCTCCAGATCTCGGGCCGGACTACACAACGCAACGTAGAGCTGATTATCCACAGCACGGGCCTGACCCAGCAAACGCCAATGCAGCGGGCCGGTCGTAAGGTTGAAGGCTCCCGGATAGATGAGCACGAAAGCACCCTTGCGGGCCGCGATGGTGGCGAGCTCTGGAAACCGCACGTCGTAGCAGATGGCGACAGCGATTTTGCCATACTCCGGCAGGTCGACGATGGTGAGCTTGCTGCCCGGGCTAAGGATGTCGGATTCGCGGAAGGTTATCTTCCCAGGGATGTCGATGTCGAAGAGGTGCACCTTCCGATGGCTAGAGAGCAGCTTGCCATCAGGAGCAAAGATCAAGCTCGTATTGTGGTACCTTTTGGTAGAGGGGTTGTATTCAGGAATGGATCCGCCAACGAGGTAGACCTGGTTATCAGCGGCCATGGCGGAGAGGGCGTGGTATGAGGGCGCCAGTTCGCGCGACGGTGAGGAAGGGAGCAGTGTCTCTGCATACTCCGGGAAGTACTTGGTGCCGTACGGCGAGTTGAAGCACTCTGGTAGGACGACGATCTTGGATCCTGATGATGCGGCCTTGGCGACATATTCTGCAGCGTGCTTGAGGTTCGCGTCCTTGTCGGCGCCGCAGGCTAGTTGGATGCAGGCCAGCTTGACGGGCTGCTTAAGGACGGGGCTGTTGGAGGTCGACATCTTGCGGAAGGCGGGGATATTGAAGAGGGGTGGCAAGCTTCGGAGGGGAGATGACGAGACAAGGGCTTTTGATATTATAGTGAAGCGACGAAGGGAAGTTCGCATCGTTGGGATTAGGAGGAGGAGAGGCGGGCTTCGGAGGGATGTAGTGGTGATCTCGAATGTGTGCAGACAGGCCCGGACGCACCAAGTCCGACGAGTTGCTTCATCGGACTGTCGACTCCGGTGACGGAGTGTGGAGGAAGTGGAAGTGGGGGCGGGGGATTCGGAGCTGTCATCGGGATTCAACGGCCATTGAGTGGAAGTGGGCTCCTGCAACTAAGCACCTTCGATACTATTCTCACGCTCGAATACAGGTGCGTGGTTCTGTGAATTTCTGCATGAGTTTATTGATCGTATGTAACGATTTGGTTCTTGCCGAATCTGTGTCGCCATCAGAATGTTCCCACCGCCTTCCGGGGAGGAAAGTAGCTACCTCCGACAAAGTCGTCATAGTTTTCTCTTGAGAGTCGACGGGTTACACTGATCTACGGCTACTCACGGCTCGGAGATGGAAACATCTGATATGTCTACAAGACGAAACTGGAATAAGAGGGCATGTCCCTCCCCCAGGATGTGTTATTGAAAACCCCAGAGCTGAAAATAAACGGGCGAGAACCGCGAAGTAGTTCTAACCTGCACGATTCCGTCACATCTTAGCTCTAGGGTAGGGGTTCAGCAAAATGGGGTGACACCAAGGCACTGGGTAGGGGGTTCTGATAACATAAAATGGGCTAACATTGATAAAGGCTTTGATGGCTTGATATGCGCGTGGGGGAAAGGTGCATCCATTCTTGCGACTTGTTTTTGAGCGTCCGGGGTAATTCGTGGAAGCTGGCTAAGAACATTTGTCGTTGCAGGATGGTCTGTAAGCCTTGGCGTCACCGAGTAGACGATAACACTCTCATCTCGCGTCTTCCCACACATAATAAGGTGGGAACCAAGGCTCTCAAGACACCCCAAAAGAACCCAAAGCCCCCCAAGTAATGGTATTAGGATATAGAGCGGTAAATTTAACACCAAGCTTTACTATAACCGCATGTTCTGTTGCGAGTCCTTCCTTCTGGGCTATCTATGAAGCTTACGCTATCTGGGTAAGGTAAAGCATAAGATCGGGAAGCTCTATGAATGAGATCCTAAAATGGATGTAACGAGATCGCTCCCTCTGCTCTGAATGGTCCCAGGCTGGCTTATCAGCGAGTGCTTGTCCTCGTGATGGTTCGGGGGATCGTAGATCGCGGCGGTGTGAGTGGGTTGGCGGGATGAAAGCAGACGAGGCTATGCTAAGCGCGCTTGCAGCCACGCCATCATTCAACTTGTCCCCCACTAAAATGAGCCACCTATCCGTCAAGGCAAACAAGGCATCGACATGCACTCTCCCTCCTTCATTCAACATCCCAACAGCGGCCTTGCTCTGTCCTAAGAACAGATCGCTCGTCTGCCTTCTGCCATGACACGCGTCTATGTCTACACCTCGGCCCTGGTGGCCTTTGCGGCTGGTACGTTCGTGGATCCCTATCCAGCCAGGCAATGACGTCGTCGCAACCTTGCGGCGCAGACAGGGAAGAGGACACCGCAGCTAATTTGCGACAGCAACCGCGATGATCGTTGCGTCGATATGGGTTCCCCAATGGGTATCCTACTCGGTGACGGCCACCGACGGCGAGAAATTCGAGAAGCACATCGGCCTACATAGGAGCTGTTCGAATCTTGACAACCCACCGTGTCGGGATTTCCCGTACAAAGAGCTGTGCCAGGATGGAGAACGATATTTCTGTTCCATGTGGAGGACTGTTGGCTTTATGGCTTCGTTTGCGACCATCCTATGCCTCGCTGGTATTGTGTCGTTTCTCGTCATTATGAGTGGCGGGAAGTACAAGCGCGAGACTGGATGGCCTTTCGTTGGTGTCATGTTGACGTTGGTTGCTGTCGTCGAGTTTGTGATCATTTCGATCGTGGTGAGTATACCAAGTCGGTGTTTGTAGCCCAGTGGTTTAATGCTAACGGCAACAGGCCTACCTTTACGAAAACGATGATCAGTTTACTATTCCTGGCTGGAACCTCGATGTCTCCTTCTACATGAGCACCGTCAGCGCTGCCATATGTCTACTTTCTGCCGCTGGCATCGCCGTATCAGCATATTTGCTCCCTCCTGAAGAGGGCTACGACTTTTTGGACGATCCCCTCGATGCTTAAGCTGGACCAGTACCGTTAGTGGGGACTCACTTTAACCTCACTGGTGTCGGGAATTTCTCTTCTTCACTTTAGCTTCAGCTGAAGTATCATTATAGGGCATCAAAGAAAAATCAGGCGTTCGGCATGGGTTCCTGGGTAAGAAGTCTTCATCGCCCGCAGCGTGCATACGACCTCGGGTGTTTAACATATGGTTGGCGAAAGCATTAGATCCGTGCATATTTTTCGCTAGTAATGAGAGATATAATCCGTAGATGCACCCGTGATACTTACGAAGTGAATGTGCATGCATACTTTTCTGGTAAGATTGTGTTTAAGCTAAAGTTGATCTTTGTGTGTACTTAATGGCGAGCGGTAAATGCTTCGCGTGCTAAGTGGGTTGGTATCGTTTTTGGAGCTTTAGAACTCAACCATCTTGACAAATAACAGAAAAAACTATTCTTGGATATTCGTAACAGAAAGTCATTGCATTCAATACCACAGCTCTTGAAGGGTATACCTTTCATGTGTTATATATGCAAGGCTGCCTTGCCTGTCTTATCCGAGGCGGGGAATAAGAATTCCCCCCACCTCAGATAAACTTGAACTTCGACTTATAAACATCAGCATTAGCAGGTCAACCTCAAGCTACAAGCATAAACATCAAACCGCCGGAGCATATGATCTAGACAACGGTATCTCAGTACAAGCATAGAACCAATCATAATGACCACAGAAGGCCTCACCCCAGAGCAACTCGCCGCCTTCAACCGCGACGGCTATCTCATAATCCCCCAAGCTCTCAGCCCTTCAACCGTCGCATGGCTCCTCTCAGAAACTCATCATCTCCTCAATTCCTTCTCTCTCGATGACCACCCCCTCACCCGCTTCTCCACTGGCCAAAAGTCCGAACATGTCGGCGATGACTACTTCCTGACGTCTGGCGACAAGGTGCGCTTCTTCTTCGAGGAGGACGCCTTCGACGAAGAGGGCAAATTGACTAAGCCCAAGGCCCGCGCTGTGAACAAGATTGGGCATTATCTGCATGTTTTGTCGAAGCCGTTTGCGGGGCTGATCGATGAGGAGACGACGAAGGGGAGGGGGGAGGTGAGTCCTGCGGCGGTGGCGAGGAGTTTGGGGTTTAAGGATGCGAGGTGTTTGCAGAGTATGATTATTTGCAAGCAGCCTGAGATAGGCGGTGCGGTGCCGCCACACCAGGATTCAACATTCCTGTATACAAACCCGCCCTCCGCTGTGGGATTTTGGTACGCGCTCGAGGATGCCACCTTGGAGAACGGGTGTCTGAGCTTCCTACCTGGCTCGCACCGCTGGGCACCCGTCGAGCAGCGACTGGTCCGAAAGCCTGCGGATGCAGGGACGGAGATGGTCGAGAACGATGGTCCGCGGTTCCCTCCTGGTAAGGAATATGGTGTATCAAAACCAGACAGAGAGGGCGAGTACGTGCCTGGAGAGGTCAAGGCCGGCGATTTGGTCTTGATCCATGGGAACTTGTTGCATAAGAGTGAGAAGAACACGAGCCAGAAGGGGAGGATCATCTACACGTTCCACATCATTGAGGGTGAGGAAAGGGACTATGACAAGAGGAATTGGCTACAGCCGCCACAGGAAGGCTTCACGAAGCTATTCAAGTAGACCAAACGCGGTGGTCCTGTTCTGAAGACATTCGAAGATCTTCTCGACGTGAATTTGTATTGGGGACGCCCCCTTGAGCCAATATCTAACAAAGTCGTGAAACCAAGTAGAGTGACAAGCACTTCCGCGGGTATCTAACTAACATGCAGCTGGTCCCGACATGATTGTTACAACAGTCTATACAATCCCATTAAAAAAGCGCCATTGCTATGATCGCATAGCACTGCTAGCCCTTTTCATTTTGCATTAATCCGATTCATCACCACTCTCTTCGTCCGAGCCTGACTCAGATGAGGACGACGAGCTGCTCGACGATGTCTCATAGCCATTTCCTTGCTGCGCTGTCGCCTCCTCCTCCTCCTCCTCATCACTTGACTCGTCTGATGATGAACTGCCAGTGCTGCTCGTTTCTGAGCCGCTCTCGGACTCGGACTCTGAGCTGCTGTCGTCCATATTTGCAGTACGGAGCTTCCGCCGTCGCTTGCCGGCGCCGTCGTTGAACTCCTTCACCCTCTTGTCGGTGTCGGTGGATGTAGTGTTGTTTTCGCTGGCGGCGATGGTCCCAGTTGATGATGAGGTGGTGCTAGTCTCAGTCTGGCCGCTCTCGCCGCTCTCAGATAGTTCGTCCAGGACGAGCTCTGCTCGTAGACGCTTAACCAACCGTTGGATGATTAGCTTGCCGTCTTCTGAGTTTGCGACATACTCAGCCTCAGCAAACCCTTTCCTCTTCTGCCCCGCTTGTTGTGCGTCTAGGAACCGGGTGAGTATGGTCTCATATCGTTCCTGTATGGTGTCGACGTCCTTAGTGCCTTCCGGAAACCCAGCCTTTCCGTCCGACTGATCTTTGGCCCTGGTCTCGAGGGCCGTTTCGCGTAACCGCATCCTTATAAATCCCTTCAAGTCTTGAATGTAGTCGTAGAAGGTCTCAATGTCGGCAGCAGGGATTCCGTCAGCATCGAAGACGTGTTTGATGAGAGCGGATTGGTGGTTCTTGTTGAACTTCCAGCTATCCCTAGCAGTCTTCCATAACCTAAGATATTCCAACGCCGGGCAGAGGTCGGTTATAGGTGGGGGTGCTTTCTTCTTCGCGGGGCCCTTGCTCTTCTTGAGTGTTGCGGTCTTGGAATCGGTGCCAATTGGGTTGTTTCCGTACTTGGTGGGAGTATCAGCGAAGGTAACTGACTTCTGCTTCCTCAACTGTCCTTGTCCGTTCCGGCCGGGTGTGGTCTGAGTCTCATCCCTTCGTGGTCGCTTAGCAACCTGCGAGGAATTCGCAGCCGGCGGGGCGTCGAGTTTTCTTTTGCCTGGGCTGCTGCTTGGGTGCCCAACACCGCCGGTTGGGCCACCGGTTGCGGGCTCAGATGCAGCAGCAGGTTGCTTGAGCTTCAAGCCCAATCTTTTCCAGGCCGGCACCTGCTGCGCTGGCGAGTTCCCGGTGGACGAGAACATCTTGGGTGGGAAATGTGATTCAGTGAGAGCCAGGGAATGGGGGGAGGGGACAATGCGCTTCGAAGCCTTTCACTCGCGCTGTCGGATTTTTTTCTGCTGGGATCCTGGGTTGAGGACGCTGAAGGACGGTGGGCTCGGGGCCTATAGGAGTCGATACTCGCTGGACATGCGATGGATTGCAATTCTGCAGGTTCTTATTAGCGCAGCGCAGGTCGAGTGCTGTGCGTTGTTGGATATGGGTCGGGTCGGAATTCTTTGATGTTGGCTTGCAACTTTTTTCTGGGGGCGTTATCGATTGAGCAGGGATGCCCCTCGAAAGTGGGCTACATGACAGTATTATTTGGGTGTTCTAAGGGCACTATAACGATACATATGATGATAATTGCCGAGGGAAATATCACTGGAGAAGAGGCCTGAAGACCGAAGAAGTCTTCTACATAATTTACACCTAAAATTGATGAAAGTCTGCGATGTGATAACTTATGTGTAACGTGAAGACTCGGGAAAAGGTGTTCGGTGATTGTGTCACCTAACCGGAGCTTGGACTAAGATACAAAAGTAAATTGTTAGTGCCTCATAATTATGTAATCCAGGCGAGGCATCAACTCAGCCTTCCCATTGAGCTTCCGTTGCCTCGTGTGCTCTAGGCAAGCTGTGCTAACGCGTCGATCTAAAGAGCTTCATTCAACCACCACCGCCACCGTTTTGTTCCTGACTCCCTTCATTCACAACGGCGCAACTCTCATTTGAGCTCCTGCAACTGAATTTCCCTGCCAAACGAACTTCAAGCACCACCAGCCCTCAAGATGTCGGGTACGTCAAGCTATCACCAGCATCCAACTTCAAACCTACCTATCTCAGGAGTATGGGAGCTTAAACTAACCTGGAATACTCATAGCTGGAGCTTATGACCGACATATTACCATTTTCGCTGACAATGGTCGGCTGTACCAAGTCGGTATGCGTCTCTCCGACCTATCCCTTACCTCGAATGGCGCAACGATGCACACTCCTCGATGACGTTGAGCGAGCCGCTGGACAACAAAAATGCTGACCTATCGGCATAGAATATGCCTTCAAGGCAATCACAGCTGCGAACATCATGTCCGTGGGTGTAAGAGGCAAGGACTGCGCAGTCGTCCTATCCCAGAAAAAGGTTCCGGTAGGTTTGATACCGTTTGACAACGATTCCTGGTCGAGCTGTTGCTGGAACGAAGCTGAGATGAAGGATACAGGATAAACTTATCGATCCAGCCTCTGTGTCGCACATTTTCCAGATCTCTCCCTCGGTCGGCTGCGTCATCACAGGCTCAATCGCCGATGCCAGAGCATTTGCACAAAGAGCCCAGGGAGAGGCTGCCGAATTCCGATACAAGTATGGTTATGAGATGCCAGCTGATGCTTTGGCGAAGCGTTTGGCCAACATCAGCCAAGTCTACACTCAGCGAGTAAGCAGATTCAGCTGTCATCATTCACAGTTCAATTAGGGTGCTGACATCAACCCCAGGCTTACATGCGCCCATACGGTGTCGCTACCACCTTGATCGCCCTCGATTCGGAATTCGGCCCTCAGCTGTTCAAGTGTGATCCTGCGGGATACTACATCGGATACAAGGGTACGGCGGCAGGTCCGAAGCAACAGGAGGCGTTGAACCACCTCGAGAAGAAGCTGCGAAACAAGGATCATGCTGAGGGCACTTGGGAGGATGTGGTTGAGTTGGCAATCACGACGCTGAGCACCGTCCTCAGCATGGACTTCAAGAAGGGAGAGATTGAGATTGGAATTGTTGGCGGCCCCCGAGCAGATAGCGAGGAGGGAACCGAAGCTGGGTTCAGGATGTTAACCGAAGACGAGATCGACGACCGGTTACAGGCCATCGCGGAGAAGGACTAAGGTGATGTTGAATAACGGCCGACGTTGGGTGAGTCGGTGCATCCTGTTGAGCGGGTGCAGAGCCATGATTCGTCGACCGCGGCAGCGACGGTCTGGTTCCAAGAACGTGGCCTATGCAGGGGGAACAAGCCCCTTGGTCCCATAATCCACAACGGACGTGGGCTCGTGGACCCTCGTTCTGTGTCTCAGTAGCTATCCTAACCTTTTTGCAATACATTTAGAGCTTCCGGAAAGAATTCGCGCGTCTGGTGGTCCAATAGTGGTGAAGAAAGCCTTGTGCTAGAAGAAAGAAGCCCAGAGTGGGGCGCGTCGATGAAGTTGGCTTGCGTAGTGACGCCGTAGTCTGCAATGGTCGGACGGTGGAACAGGTGTGGGAGCACCGTCAAGGCGAACCCGTCCAAGCCATCAACTCGATCAGATCTAGCTGCATCGCTGGGGTCTTACCTCTCTCAGGTAAGCGCCGATTTGAAGCTCCGGGCGCCGTTGGCCGTTGGGAAGAGGACCAAACTATTGAGACGTTGAAGAGTCCACCCACACTGGACCAACAAGACAACCCCCATAGCAAGCATCGTGTAGCGCGCCACAACACACCGACTGCAGGTAATGGCGACTTCCTTTTTCGAACAGACTCAGCCTCAGCCTCGTCCAATTGATATCGAAATTGATATCGAAGTTGACCGCGATGACGATGATGACAACAAGCCAGGGGGGGATGGTACGGCCGCGTGAGCATGGGGCATACTCTGGTCACTCATGAATTGGGCTTCAGTTCATCATCCCCATGATCCTTCCAAGCCCTGTGTCCCAATAAACAAGCTGGCGTTCCATTTCCTTCCATTGCCCTAGGGTTTGCAAATCTGCAAACTCCGTCTCGCCCATCTCCGTCCTTTCCTCTTCTAGCGGCGTTGACGCAACTATCCAATCTCGATGCAGCAGTCGCTTCTAAAAACTCCATCCTCAGCCCGCCTCAAAACCTCGTTGGAGGTGACATCCGCGCGCCTATTGGTCCTGAGGCGCCGACTATCCCGCAAACCAGGCCCGGAGCCTTTCCTGTTTGGGCCGCGCTAGTGGTGTCCCGACTTAGCTGAGTCGGTCCACCGTCACCACCATCCAGCATCCAGTATATGGCATCCACCACAATTCCCATGCCAGCCTTTTTTCAATGTACAGGCGCAGGTACTGGGAGGTGCAGTTTTGTGTGTGCTTGTACGGTGTAGCCCCCTGTCGATGACAGGCGTGCTCGACATGATACCACCCACTTTCGGAGTTTGACCCACGCGACCTAGACCAGCAGGGCGGCGTCTCGGCGCCTGTCGTTTGAGGTTAGGATTGAGGTTGGGGATTAATGTGAGGATCGAGGTTGGGGCATGTGCTGCCGGCATTCGCTTAGGGGCTTGAGAAGGCTCTCACGCACCACCCACCATGACGTGCCGGCCCTGCACGCTCGTCCAGGGGGAATAGGGCTGAAGGACCACAGCGCGAGGCTTGAAGCCTTTCTGTTCGACGGGGGGGCTTTTGCCACAGCTCGGCCGGGGTAGTCTCAGTTTTGAGCTTGGAAGGGTCCCGAGGAGTGGAGGCTGCCATGGACACTCTCGTTGGCGCAAGGCTCCGTTGCAGCTGTGGTCGTGCAAACGTTGGCTTGTGTGCAGCAGCCGTGCTAAGGTGCTAGAGGGTGAGGGGAGGGGCAGCCCTAGCCGTTCGCTCCCGCCGGTGGAGAGCTCTGGTAGTTTTCGCCGATATTGACACTTGACTCTTTGATAGGGTTTTGGGATTTACCAATTGGGAGGCCTTCGGTGATCATCGTGATATACAAAAGGGATGCCGGACGCTTCGCATGATGGAGAGTTGTGTGGACAGGTTTCCAACGACAAGTTTCAAAGCAATTGTCTAGTAATCCGTCATGATAGAGTCTCCTTAAACCATTCTGCCCTCTCTGTTTCTCTGCTCGAATTCTTTCGTTTCTATTTACACCTATATTTGACTCCTACGACATCTCCAATCCTCAAACTGCGACGCAATAATCCCCCCCCCAAAAAACTCAGTCATATTCCTAACTCTGCGAAAACAATGGACGGATGTACGTTTTGTCTGCCCGGAACGAAAGGACTCCGAGGAGTTCCCCTGAAAGCGGAGTGACTAATGCGGAGCCTTGGTTTCCCCCTCATACAGACAACGAGTATCGCACAGCACGGGTTGCTGAAGTCCTCTCCGATTTTCGAACTCTGCAGTATTACATCGCTGCAGCACCGGTCGACCCCGAGAATGCGGAGGACTACTACACCGAGGGCTGGGCGGCGCTTCGCCAATGTGCACTGGATGGACAGCACATTCTGGAGTGTGCGGCAGATACCAGCGTGCCCAGCGCCCAGGGTGGCGAGGATGAGCAGACAAAGGCCGAGCTCAAGCAGTAAGTTATCTGTCTAGTCGCCGGGTGGGGACTCTGGAGTGCTGATGAGAGGGAAAAGGGTCTTGCTCGACGCGTATGCGAGACGGCATGAGGGGCAGAAGATCTACTTGCGCCAAGCGGCGGCGCAGAGATGGATTGAGTATCGAGCGCAGGCACTACATAGCGGACAATCATCATCTCGAATAGCCGCTCAGCTTCGCGCATGCGATCAACAACTTCGTACAGTACGACTTTTTTCAACAACACCTTCACAAACCCCCCGAGCCACCACAGCTAACATGCAAAAATAGGAGCTAGCATCTATTACGGACGAGGCCATCTACAACGAACTCAAAGCCTCGGACCAAGTTATGGGCCGCTGGACGGCTGAGGACCCCAGTCTCCGGAGAGTCTCGCGATGGCTGCAGGCACGCCGATAGAGACGTTGAAAACTTGCTGGAACAAGGAACTTCACGCGAACATCCTGACCATCACGACCTTCTTGAAACCCTTTGTTCTCTTCTACGATCGTAATGAAAACATCCCACGGCCGACAATTGGGACGGAGTTGTTGGAGGGTAAAACACACGCATGGATGTAAAACTATATACATATCTTTTCCTGGGTCTTGGATTAGTGGGCATGGGGCTCTGGCATGGGCAAACATATAGAAGGGCTTGGGAATAAGCCTTTGGGAATGACTGGAATCCAGTTTAATATAACTGCCTGGTGCAGAAGATTTCAAAATTGTTTACTTACACCAAGAAGTGACGTTGAAAGGACGGGTAGGAAAGGGGGAGGTTACATCGTATTCGTCTCTCTCTCATTCTTGTATGAATCATAGTCTCATAATTGAGTATTGAGCTTTGAATCGAATTATTATTAACTTAGGAAAGAACATAGCTTTGAGTATAATTCTGAGACTAGTTTACAGATTTGTTTCGGCCTTTGCAATCATCTAGTTATGTGAGCAAGTCGAACGACCGTGGTTTCATTCATCCACATCGAATTTTGACGTATAATCAGAGTATCGAAAGTGGAGTCGTTGTCAGCCTTCGGAGAGAATGAGCCAATCCCATGAAGCTATCTTGATGGAAACGCAAGTGTCAAGCCACTTGATGGAACTGTATTATGACTTGCTTTGGACACACAGGGCAATGCCACCCAACATCAGAGCCATTCCAGCGCCGGTATCTGTGATGCTTTAGATCGTGATATGCCCATACGAGATCGGCGGTGGGAATAGGAGTTACCTTTGCTGATCACTTTGCCTTCGACGTACCATTCCCCCAGCACCGTAAATAGAAACGCCAAGGTGTTCACAATCGGGACAGTCAAACTCAGTTCTAGTTTTCGCCATCAGTCAATCTACAACATGCCATTGGACAGTGCCACGTCCCGATCGACAGCACCCTCCGTAAAAACGGCTCCCAGGGGGGGACTCACCCGCCTGTCCAATGAGCAGGAAGAACCACACACTGCCAGTCAGATTCAGCACCAAGGGGACGGCATATCTCGGGTTCCTCAGCAAGTCCACCACTGCCAGAACGGCGCCGTAAACCTTGCTCCTCAGCCAACTAGCTTTGACGGCGGGGGAATCCAGCACGGGATGCGCAGGCGGGTTGTGCGTCCGAGCTGCCCGGCGGATGAAGGGGGTGGTCAAGCCCCACGCGAGACCAACGAGGATAAAGCTTAGGATGTAGTTGACAACGGGCGGCTCGGCGTCGTCTGCCATGGCTGCAGGAGACGGAGTCTGGAGCGGCTGGGCAAGGCTCTCGAGGTTGCAGGAGAGTTCGCGAGGTGAGATGTGAGATGTGAGAGATGTGGGTTTTGTCAGCCCTGCGAGGCCTGTGAAGCTGAGCCTTAGGTTTGTGGAGGTTTAAGCCGCCGGATCGTGGCTGGCGTCAGGCTATCGATAGGTGTGGGGCGGGTTATTGTGGGTTCCAGTGGCTAGTGGGGGGGCTTTGGTGTGGCAGCGCCTCAATGAGTTGGGCTGACCCATGCCACCCCACACCTTCCCATCGATTCCCATTGGGTGCCTCAGCGCCAGTAGCGCGCATCTTAGCCGCACTGCCGCCATGTTCAGCGCCACGAATCGGTCCAGCAGAGCGGTACACAGCAGTGCGGACCCAGTGTGCTGGACCGTTGGACCCCCTGCTCAGCTGGACATGGTTCTGACGTTCGCCATCAACACCATTAGAGCCTCGTGAGCCTCTCAATGCAGGGGCTCTGGAGACATGGCAGGTCATATGCCACGTCGAAGCCGTTTATGAGTCTTGCGTTCACTGCGCTGATTGCTTGATGGCTAGACCCGCTCATGACGAGAGCGAGCCAAGACACCGATCGTTTGCTTGCTTCTCCCTACAAGGCCAGCCAGCCTCTTGTAATGGCCAACGTCAAGATACATCGTATATCTCCGAGCGGTGGCAATGGGGTATCAGTGTACTGTTCGCATCGAACGATTTTCCACGCGGGGAGTCGGGGACAAAAGAGGTTCAGTCCGCAATCCGGCACCCTCCACGCTCTCCTCATCATAATCGGCTTGTCAGTCGACGGAGCAGGCCGATGCAATGGAAGTTGGCGAGGAGTTTGTATTTTGCAAAGTCTGCAGCATGACCTACGTTTCGTGCCAGGCGGGTTCTCGTAGACCATCTGCCAGTTGGCCATTTCTTCCATGCTAACCACCTCGATGGTCAAGATCTACTGAGACACTCCAGATTCCTCCCTCAGAGAGAAGTAGTCTAACTCTACATCTCACGGGACTTCGTGTTTCCCACGCGACTCCCCACGCCCTTCCGAGACGCGTCTTGATGTCATGGACAGGTTCATGATTCATGAGCGGGACAACCCGGCCCCGGGCCTGCTTGCTTTTGGCCCATGTCCAGCCCGTTACAAGCGCGGAGCTTTTGCACCGGAAGCTTCCTTAATTGTCATTGATGAGATGGAAATCTGCTACCGCTTTCCAAGCCTTCGTCAAGGTTCTAGGAGGAATTTTCACGGTTACGTCGAGTGCTTGCCTTTTGCGCAGTAGAGATCTGCTAATCAGGATAGCGGCTGTGATCGGGACTTTGATCAGGACTTTGATCAGGCTATCAATGGTATGGAATGGAGTTAATTGGCCTGTCTGTGCGTTGTTGAGCGATCAGTGACGCCTTTGAACTGATTCTTTGCTCCCATCCCCTGCGTTGGAATAACGTCGGCAGTTCAAGACCCAATGCTTCACCTAATCATTATCGAAAGTCAGCTTGGGGATCGCTTGGTATACAATGCACGGTCCAGATGGCGTTTCGTGAAGCATCGTCGATACCCGACGGGAAGCTTAGATCCTCCAATCTATCGAGATAGATCGGACCCTTTCTAACGGCAAGCGTCTGCACGTTCCCCCTTAATCCGGGGTAGACGTCACGACTCAACGAGTTCTTGCCTAAAATGGAATCATCAGTGGAGGCAGTCTTACTGTAGATGCGATGTGCCGTCTCTTAGACTGTCGAAAATGCATTGACCGATCAATCGACGAGGTCATCGATTGCGTCAATGAAGTTGATCTCTCCGTCGCATCGCAGAAGTTCATCCGAGAGAAGAACGGATAGCAGAACGATAGTTGCTATGGCGTGTATAAGAAGGAGTGATTCTTCCTGCTGAACAAGATATCTTCCCATCAAACTCACCCCTTGCATTCCATTGAATAGTTACAACTTCACCTTACACACCTTTAAACTTCATTTTTCATCATCATCATGTCTGAGGCTCAAGTCGCTGGCGGCCACAAGGCTAACCTTAACAACCCAAACACCTCCAAAGAGTCTAAGGAGAACTCCAAGCGAGTTCTAGAGGAGCAGTACGATGGTGGCGATGGTAATTCTTCCGCAGTCAACTACAAAATTATGGTCTAACAACCTTTAGTCCCGAAGGCCGGCGAGAAGGCTGACAAGAACCCTGGCAACGTTGCCGGCGGTCTTAAGGCGTAAGATCTTCTCAATTCCTTTTATAATAAGAAAATATTGACACGTTACAGCACATTGAATAACCCCAATGTCTCGGATGAAGCGAAGGAGTCCGCACAGGATCGTTTGGACAACATGTAACCTGTTATCACTATCTATCCGATAGAAATCATAAACTAGCAGCACAATTTCCACTAATTTGTGTTATCGAACTCGATCATCTTCCCACGTGAAAATGAATTTTAGCACAATATGAGGGGAATAATTTCCACATCTCCAATAATGACAGCAGTAAAAAAAGATGTTATGAACAAGATTTGATACTATGCTGATATCTATGCCTTGCATACACCCTTAATAGGAGTCGGTAGCAATATTCTTGATATTTACAGAAATACTCACATCTGGTAATGCATGTATCAATGCTTGTCCCATAAGACTTTCACCTGATTTCATCTCTCAATTTTCGGGTTGGCTTTACACCTGGGTCATTGCAATGCCAATTGCCTGCCCTCAGACTCACGCTGCATTCTAATCTTCCCACACATATTTGTAAGGATAGATTTACCTTTTCCTTGGTAAATCCTCTGCTATTGCGATTGCTAAATTTATATAGATGGTGATTTGCTTACACGTGTGTAGTTAATATCACTACATTTTTTTTATGATTTAGGTGTTGCTGACATTCATTGAAACATGCAACCGTTGTCGTCACCTTACGTTCACGGAGTACTGCTACTCAAATGTGTGTATGCATGTATTCTACTACTAAAGATCATCAATCCTGTAGAATACGGCTCGTAATCTAGCCCCAAAAACTCCATTAGAAGATCCAACAAACGCCACGCCAACCTTTGCCCGATTCTCTACTTTCGGAGGGGCAAAACTATACTATGAATCGCTCAGTGCATCCACGTCAAAGTCACCAGAAGCCTGGTAATTGCCTCTTCATGAACTCATCGAGTTTCAGAATAATCGTTAAGCGCCACACACACCGCACCTCGGTGGTGCCCATTATACTGACGAATAATTTGTTGACTATGCAGCTCCCATAATCGCGCGTAGTGATCGGAGCAAGCGGTCACCAGATATGCCGAGTCAGCACTAAAAGCGCAGTCCCATACCCAGCGCTGGTGCCCAGTGAGCGTCGCCTCTAAGGGGTAGGGCCTCGGCTCCTGATCTGGAGATGGTTCAACGTTCTTAACCTCCCAGATCTTGGCAGTGTGGTCTGCGCTGCAAGTCGCCAACTTCTTTACGTCAGGAGAGAGGAGAATACGGGTGATGTATTCTTTATGGGCATTGAAGTGGGTTACAGGGACCAGCTGTGTTCGGTCAAAGTTTTGGATGAGGTTCCACACAAAGACGTTACCCTGAGGAGTCAGTTAATACAACACCTGGATAAATGAGGGAAGTCGGTACATACAGCATTATTTGCGGCACAAAGCAGGGAGCCGTCGCTGGCGACAGTCACGCTGGAAACCGAGACGTCCTCCTCTGGGATGAGCTCATGCGAGCAGTTGTTCTCTGCCAAATCCCAGACTCTTACACTGCCCGAACGGTCGCAGCTGATAATTTCACCTTGGTTGGGGTGAATCACGACATCATTCGCGGGGCAGCCATGGTTATAACTTCGCTGGATGGTCCCTGACCTGGTCTCCCATATCTTGACCGTGCCATCTTCAGAGCTTGTGACCATCCATTTTCCTTCGCAATGGAAAGCGACGCCGGTGATGTTTCCCGTGTGACCTTCAAATGTCAATAGTGGGTTTGGATTCGTGGATTTGATGTCGTAGAGCTTGACCGTGTGGTGCCCCGCCGCGGCAAGGTATCGTTTATCAGGAGAGATGCATAGGCGATTGACTTGGGAATCTGGATGCTGGATTGTGCGAGAGCAAATACCCGAGAGGGCTTCCCAGAACCTGTATTCTGCTGTTAGTAAGGAGCCTGCCACTTGAGTCGCGCGTCGCATCGAACCTGATTGTGTGGTCGTATCCCGCTGCGACTTGTTAGCCTGTGATGTCTGATTGACGAAGAAGGTACAAGAGGAGTTACCTGTGCAAAGAATGACGGACATGGCGAATGATTTCGTAAAGTTACCTGGAACCTCGGCTCATCGTAGGATGCAATTTGGGAGGGGGGAGGTGGTTGACGTGGGAAGGCTTGTCGCGAGGTCCCCCTCTGGGACCTGACTTCTGCAAGGCTGACGACGTTAAGGTAGTTGCTTCCATTCCTAAATTTGGCCTCCCACAGGCTAGTATCACGAATTGCATATAGCGGGGCGCGCACTCTGGGGTGGAGTATATGGTGCCCCTAGCTCATGGCCTATGCCCACATCTCTTATACCTTTACTTCGTAACCACCAACATCTCAATGAGCTGTTTGACCAACGAAAATTACTCGCCGCTCGGAGGGCCGGGTCAAACTTCCATGCCTACCATCTGGTCCGGGTTTTAAAGTCAGGATTGATGGGGACTTTATTGAAAACCTGCACCGCTATATGCCCTTGGCTAATAGCCGATTAGCGGAGCCGTTCCAGTGACATTTGATGTCTGAGCCTGAAGGGTCGTCATCGCCTTCGGTATGATGGTTTCGTTACCACAAACAGGCTACTGAAACTGGGTAGTACGGCTTGCTCCTGATAGTCGCAAAGCAGTGTCAGATTCGAGAAGCATATAGCCGTTAAGCTGGTGTCATGTTGGAGCCATTTCTGGCGGAGTTCCACCATGGGCACGGAAGTATCTTACGGCAGCGTTACCGAAGTCCACCGACTTACCAGTCTGGTTCTCGTACCTGTGTTCCGTGGCCGCTTGAAACTCATAGACAGAGTCTGCGCTATCTGTGCGACAAACTTGGATCATCTGCGACTTTCTTCTTCCCCGAGCCTCTATGCTACCAAACCTATCCCTATCGTCAATATACTGTGAATCCCTGGATTCCTCGGGCACTTGATGTGGGCTGGCATGCCGTGGAGTCTCCCGACGCACGTCGCTATAGGAAACATCCATAAGGAATCCTCATCGGATGGATCATCTCTGAAACGAGGTACCTGAAAACTGCTATGGGAATAGTTTGTGCGAGAGTCGGGTGGCCGCAAGCGCGGTAGCCTCGTATAGGCGGTTCTATCTTGACTCCCTCACAAGTCTGCCTCCCTGCAATAGCTGGGGCTAACTCTCACCCGAGAACTGGCTGGCGGAATCCGAAGATGAAACAAGGCAAAACGTGGTATGCATCGATGCTTCGCATTGACCAATAATTGTCTCATTCCTCTACTACGGTACCCGGAGTAAATTGCGACCTAACGGATGTTGGAAGTATCGATCTACGATCATCGGATCGACCTCAATTCCTCACGTTGAGTGCAACCTTGACCTTGGCCTCAAAACCTACTTTAAGTCGTGTTCTTGTATGACCCGGCGCTGGAACTATACCTGGTTTCGGACCCCTTGGCTATTCCCGGCTTATTTCTACTTTGGCTAAGAGCAAGCGCAAACATCGGTCGGATTTTGAAGAGGATGCAACGGCCTAAGACGTCCAATGTCATTCTCTTTCGAGCTACACAGATTTGGGTTCATTGGTCAACTGAAATGGAGCCAACAATGGCCTGCTGAACTACAGAAGACAGCTAAATCTTCGATGTCCAAGATACTAACAGGGGTTCTCCAATATCCTACGCTCACGGGGTTTATGATATGATAGACTGTCTCGGAAAGGTTATAAGATGTTCAGATAAACGAGTGCCTAACTAATATGAAACCGAAACATATGTAACGATCGATTCTACGAGTGTACCTTGCACAATACCTCGATTCCTGTTTCGCAAGTCAGACGATCACAGCCCTGGCGTTCCGCCATCAACAACCGGCACCAACCTGAGAAACAACAGAAACGACAGAATATGTCTAATAACGCAGACCTTTAGCCGTCTAAGGCTGACCCCTCTTGAGCATGTGCTTGATGGAATTTACACTATTGACCCGAATATGGTCACCGCCGTTGATCATGAGATCAGGTGCTTGTACGGGCTCCCCCACGACCGCTTGAGGGTGGCCCTTGGCCTTTGCCGTGGTCCCGCTTATCGTCCTTTCTGGGGGTTGGAGGCTCATCCTGCTGCACTACTGGTACCGTCCGGGTGAGGTCATCATAGGAGACCCAACGAATCTTTGTTCCATTACAGAAAGCACATCTTTCGCTGCGAGTTTGTCAAAAGCGTTCCAAGAATTAGAGTTTGGGACAGAAGAGAGTCTCACTATTGCTCCTGAAAAGATCCACTGCATAAGTCGCAGGTGATCAAAGTCTTACCCTGCTCATTAAGGGTGTATTGAGAGGCCGGATTGCTCATGGTGAAAGCTTCAATGAAGTATCTTTGAAGAGATATTCACTAAAAAGGCTTGCTTGAGGATCTTCCCTCAGGGATCTTCAGATTGCCGAGCTTCAGCTACTCGAACTAGCAATAACTCGAGATGATGTGCCAGGGGCCCTACTTATATAGCCGGAAACTTGCTCATCGAAGGACAACAACCAACAGAGACGGATAGCGTACAGTCCTGGGAACCACTATCAGCTCTTCTCACCGCTTTCAAGTCTCGAGGCGGATTCATGACGGGAGCCACTGTCACCTCATCGGCTGTATTCGGGGTCTTGTGATGACGACAATCTAGGGATGGGTGGTCGCCTCTTTTGGGCTCAGCTCCCAAGGCGACCAATTCGGTGATACTAGTCCAGCCCGACCACCACGCGCGCCAAGCCGAGTCGACGTCCGGTATTCCTTTTTTGGTCGACAGTAACCCTACGATAATTCTACATGGAATGTCATTAACCGTGATTGTGCAGCAGTCCACGAGTCAGCGTCGACTTTTAACACAGTTTAAGCGCTGATCACCCCTTCTGGAGACGGTCTTATTTGAGTTATCAATCAAGCCCGTTCACCTGTCCTCTCGCAGCGCCAGCTTTGTTCGACACGGTCCATCCCATCTCTTGTCCCTCAAAGACCATGTGTAATCCCAACTTTCTTCTACGACTTTCACCACTTCGGCTGACGCGGGAGACACAACCTACCGATCATGCAGCATGCCGCTAGGCTTGGCCAGCTCCTGCTCCTATTTGTCGATCCCCACATCAACCGGTCAAGAATCTAGAGGCATTTATCAACCGGCTAGGGCACCGACGACGTAGTCCTCGCGGCGGAGGCTGCGTAGACCGAAAGGGAGGCTGCATGCAGAAACCACACGGCGCCAGCTCGGTGGCCATCGCTAACGCTCAATAAACGCAAGCGCACAATGCGACGACTTGGAGTCGGCTTCCTGCACGACTCTGATACGTAGCCCAGGCGCCGCTCGACTCGTCCCGTGCGAGGTCACCTGTAGGGCTTCGCACAGGTACGTTGATACACCTCTCTTGGGCGTTATGCTGTCTCGTTTCCGTCCCGTTCCCGTTCTGATGGATTTCCCCTTTTGTTGGCTTTCTCCTGCACGTCTCGCATTGCTCTGTTGGGAGGATGATCTGTTCGGTTAACCCCCTGTCATTGGGCGTTCAATATCATGAACCCGACGCAGTGGGCGATGTCTCGGCCATCAGGTTGTATCACCTGCATCGCAACAGCGATCACCCGTCGCATCTACCCGACAAGAGAGTTCCTCTTCCTTCGAGTTTCAGCTCATCATGGTTCTGACTCCCTCGGCAGACCGACTTTTCTTCGTTCCTCTCGTTCTCTTGAGATGCGCCTATCCATACCCTGAAACAAATTTAAGGGAGCGAAGTCACAACCCCCCAACTCCTCTGTACGATTGTCGCCTCGACCGGTCAACAATCCGTCATCTCCTTGAAACCACCGGCGACATGGGTAATTGTAAATTCCTGCTCACCCTTTCTATTGCTATCGTGTCACCATACCCTCCGAGTCACGCGCCGGGTCTCCTGCCCAGCGAGCAAGTTCTATATCCGCCAGGATTCACCGGTCGGCTAGGGGGCGCTGTTAGTTCTTGATAGGGGAGATGGCTATTCACGGTCCGATCTTTTTCTGATCTACGCTTTGCGACCGGTCTAGTAGTTGATATGCCTGCCCGTGCGGCTCTTGCTGATCGCCTTTGTTATTGGCTCGACTTGGGATTCCTGAGAAAAGGCGACGGATTTGTAAGACGTTCTAGAGTGAGATGGGTGGTACCGTTAGGCCTTAGTGTTGGTTCTGTCACGGTGATGTAAAGGTGATGACCTGTTGACCCGCTCGAATAATATCACTCTATGGCATTATCTAGGAGGCCTCATATAGCTGTCACAACTGTGGTTGGCACACATCATCCTCAGCTTGAAGGGATACCTCTTATCGTGAACTATCAGACCACCATTCTCTCCGCCAATATTCTTCATTCTAGAATCTACCTCGGCCGCCTTCCGAATGAGGTGTCATTATGATTAGCAACTTTGAGCTCACCCTAAACTCCAATCTCTTGGCCGACCATACATTTCGACTGAAGTTCCTGACCTAGAAACTCTCTCTTATCATGTTGAGTCAACTTGCTGAGTCCCCAAGGTGCATCAGCTGAAGGTATTCTAGCACACCCGACTCCTCCCCCACCTGGTCGAGATCCTTCTCGACGGGCTCGTACATCGACCTACGTGGCTTGGACCAGGTTCTGAGCTCAAAAAGAATAATGCAGGTCGAGGTACACAATGAGAGTGAAAAGTGATGCATGACCAGCCCCTGCTCCTCCGTGTCATGCTTACAGCAACCTACCGTTCGGACTTGGCGACATGACCTCATCCTCAAGATAAATTCTAGTTTAATAATGTTGCATCATTT
This sequence comes from Nectriaceae sp. PG4201, assembly GCA_023628695.1. Lineage (NCBI taxonomy): Eukaryota > Fungi > Ascomycota > Sordariomycetes > Hypocreales > Nectriaceae > Nectriaceae sp. PG4201. The sequence continues at coordinate 475,823 of JAMAKE010000016.1, forward strand.
ACGTAGAGGATCACAAGCAAAATATGGTAGATATCAACTATTCGAATTCCTAACCGACAGACATACATCACTAACCTAGTTCCACCCTGGGCAACGAAAGATAAGGAGAGTAAAAAGAGAAACGAGTTGACGGAACAAAGGCAAACTGACTGGAATTGGCCCCGGTCCGAGCGAATAGAGACAGAGCGAAGTCAGCTACACTCAGGCTTCACGGGTCCGGGGTTTAGCTTCTGTATGCCCTCGTTAATCGGTTCAATGAATGACGTCCAACTGAAAGTTGACGACAAGAGAGAAAGTGGAAATAAATGTCAAATCTCCAGCCGGTTCCATACCCCAATATCTGGCATCCTGTAAACTCCATGGTCGTTTCATTGTTAAGGCAAGATTGACGTGGCCCTATAAATAAGAGAAAGGCAAAAAACCTGTCGTGTCCCGAGTGGATGGGAACGTATACTGGTCCGAATACCATCTCAGGAAGGGAGGCAGTAACGAAACACATTCTATAGTGTGGGTGCAGTTGCAATGAGCGCCGACATTACGGCTACACCACCGAGGGCAGCATAGCCAAACACCTCCGCAACTCGGCGTAGACGCTTCGTCGGCCGTGGGGCAGGGGACTCCGAGACCGCGAGACTGTGCTGAGAAGAGCTCTCCAGTAAGCCATCCACATTATGACGCTTGTTCTTCGCCACGCGGCGAGGTTCAAGTTGTACTGACGAAATTGGACCTGGGATGTTGTTCTCTGCTCGTTCTTCCTCTGGCGAGAGCTGAGAAATCTCGGCGACTTTTCTTTTTGCTGAGCGCCGAGTCGATGCGAACTTGTCACGGCTCTGGTCAAGAGACTGGCCGGTGTTGCTACCACGGGGTTCTTGTTTAGCAGGCTCAGCCTGCGCTACAGCCTGCACTTTGCGGGGACGTGACTTCTGACGAGCTTGAGGCTCTGGATGTGATCCGTCTTCAGCGTCTAAGCACATCTGCTCAAACTCATAGGCTGAAGCTGCGTCGAAGGCAGATGGTCGACCGATACGTGACCCCTGGGTTTGTGGGGAGGTTGAGCTTTGAGATGGACCCGAGGACGATGGCCATTTCAAAGGTACCAAACAAGTGGGTGACGGAGCCTCCTCAGCGGTGTCGGTTCGTGTCTGCAAACTGACCTCCATTTGCTCTCGAACGCTTGCTTCAAATTGATCAAGCTTGGTGACAAGTGCTTCGAGTGACGGTGCGTTCAGGTCGTGCTCAAAGTCATGGGAGGCCCCCTCATTCGTTTGGGTTGATTGATTGAGGGGCACTCCTTGATTTACGGGTGCTGATTGTATTGAAATATCTTTGGATCCTGAAAGAGAGGAACAAGCGTTCATCTTGTTTTCCTCTCGGGCAGCGAAGAAGTCGAATTTGCCCGTCTTCTTTCCCAAAACCTCAACTAGGCTCTTGAATGGTGGCCCTGGAGGTGGCGGATAGCGATGATGAGACGTAGCTTCGGTCAATGAAGGTAGTTTCACAAAGGATTGAGATGCAGTATTATTCCGTGCGAATGCAGGGAGCCTGACGTCACTGCTCTCGAGAGGAGGTAAATGTCCCGTATAGCCATTTGTGGCTCCTGAACCAAGCATATGCGTAGCGGAAGTCTCGGGCGGAATCCCAATGGCGAAAGCTGAGGGGTGAGGCTCATATGTGTCTGGCGCAACGCTCTGAGATGGGACATCCTGAATGGGTGGAACGAGAGGCGTGTGAGAAGGCTCACAAACGTCTAGAGACATGTTAGCGCTGCCGTGGTGTTTATTGACTGGAAACCTACCTTCTCCATTCTGAAACTCGTCCAGCTCATCAAACTCGTCCTCTTCATATTGCTCCTCTTCGTTCTCTCCTGCTTCCTCACAGCTAATGATATGGTCTTGGTCGACGGCATCGGTAGAGTCTTCAGCTGGATTAGGGCTTGAACAGAAGCTCGGACCGGGGCTTGAACTCGGACTTCGGCTTGGACTATAAGACTCGTCGTCAGCGGAGCCGGTGAGGTCCATCTCATGAGACGCTGATGACATTCCGTCATCCGCCTGTCCCTCCAAGCCCAATAGCCAATGAGCCCTGAGTGAAATAGGGGAGAAACCATTTCGCTCATATTCGTCATCTTCAGATTGCGAGGTCAAGTCAACACATTTCGACTCCGAGGGTTGCTTGGCAGTCGATGGGACTGGTGGTAGGGCGCTGGCCGTGTGATCCTGATCGTCCCTCACACTAGAAATTGGATATTGTTCACTTGTGGTCAGATCGATAGGCGATCGGCTTGGCGACCCCGACTTTCTCTTACTCCAAGGCTGGATGATGATCTTGCGAGCAATTCTGGAGCTGTTGCGGATACTTTGGTCATCATCGCTGCTGGAGTATTCAACATCGGTGTCGGGGACCCTAAAAACCTTGGGTCGGTCTTCGGGACTGGCATAAGTTAGTAAGCTGCATGAATTATGTATTAGAATTGTTGGGTATGCACTTACCTCGCAGTACCGAACTGGGTGCGCGCTTCCATGATACAGGGTGGATATTTGTCAGAGCCTCTGTCGATAGAGACACCAAACCTCAAAATATCACCACTCTTTAACGATGACGGCTGGTGGGCGGCGAGTCGGACTTCGTTTTGAAAAGTCCCATGAAGAGAACCCGTGTCCTGAATATACACTTTCTGCAGTTGGGGTTAGCAAAATGGTTGGGGTTGCGGACGGCACAACAGTGGAAAGCGTACCTGCTTATCAGCATCAAGTCTTACTTGGGCATGATCGCGGGACATGACAGCCGAGTCGAACCAAGCGTTATTCTTAGCAGCTTCGAGAGATGAGTTCCGTTTACTCGTGCGTCCAACGTCCATAATAGGGTTTTCCTTGGTGAGGAAGATTCGACGATCAGGGAAGGCGAAGGAGGAGGGTGGGTTGAGACTGCTGAGAGTCACCAGCACTGGATGAACCATTAGCACTGCTGGGTTGACGACTGACAAGGATCGACTTACCCTCATCACAATATTGGGGAACAGCCATTTTCGAGGTAGATATAGAAGGCAGAGACAGAGTTTCAAGAGGTAGTATTCAGCAAAAACAAGCTGCGGCGGCGTCGTCGTCGTCGTCGTAGATGGGGAGGGGTTGATTAACCGTGATGGATGTCTCACGCACACCCACTCGGGTCTCCGGCAGCGACGTCAGCGGGCAGCGTCGCTACAATATCGAGTCGTCAACTGCGAAGTTGGTGCAGCACGGCGCCGCCCGGGTAAATGTTGAGCTTGGTGGCTGCAGTTGAGAAAGTATCTCAGCGTGGTGACTCGATGTTAAAGTGAAGTCAAAGATGCAGGATGGAAGGAGATGGATGGCGGATTGAGGTGGGAGGTTCGGGTGGTGAAGGCGAGGTGGGGCAACATTTAGAGGTGACTTCCATATCAGGCAGACGGACAGGCAGCGATAAGATGCTATGCCGCTTATCGGACCCTTTGAATAGTGTTGCAAGTTGGTGGGGGAGCCTTTCATCGCCATTACAGGGGTCAGAACAGCTTCGAACCGGATGAACCCTGTGACATCAAAGAGAGCTCGGCTGGAGATGCTTTACGACGGAAAGGATGGAGGGTTTACAGAGTTCTAGGTTATAACAGCCATGAAGACACTGCAGCAATATGTTGAGGAGAGGCCAAAGTTCCGAGGCTTCAAGTTACCTTCTACCGTTCTGGAGGAAACTACCGTCTTGATGAGGCGAGGCCAAAGTTGAGTTGGGTCAAGCCAGTCAAGCCAAGTCAAGCCAAAGGCAACCACCACTACCTTGAGCATTAATAAAGGAATTCTAACTACCGCCTGATAAAGACTGCGTCGAGGGTATGGCGCGTGAAAGAGAAAAAGCCAAGTCGGGTCGAGGAAGCCCTCGACGACTGCAAACACTCATGGGGTTTCATTCAAGCGAAATCCGTTATGGCCATCATTATTTGCGCTTATTGGGGTGCTAGATCGCGCATTACACTCCCTACGATTTGCAATTTGGATGACGTTAGGCATTACAATCCATGTGATGCTCATGTGATGGTTTATTAGTCTACTAAATAAGTCTGGGTCTTTGGTTCAGACATAGGCGGTAACCCCTCACTGCTAGGCAGAGCGAAGTGCACCCAACGTCTCAGCAGCTCATTTGCGCAATTCTGTGATTAATGCTGCAATAGTAAGACATGGCCGGCCATTGCGCGGAGATGTGCCTAGCGAAAAGGCCGGACCAGGAACAGATCCAGTGCTCTTTGATAAGGCGGAAATGGAGATGAGAGGACTTGGAAAGCATATCGGCTTCTGAGCTGGAGCGCTTTAATGCGAGGTGCCTGTGAACCCTCGCCTCTGCGGCCGCCCAAGCAAGCCTAATAACGGAGCCAACGCATCCCCCCGTTTCACAGGAGGCCTCGGATTTGGATGGTGGACAAAGGCCTCCATTCCATTCGTCTGCTGACCGGAGGAGAGTAGCCGTGATTCACCGTGCATTGACGAGTCCTTCACTGTAACAGAAACCGTATAGCCCTAACCCTGACTGTATCTGATCTGATCGGAGTTCCCCTGCACATTTTTAACGGGCTTTCTTCTGGAACGACCTTTGATCACACCACAAACCAGATCTAAACCGACCCCAAGACATATCTCATGATGATCGATAAGGAACCGGAGGATCGCGACGGGGCGCGTAAAGTACCTATGACGCTTATCATGACAGGGATCATCGTCTAGACTGGATCAACTGATTGAGACCGGACCGCGGGGTGACTGGGGGCTTTCCAGCTTTAGCGGCCAGAGCGGGATCGTTAGTGACATGGGGACAGCTTTAGCGGGAAACACAGGCTCTTCCAGCGGGGCTCGCCACTATAGCTCCGCCGCCCTGTTTGAAGTGCCTAGCCCCCGGGCTAGTGCTTGTTGGATTAGAGTGAATTAATACACCGTACAATGGTGTATCTTGTCACTGATTTAAATTCCATCCTCAGCATCAAATATTCACTTTAAAGACTTAGATCTATTAACATACAAATAGCAACTAAGCCTTTTAATTAGTCTTTATATTTGTAAATATTCTCAGACCTTGGACTTGGCTCATACCACGAGTTACAAAACCTTTGTGTGTTAGCACAATTCGGGACTATTTCTTCCTCTGGCTCCTTGAAAGTGTCCAGCTGTTCAACTGCCCTGTGAGCTGTCAGGGTGGGCTGTTGGCCGCCCTGTTTGGCCACCCTGGGCTTGTACAGGTGAGGTCACCACCAGAACAGGGCCACCCTGATTTTGTGCGTCCGTTCCCGTCCCATGCCACAAGTCAGGCAGAGTTTATTATTCATCCACGCTCTCCATATTTCCCTTTCCCTTTTCACCTGTTCAGCGTTGAACACTCTCCTTCCTTTAACTTTTTACCATCGTGAATCTTGTACCATCTCCGATAGCTCCCATGGATTACTTGCTCTCTTATAAATACCACAATAACCGCACTCAAGCATCCATCCATTTTACCAATCTTTTACGGACCAGACCCAGAAAGATAAGAACCTAACAAGAATCGGCCCCCCGACGAGGATCGCTTGCCAGACTAGACTTTTAAAGACCTCTCTGCTAGTGACCTTTTCCTTCCCCGATAGCACTTTTCGCAAGCCGTCCTCGTCGATACAGCATCTCACTGTTCCTGCTTGTGCACCGCGGTCTAGCAAAGACATTGTTCGATCCCTCCATACCTGACACCCTTCCGGTGGCGATTTGGCTGGTCACATAATCCAAAGCATCTTCGAGATCATCTTCGAGTCACCATGATGAACCACGCGAGAGTCAAGGCCCTCAAGGGCGAAGGCAAGACTGTCTCTAAGAAAGCGATCAAGTCCGGCCGCGCCTCTGCCAGCCAGACTCCCCGAACGTCACCGATTGCTTCGCTTTTGTCCACGCCTTCCCACACACCACTTCATACGCCTGCTCACTCCACGGCACCCAGTCTTGTGGGCTCTGATAGCGACGACGACGACGACTACGAGTCTAACTCGGGTGATGACTCTTTGGTTGAAGTAGACGAGGACGGTATCAACACCTTTGATGCGAAGAAGTTCCTCGACGAAGTCCAGGATCGAAAACACAACAACAGCGAAACTCGCGAGCAGCTATTGGAGCTTTATATAAAGACCTTGCGAAATCACTACAACCCTCATACCCATGAGTGGCTGGATGAGTCGGCCCAAGCTCTCGCAGAGCATTTCCTCAGAACCGCAAATCGGGGCTTAACTGCTAGGGAACGCCTCTTGAGTCTCTATGCTCTCAATATTACGCTGGGCACAACAGAAGAAGTTGACATCTACGAGGACTACCATCAGGCGATCCGCCAGATTATCATCGACGACGACGACGAGGACTGTGAGGTTTTTGCCATCTATGCCTTGTGCTTCGCGGTGTTGTACGGCGGTGGTGATGAAGATATTGCTCAGGAGCTTCTCGATTACCTGTCACAGATCATCCAAACAGACGGAGAGAGTGTTGAAGCACATGGAAGTGGCCCAGTCGTGTCCGCAGCTCTGCAAGCCTGGTCGTTCGTTGCCAGCCATGTCGAAGATATCTCAGACGCTGCCTGGGTCGCGATGGACGCCTTTGTTGACCAACTGGATAGCACGGATATGGAAGTCCAAGCACACGCTGCTTCTTGCATAGCGTTGATTTTCGAAGAATCCCGAAATCACGAGGAGACCGATGAGCCTTTCAACCTTCCATACGATCCCTATCTACTTGCGAAACGTATGACCGAAATCACGAAGCAAACCTTCAAAGGTGTGGCTAAGAAAGAGCGCAAGGCCTTGCGAGATAGCCTCAACAGCGCTATTACTTCCCTCGAGAGGGGAGTGGGACCTGGGTACTCAACTGCCGGCTTTACCCCCGACCATCGGGGAGAAAAGCCAGCAGGAAAGCCGAACGAAGATGGTGTGGTCGAATTTGGGTATCGCCAGAAGCTTCGCCTTGGAAACTATGTCGCCCCCATTGAGTCCTGGGGCTTACTGGCGAGGGTGGATATGATGAAGCTTTTCTTTGGAGGCCATCTGCTTCGGCATATCTTCGACAACCCAGTCGTAGCCGAATGCCTGAGCGACGTCGAATTCAACCAGAATGGAGCACCCAAGAAGCACAAGAAGCAGCCCATGGCTACCAGAGAAGCCAAGCGTTGAAGGTTTGGATCGTGTCTATCTCGTTAGACTTGTACTCTATTATCGCTATCATGCAGTCAGGCTTTGCCCTTGGCCGGTGGGATTCTTCATCGTACACGCTGGTGCAACTACCTGTTGGGTTCTGTTCCTGATTACCCCTTTCGGTTCCTCTTTTTAGTTTTCAACATCCTTTCCTTAATTAGCTATTGCACATTCTTCCTGGTTTAAATCACGGTGGTAAAAAATTCTGTTTCTAATAGGGGCTGTGAGCTTGGACGCGGCAACACAAGCGAATGGATAGAGTTAGAGGTTTGTGACAACAGTACTACTTAGATATCTATGGATATTAAGTCTTGACATTTGCAAACAATAAAATTGCTGTTTATATATAATATACCCTTCACCTTAGCCAACTTAATCAATAGTGGCGCTTACATATCTGAGAATCGATGTCAGGACCGAAGTTTGATACCTTTAAGTCGAATATGGTCAATGCCCCAAAGAAGACATCATGAAGTCTATGTTCTATCGGGTGCGAGTAGTAATTTTATTGTGCGAATGATAATAATTCCACAGGTTATCCTGTCCCAGAGTACCGACTGGAAAAGTCCTTCGGAACTGAGTACCCTTTCTTTCGCAAGACCGACCTGCTCAGGATTTTGGATGTAGCTTCTCCCCAATTATGCTATTAGAGTTACTTAAAAATCACATTCGTATACTGGAATGCAAAAGCCCAGCAAACACCCTCTCAGAGGAGGAACACCCCAACGGGTTTCTTCTCCAAGATTATCTATCACGTTGGCGAATTCAAGGCCATGGATTCCTCCCACAGCAGAATCCTCATCCCTCCTTCAAGTTATCACCTTCCAGCGAGGCTCCCAAGCATGCCTTGCCAAGACGAGAAGCAGCGTACCAAACATGACTACACCCGCGGCGAACGAGAAAGCTGCTCCCCAACTCCCGTTTCCTTCTCTCAAGACGCCGCTCACGGGACCTCCAGTCAGGGTACCTCCAGAGCAAAACGCCATCATAGCTCCTATCCGAAAACCAATACGTCCTATGTCGGCCGTTGTTTGTGCAATGCACGCGGCTCCTAGAGGCACTAAACCGCCAGAGGAGAATCCAAAGAGAAGTGCGAAGGTGACCTGACCAGCAAGGCTACTCATGTGGACCCAGGAAAAGATCAAGATGCTTGTTATGAATCCCATCGCAATCAATACGTTGAACCTACAAAACGACATTAAAGCAAACTCGTGGGACTGTGACGGATAGTTGCCTACCTGCCAAAATGGTCGGCAATCCAGCCTGTGCTAATTCTGCCCATAACCGACCCGGCGTAGCAGATTGCAAGGAAGTTGGCCGCCATGGATGGCTCGAAGCCGCAGTCTCGCCCATAGAGGGGAATGTAGTAGAATGGGATGAGCATCCCGGTGAAAATGAACAGCAAAGATGAGCAGAGGAGCAGAAAATGCTTGTCAGTGACCTCTTTGAAGAGGCTCCTGGGAGGAGTCTGTACCTCGTTGCCATGCGGGTCAACGCCACTGCTCCCCTCGCGCTCCTTGACGAGGAAACAAGCGGCAATGAGGATCGGCAAGGAGGAAAAGGCAAGAATGCGATGAGTCCAAGCAAACCCGCCAGATTTCAGCAACTTGATGAGGACGGGTGTCCAAATGATTCCACCAACCGATGAGCCGGAGATAGCAAATCCTAGCGCAAGGGCACGTTTCCTGTCAAACCATTCTGCGATGGCGCTGGTCGATGGGTAATATCTTCGGGGATATTAGCATGGAGATTGGTGTGAATATTGCGATTTAGGCCTACTACAACTCACAGCATAGCATTTCTAATACCGAAGAGAAAACCTTGCGACAGCAAAACCTGAACGTACGTCGTGGCGAAACTAGTGCAGGCATAGGAAACGATAACAGTGACAGCACCCGGGATCATGATGCGCCGGGCACCCCATTTGTCGTATGCTGGACCGACGACAATGCCACCAAGGAACATCAAAAACACCTATATCACCACCAGTCAACCTTGCCTTAAAGGATTCAGGCGTGTTGCAGTAGAGGAACATACCTGTACACTACCAATCCAGTTTATTATTGATGTTGACTTGTTGAGACTGGCAGTCGAGTAGAATTCTTGAAGGACGCCGAATGAGTTCATGAAACCTACTACGATCAGTCTTTCATCCCACATCGAGATTGGATCTTTGAGGAAGCATAGCATACCAAAGGCCGTTGTGAAGTTCAAGAAACCTCCTAGGGCAACCAGCCAACCGCGAGAGCCTCCCTCTGGGCTGCGAAGGCTGCGGGTTCCGGTCGACTCAGGGACGGATGAAGAGGAGATTCGCGGTGGATGAGAGCTATTATCCATGTCGAGGAATCAAAAGAGCGAATGATACAGGTGGTACATGTAGAGAAAGAGAAGAAAGGCTGGTCGGCCGGAGCAAATATTGGAGTGAATGTCAACAACCAACCCACTTGACGTCAAAAGGAGAATTTTTGCGAGACGAAATCAAGCAGGTGTCAGCCAGCTGCGTGGCCTCGTGCTTGCCCGGGCTGAGGGAGTGGATGAGTGAATAGCGGACGATACGTCAAGGAAAGGCCAAGTGCGTGAATGACGGGGCCGGGCTCCGGTGGACACCCGTGTTGACCCACATTATCCCGGACGGTCACGGAGGTCATTTTCGGAGCTCACGTCCGCCTTGATACCAAACGTCATCACGATATCGGAAAGTGACCCAAGCCAGCCTTCTATGATGGTATCAGGTTCGTAGCCTAATTCTTCCATTCAACTTCAACTTTAGCCTTATACCCCTGGAGTCGTTTCGGCCACAGTGGATTGCCAATGGGATGATAATTACAGCGCTAAATGGGGTGGCATCGACTCTCTATTAAACTACTTTCATCATACGAAGGCACATAAAATTGAAAGCAATACCGCAGGATAGTTCAGTCTCAGCTTTGAGGCTAGCACGACTCGAGAAACAAGCATTGGCATAAGTCGCTGTATAAGTCCAGTGAACAAACCTTCCCAACAAAGGACACCATCTCAAAACAAAATTACTCGAATACTCTAGAGGAGGACGAACATTAGTGTAAGAGTCCCAATCCTAGCGGCAGGGGCTTCTATGAGGACGAGATGCGAAACCTGATCTGCATTCAGCTTCACACGCCATGGCGGCAGACATTGGGTGTGTCTGGTCCATGCTTGCCGGGATGAGTCCATGGACCGCCTGCTCCACGGATGAAGAAGGCTTTCATATTAATACCCGTGAGAAGGACTTATTGAGAAATTAGTTTTAGACCGTAATAGGACTGCATTGCGTTTGCGCTAGGGGATAAGACGCAGTAGCACGTAGGGATTTGAGCAGATGCATGCACACCGGTCCTAGTCATATGTACGACACGGTTGAAGATGCTCCTCAAATTCCCCCCAAAGTAGTCGATTATATATATCTTATCTCCTCTGGCCTCGTTAGGTTTAGTTCTCATCGACACTCTGAAGCGTCACCTTATCTAGGTGTTCATTGACAATAAAGAATAGAGGACCACGCAGAAGACAGCAGCGAGCAGCGAATTGCACCGGATCGACTCTAAGTTCACAAAGATACACTGAAAGTGGGAGCAAAATAGAAATGAAACATCAAAAAGTTGCGCCAATGGGGAGTCGAACCCCAATCTAACGCTTGGAAGGCGTTAATGCTAACCGTTACACCATTGGCGCTGGCGTTGTCTGATGATGGTGACGACCTCGATGAGTAATACTATCAAGCGTTCTTTCAGAAACACCAGTATTGGCTCTTGCATAGACTAAAATCAAGCTCCATGAACAACTAGTTTGGTCCAGGGTGGTGTTCAATGTCTTGATATGTGTATTTGTTAAGATGAGCGGATCTCTTGAGGCCGCTAAGCACCGCTTTGCCTAACAACCGTTCGACGGGGATCATTCAACCGAGCTATCATTTCCTTGGCTTGAACAAAATTCTGACTTTTTTATACCTAGGATGTGGAGAAGAGATGCAACCGAAAGAGTAATTAGTCAACAATAAGCCGGTGTGAGTAGTGATTAAGCAGCGGACGACAAGCTCTATGTCACCGCTGTACAGGTAAATCAACCTACCGCGTGGACAAGAGGTAATCTCGTCCAGGCAATTACATAGGACTGACATTACATCACCCTCTACTATAGAGAGTATGGTAACGTATTAGAACGAGGGTATTCAAGAATAGGTCTAGTCGAGCTCCAGTCTCTTCAAGTCTGAAGGTAGTGGCGCGGAGAACCCTTCGCAATCACGATAAGAGGATGCGGATCATTACACGACCAGCATTGATGACAGATTGGGCTCTCATTTACTAACACTGTTGGACTTAGAGCCTAACATGCATCAAATTCTATATTTTGACAGGGGTCATTTAAAGTAGATTCATAGCGATGAATGCTTTCATCCGCTTGTTAGGTTGCTGGTGATGCTACTGCGAAGAGCTGTGGACATCCCCACTGGCGCCAAAGCTTACGGTACACAAATCGAGTGCAAGCGGGTAATCAGTGCTAGAGACTCCAATACCGTCAAGATTTCAGGCTCTAAATTGTCAATTCCAGCAATCGGTACGTTCCAAACTTTCAACCTCGAAAATGTGTTAAAATATTTTTGGTATGAGGTGCACCCGCTCCTGAATCGGTTCAAAAGAGTGAGGTGGCCCTGCGTGGTCCGATCACACAGCTCAGTTAGGAAGACCCCGACCTGCATCGCCGTCCGCCGTCCATCTCCGTCGAAAATATCTTTTATCTGGCAATTCAAAGTGACTTCTCGTCTTACACTAGACAGGAAATCGCGGCACGTGGGCTCAAGTCGGTCACTGTCCACCAGGCGCGCGTCTATTGGCATCGCGGTCGCTCCAGAGAGTGACTTTCGGAATCTCGCTCGCTTGTCTCGTCGAAGTACCACAAAAGGTAACACTCTCCTACACACCCTTCGAAATCTAAGCCAGTCCTCCACTAAGCCAGCATACGAGGTGCCACGGGGGCGTGGGCGGGGGCTTGGGAGGCTTTCTTCTTCTTTGATGCTAAGATTACCTCCCAGTAAAGAGGGCGGAGCGACGGTTAAGTCGACGCCTTACAGGGCCATGTGCAGCAATCCGTACAGTGCGGAGGTGATTGGCAGCCCCTGGGTGACATCTCAACTCAGGCACCCAAGGGCTCAACATCTGCAACTACAAAGAGAACGCAAAACCCGTTCCTTATATCAGTTTGGAAGACCTAGATTAGTTTCTTGCGATTATTTTTCTTAGTTGTTCTGGTAGTTTTGTTCCACTCGCTTTCTCTCGTCATTCGCTCCATTACCTCTTGACGCTCATGCCCAACCATCACTCCTACGCGGCATCATGGCTTCGAAACACCCTTTGAGGAGATCCTGTGCCTTCTGCCGAGCCAGGAAGATCAAATGCTCCAACGACACAATATGTGAAGCATGCCGACGGCAGGGAGTCGACTGCATCTACGACTTCGAGGCACCGCGTCCAAAGTCTCGAACTATAAGCCAGGATAGCACCAGAATGGACCCATCGATGATTCGAAATGCAGATGTAGGGCTTGGACATCATCGTAAACGCTCAACTTCAGGGGCATCTCCTTACCCTAGCCCACCTGGACCTGCTGGTGAGGACCAATTCGAACCACACGAGGCCACCGATACCGTTGCAGCAGCTCTTGAACAACAGTTTTACGAAAACTTCAAGGATGACACTGGACAGCGCAGCAGCCCATGGCAGGAACGTATTGACGCCTATCGCCGAGCTCACTGCGACCGAACAGAGAGCATGACCGCAAGGTTCGCCCCTAACAGTGTGAAGTACACGAGCATCCTCTCACTCTTGACCCATGACCTCGTCGGCCTCGCCACAGGACAATTCAGTTCCCTAGGTTGCCATCACGTCGAGGAAGGTAGTGCTCGACTCTTCCTCTCAGGTGTCGCCCGCGACAATACGCAAACCATGTTCGATAACTCCTCTCTCATTGGCAACCCCTTATCTGAGTATGGTCAACGACAACGAACACAGTTGATAGATGTCTGGTATTCAGTACATCCCCTTTCCTTTCTCATATCTAAGACTCTCCTTCTCCGAGAACTTCGAGACGGTACCCACGATGAGATCCTACTGGCCGTCATGCTAGCGGATAGTCACTTCAGCTTCGGGGACGAGGTCTCTATCGGCCGCGGACAAGCCCTTCTACAATGGGCTACCGGGAGGCTTCGCAATCGGTCTCTTCGATCGACTCAACTATCCTCAAATGGTACAATATCTACAGGAATATCGACAAGAATATTTAATGGAATCTCAACTGCCCAGACTCTTGTGTTGTTAGCCTGGAACGCCCTTTGTTCATTCCAGCTTCGCAGGACAATCTGCTTCATCGGGCTGGCAGGGCAGTTGGCTTCAGAGATCAAAGATGAAATGGCAAGCTCGATAGGTCCGATGAGCTCGAGTCGTATCAACGGAGTCGACGTCTTTGATGTTGAAAAGGAGATCATCGCATACATCTACTGGACTACGTATTCCCTTAGCCTCTGGGCTTTCATCCAGATGGGATCCGGCCACTTCTCCAGATTCTTGCAAACGTCTTTGGCATCTATATCTCTTCCGGTTACGGAGGCCGACTCGGTCATCATTCAATTAGATCTTGTGTCTGAGAATTTCAGTACCTTGCAGAAGCAGAAGAAGGCTGTGCGAGAAATGTGGCCGCTCGCCCATATCTCCAGCATCGTTGCGTATATTTTTGCTTTATTCCCTTATTCAGATGGCCAGGAACCACCGTTGCCTGCGCTTGAAGGTGTTCGGCAGGGAAAACCTTGCCGAGATACTGGAAAAGTCTGTCAAGAGATCAACGAGGTGTTGACGGAGCGTATCCATGCCCTCAAGCAGCAGGTGATTGAGATATCATCACTAAGCCTGGTCCTTGTTGTATACCAGACCATGGCTATACACTTTCTGTTTCCGGCCTCATCATCATTACGGACTGAGGAGATTATCAATGCTGAGGTCATTGAGGCATTCCTCTTCTCAGCCGAAGAGATTGTTCAGCTATTCAACTCCATCTCGAGTCAACCACAGGATCTCTACAACATCAGCCCTTCGCTTCGTTCTTCCTTTCCTGATGTTTTCTGCCTGGCCTTAGACACCTGTGCTCGGGCGCTTAGCACCATCGCCGCCCAGAAGCACAGTCATCTACCAAGTCACCCAAACCTCAACACCAATCTTCGACCTGACTATGGCCCTGAATGTGATTCTGCGCACGATTTTAACTATATGTACGAAGCTTTCATTCATTCAAGCCCCATGGACAGGCAATGGGTTCAAGTTGATGAGCCCAGGCTAGAGGCTCTGACTTCTCAACTCTATGGCATGAGCCAGACCGACTTCCTGAATCAAGGAAAGTCAATTCGTCGGGTCCGAAGGCTTCTCAGAGCACGCGTACGGGCTTTTGGTGGCTCCCCTGGGTCTGACTCCTCGGGTTCTCCGTCTCCGGGCAACATCAGGGCGATGCCCGTCACGCCTCTAAGCAGCCTCCCACTTCCTGGTTCATCTGACTCGGACCACCTTTCTACCGCTACTACGGCCGTCATATATCCATCTTCATCATCAGTGTCACACATGGACACCTCGAAAATGGCCTCAGCCGCACCAGCCCCGTCAAACCTGTCTCCAGAAGGGCCAGTTGCTAGCCAATTCATTTCATTCGACGACTTAAACAAACCGGGTTGGCAGTCCGCTGGCACTCTATTCCAAGACGTTCTAGACCCAGGCACTTTGAATCCTTCATCAGGAAATAATCTCAATGCTGGGGAGCTGGGCACCCTGCAGGCATGGTGTCCTCCAATGCCCACCATGATGGACTTTGAGATGGCCAGCCAAGGGTCAATGCTAGGTGGTCAATGGGACTGGGCAAATTTGGGCATTGAGGTGGCTGCAGCGGGATCTGACGTGGATCCTGGCATGTACTACTTCACCAAAGGGAACAGTAAGAGAAGGTGATGCGTAATCTTGAACACCTTGTTACGCTAGCTGGAGTCGTCGACGAGTCGAGACTGTCTACAACTTTGAAGACGCAATCTTACGATAAACGTGAAACTGAATCTGGGAACTTGAACATTTTCTATTGTCAGGTGTTAGGAGTTCGATAGCATTGCTTGTTGTTTTCTTTTCCTCAGCTGCTTTCGCTTTTACCAAGATTGACGATTGAGGGTTGGTTGGATTTGCAACAATGTGAGTGGCCTGAGTAGGTATACAGTTCAAGAGACACACTGTGTGGGTAGCAACCTAGAATAGGTAGACGGGCTCATCCTTGCAGTCGGTACCGATAAGTTCCTCATGACTGCTGTCACTAAATATACACGGCCTTTTCAAACAGAATTCCCATTGGCTGCTGGGCTGAAGCTGTTTGTTTGTGGCTTGCATTGGATGGTTCAGGTGTTCTGAGATATACCTCAACCTCATTCTAAGGGACAATAAAGAAGGAAGCCTAGCTTCACTGGCACACAAGGTGGCTCATTAACATTTTCTCGCTGAAACGAAGTTTCTCTGCTTGGTGGGAGGTCATCTTCTTCCCAAGGTGAAACACAGAGCAGTAATGATGTCGGAATAAGCTTGTCCAACATCCAATCAGCCCTGGAGCTGATGGAGCGAAATGCAAGTCTTGCATGGAGTAAGCATAAATCCTTCATTTAGCAATACACCGCCCTCTATTAAGAACGCCCAGCTGAAACATGCCTTTCATGTCTCTATATAAAAGCAAGGCCATGAGGGGACGCTAAAGTATGGAGGCGTACTTGGACAAGAAGAAACACAGTTATTCTTGTCCGTCCATGACCTCTCAGCACTCAAAACATGCTTCCAAGAGAAAGTCCTACTGCGGTTTGGTTTTAAGGCAACACCCAGAGCACAGGGTTTGTGATTCGGTATAATTTTCCGTAGTTATTGTTGTTGAGTAGCAATGAGGTCACAACGCATAATCTGTCTGCTTTATGTGACGACATTCCCCTCAATAACGGAGTTGGTGCTGTGTATAAGCTAAAACATCGTGGAAATCGTTTAAT
The DNA here is from genome assembly GCA_023628695.1 of Nectriaceae sp. PG4201. Taxonomy (NCBI): domain Eukaryota; kingdom Fungi; phylum Ascomycota; class Sordariomycetes; order Hypocreales; family Nectriaceae; species Nectriaceae sp. PG4201. The sequence continues at coordinate 492,076 of JAMAKE010000016.1, forward strand.
CTGGAGCCTTAGACATTTAAGCCTCTTGGGTTCATGACATTGCCGAATAATATGCCTTCATGGAGAGGCCAGAACTGGGGGAGGGGCTGCTTCCGAGGAGAACTCCCCGGCTCAAGGCTAAATCCCAGAGAACCTTGTGGGCAGCGACTTAACTGCACGACGTGGGCACTGGTCGCCATGGACCACAGTGGAAAGCGTAAAAGTCACTAATACTGCATTAGTGCCTGTCGGTCTCAACCGAAATAGCAAATCCAAGGCAGCGGTCTGGTGTGAGTGTCCAGTGCGAAGACTTGTCTGGAGATTGCATTCAGGCATCATTCAGGGCGAGAGCGCCTCGTCATTCAATATGCTAGGCTACTCAAGATATTGATGGGCCCTCGTTGGTACGGAGACTGACACTTGAGTTGGCCGTTTACCGCCTCCTGGCTTCGTGGGATAGAGGGTGGTGATGCTGGCTGCGTGTACAGGATGGAGGGGCACGTGGCGCCTGTTCAGCGTGTCCATAGCGTGTTGGAGCGTGTTGAGGCGCTTCTTGGCTTCTCCGATGTGTTGTGTTCACTCTAGACCTTCGGGCTAGAAACCTCATTCATTGGCATGGTAGAAATTGGGCGGAGGCTGGAGCAGGGCGCAGCAGTTTGAGGAAGAGCTGGAGGTTGTAAACACGGGATGTCTAAGCGCCGGTGGGGCTGAAATCGCGTTTATTAGGTAACGGAGTATGGATGAACCCCGATATATTCTTCAATCGGTGCTAAGACCCCATTTCGCTGAATAGCTCTGTTCGTGCTGTAGTGTTCTCAGATGCCCTTGATCGTTCCGTCCAGATCAGCCTCAAAAATACCTCCCAAGATCTTCAAAGGTTTCAGATTCCTGTCCACGCGGCTATGTTCCATGAAAACGGGGGGCTTTCGACAACCTCCAGCAATCTCTATTGTGGCGATCAGTGTCTCTCCGGAGTCTATAGGAAGATACGAGATGGCTCTAACAGTTGGGCTGATATCTGAGTCCTATTCTTGACTCCTCAGCACGTGTCTCTGGGCGATGGCAGAAGTTTGGTCACTAAATGCTCAGAGCCGCGTTAGTGCGAGCGTGCGGCAGTGCATCCCGTCTATCGCGCCTACTTTCAACCACGAAATCCCTGCCGCAGCTGCTTTCCTTGGCTCCGGCAGGTTCAGCCGTTGCTAAGACGCAAAAATTCAGGGGGCTGGCAAGCAGCATGATCTTGGAGAGGGACCTTCAAACTGCTGTGAAGGTCTGAGAGATTACGCTTATCCCGGGAGCCAGATTCCAGGGTTGTAAGTGCTAAAGCGTACGAACTCACCGGGATCTAAGGCTCCAGGAAGTCAGGAGTAGACCTTCGTAACCTCGGTTCCTCTTAGCTAGAGTGGAAGGCTAACTGTTGGGATGGGGAGGGGGACCATAGGGTTGTGGATGGTGTTCATGGCACCCGGGGCAATGGCGATGGCTCAACTCTTACTAAGTATCGATCAAGGTTTGACATTCGCCCACCGTTCAAACGGCCAGGGCAGCTACCAAATCTATTGGCGGCTATCCCACATGACGCCAGCGCACAAGGTGATCCGGACTTTATCTCGCCACACCTTAATCGACCTGGCGTTGATGGGGCTGCATTCGGGGACATCAGAATCGTGTTCCCGTATCCAATACATGCAGCTCCGTCTGGTTCTATGCTTATACTGGAAAGTTGTTTCATCGAAGGAGCTGCGTGGCTTGGCCGTATGCGGCTGAGCCTCCACTGCACAGGGAACACAGTACTCTAGATGGGTCACTTGCGGTCCACGCCTCAGTCGGGAAGTGCTTCCCGTTGCGGGATAATATTTGATGGTTACCCTGGCTAGTCTCAGATACAGGGAGTCTTCGGTAAGTTCCTAGAAGGGTTCCCACTCTGTTGTGAGATGTCGTGGCTTCCGGTATCTCGTGCTGTCATGGTACCGTCATGAAGCACACCAAGATATGGATGCAAGATGTACAGCTTCCTTTGCCATTCACTATTTTACACAGCCAAGAATACTCCAGTCTCATAAGCGGTACTACATCGATCTCCAATTCATCCTTTACAGGGCCTTTAAGGCATTACAATATATCTCAGTGTTAATATATGCTCAAGCCTTACCACATCCGACGATGAACGCAGGATCTAATAATAGCACGTTCCGGCATTTCACGGCCCATCGACCTATCAGTCGCTGTAAAGTGAAAATATATCCCGGACTGCCGGGTTATGTGGCTGCGTCCAAGACAGTACTAGGCCGCGGGAAAAGCTTGGTGCGTCCGAGTGTCGATGCTGGAATATGAGTAGTCAAATGCCTGTCTCGCTCTTCCTGGACCATCCGGTCTCGAATACGTTAACGCTCCGTCCCCCCCGCTTCTCGTAGCTGAGCCATGCATACGGCAAGTTTCCGAACGATGTTCATGAAGTGTAACGTGGACCATTCGCAGCGACTTGGTACAGTTGGAATTGCCAGCCCTCGCCAAGTATACCCAATTCAGACGAGTAGCCTAGTCCTTGATCTTAGGCGCACTCCCGTACCATACGTTCTGTCAATGGGCAGATGGATATTTGGGTGGTGCTGTTTATCACGAAACATTGACGATAGTTGGTAGTCAGATCTCAATTTGGTCGGCAAGGAAGATGTTAGGGAACTTAGGTAAGATTATGAGAGTTATAAGACTTTCAAGAAATCACTTGAAATTGGTATAACGTAGGGAAACATGTAAGAAGTAAGATGCCCAGCCTTACGGTACTACCTTTGCCGACCGAGGTCGGTGGTTACATGCTTACAGCTGAGCGATGTGACACCCTTCCCGCCCCTCCATGAAAAGTTTTGGTAAAATACTCACCAATCAATACCCATGGCGTTTAGCACATCAATGAAAGTCTCTCAAAAAGACACCCCTAGAGACCATAATGGTACTTCGGGGGCGATGGCACTGCTGTCTTGTCAAGTACCTCCCTCAAGGCGCCACAATCCTTTAGCGCTCAACTGGTTCTTGTGGAACTAAAAGAGATAACTAAGGCTGAATAAAATTTTGTGAAGGCCGAGTAGTCTTGAATCACGTCATTTATTCTAGAGCTCTTACGTCGTGAATTCTGTCTGCGGTCTTCACGGTCGAACCTTGGGAGCGTATCGTCATCGACCGTCCGAGTCCCTCCGCAATGTTTTCTCGATGCTTAGACTCGACGAACCCTTCGAGAAGGCAAAGTTTTTTAGAACAACACAACCTCCATGCCCAACGTCGACTTCACCCATCAGCACATTGTCCGTGTAACTTCATAGCTAAGAAATTCAGCCTGCATTGGTGAAATTGGGCCCTCGGAGACCTAATTCAAGTGAATAAGGTCCTCCTTTCTAGCAGAATGTCGCTAGTAGGAGGTCACTGAACAGCTTGAGGCAGCGCTCTGCAGCAGAAAGTGTCAGCCTTTTTTACAAGGTCTTACCGAGGACGATTCTTGACCATCGAAAGCAAGCATAACATGAAGTAATATGGTTATCAAATCATCGCTACTATTGGCTAAGGTGGAGAAGAAATATGCCGGTGAAGTAGGCCGACCCAAGTGTGTTTAATGGAGTTGAACGGTGATGGTATCTTCAGTACTTTTCTAGAATATCTTGGTGGATTAACTCATGTGGATATGTCCATATCCCTTACGGTGATAAGAGAAGGTAACATTTCTCTCTTGTGGGTTGCTTCTCAATTGAGTGAGGTATCTTTACTCAGAATCACATTAGTCAGGAGTTGACTCCATTCTTAGAACTGCTCTGCCCCAAGTTCCTGCCCCCAATGCTATAGCTACTCTCCTCCAAGGTAACACAATCCTCACTAGTTATACACCAGCGACTATGGGATTCTCGTTACATGGTCTTATGCTCAATTTTGAACTCAATACTACTCCTAACTCCTTAGTTATTACTAGAGGCTGTGAGTGTGTAAGGGATTTGTAATTGCTCGTTCTCTGTAGCTACAAATTTTGTTCACTTGTGTAGACGGGATCTATCTGCAAGAAAGGCACAAGTTTTCGCTCCAGAAATCAAGAGCTTCACACATCAGCTGCCGTGAGAATCCGGTGGAATTTCAGCTCCTCACCCATGAAGTCGAATTTCTTATGGAGAGTAGGGCTATAGATGTATAGCTCCCAACAATTTGTCCGTCTAGCACCTAGTTACTCGTTTTCTAGCGAATATGGCAGCCAAAATGTTACCAAGTGTGACGTTACCATACGCGTCTTCTTTAACCGGAGAAGCTGAATCAAAATCCAGGCCAGAATCATCTTGCCTGAGTGAGCAGCATCTTCATTGCAGCTGAATTTCAAAAACTTAGGCTTATGGGTGAGCTTATGAAGGATGAAGTCCTCCTCTTCAGTCCAGAAGTAGATGAAATCACGACATACATTCAATATGAAGTGGATTTTGTTACATGATTCCCTCGTAATGCGTCTTATACAAGCGAAAGTCACAAGTAACTGTATGATCATCGGCCACTCATGGGCTCATCCAGTGTAAAGATATCGATAATCCATTCTTCGGACTATGTTTTGAGTACAAACTTCTTCCGGCACTTATTGTACTTCCGCGCGAGCATTAGACTCTTGGTCCAGTTCATCTAACATGTCCTAGCTCATGGCTAAGAACCCTGACTCTTTTCTCCGAGCACATCCGGCCTTTGGGTCCCTTCTCACCCGTCCATAGCGCAACTGGAATCACTGCTAACAAGGAGCACAGGGCTAAGGAAAACATCAATCCATCCCAATCCCAGACTGCAAGAATTTTAGGGGAAATTAGACTTGCGGTCACGGACCCAATGGAAAAAACCATCATGAACATGCCGTATGCTAGTCCGTATCTACCTGAGTTTCGACGTAGCGAGGGATATTGGTCTTGTTTATCGATGACCGCGTAGATAACTTCCGCCATCACCGGAGTGTTTGCAAATGATAGAGAGATGCCGGCGCACAGCATTAGAGTCCACATGAACATCTCGATGTGGTGTCTGGGCAGATATTGGACGACTGACATTCCTAAGAAGGTAGGGACGCAGCCAAGAAGGCCTGCAATGGCAAGCCATTTACCGCCATGCTTGTCCGCAAGATAGCCGGTGTATACACAGAGTAGGGATGGAGCATAGAAAGAAAGTAAGAAGAGGCCAACCTGCGAAGAATGCCAACCAAGCCGTTGTTCGAAATACACAGGGACTGTCGCATCGATAGACATCCTATATTTTTTTTTAGCAATGATATGGCTGACCCAAGATATCACACTTACAGGATGTGAGCCACTGCCCACGTACCACATAATGCGCCGCGAATCCTCCATGACCTAGCGAGAACTTTCCAATAAGGAATTTCATCAACCTCAGCCTCGTCAATCTGAGAGCTAGTATCATCTTCTTCCAATAGCTTTGGCTCACCGTCATCCCCAAACCCCCACTTGCTGGCCACTTTCGGCTCGATGATGAATACACGCATAAAGACATCCAGGGCAATTAAGCCTATAGCCAGGCCATAAACAGCATGCTTCCCAGGGCCCTCCAGAAGCCACCCCGCAACTGGAGGCGCTGAAGCAATACCAAGGCAGAGCGAAACATCGGCCAAACCGAGAACTCGACCGACTCCCCTATCTCCAACTACATCAACAATGAGGGCAAGACCGATACTCCACACAAATCCACAACTTATCCCCTGGAGAGTTCGTCCTAGCAACAGGGTCCAACCTTTTCCCGCCACCCAGAGACAGACAGTGCCGGTGAAGAGGAAGACAAGGCCCCAGAGTAGTGGCTGCCTTCTGCTCGTTGTCCTATCTGCCAAATATCCGGCAACAGGGCTGGATAGTAGGGCAGCAGCACTATAAGCAATCAGGGAGTATGAGTTCCAGACCAGAATATCCTCAGAATCGATACTAATTTGCTCTTCCAAAACGAACGGAATGATTACAACGGTGCTGCCGTAGAGGAAGATGTCGACATAGATACCCAGAAGAACGGTGGAAATGATGCTCCATTTCCACGACCGTAGATTGAATAGCCGAGGCTTCACCAATCTATCTCGCGCCTGGTATCTACGAATGATTTGCTTCAGGTATCCGACGAAAGATTCACTTGGGACAGACATACTTTAGGTAGGTCTAGAAGTGGTGGTTGCTTTCGGAATCGAAATCAAGATCGAAGAATTGAGAAGACGATAATGTCCAAATGTCATTTTCATTCTGACACTATCAATGATCAGAGAATAAGAAGATCTGAAGAGTTTGATCCTGTCAGGGTGAAAATCGAGCGAGGAAAGTGTGAGGTATCCGGAATTCAATTCTGTCCTAGTGATTGGGAGGGAAACTCGGTCGACCTTGCATCATTTATCACTTCTCGTCATCAGAGTAAAGCCATGGTTAGGCCGTGTCATAGGCTTGTAGCCGCTTGGGGCCACTCCCGTAGTTGTAGACCCAATGCCTCAAACCCCAGGGTCTCGGCATACTGTAAGTAGTAGCTGGCTGTTGTAACCGGAGGCGTTCGGGGCTTTGGGAAGTGAAAGTTAAGTTGATCAACTCGGGTTTGGATCCCACAATGAATCTTTGATTCCTTGAGCCATCATAGTTGAGGTAGATCTCACGGAGATTTCCTGGGCTGGGTAGGGCATGTAAAGCTCATCGTTTTCTTTGAAATGATGATGCGAGGAGAGAGTCTAAAGTGCCGGAAACGGCCGGTGTAGGTCAGAGCAAGCGAGGTGCATTAGACTATTAATTCAAGTGCTAGAAACACGCCCAGATAAGGCTTCTCGTAAGTTGTGAGATGCTTTTCGATAGGAATTACTTGTTGTAATCACGATAGTCGATGTGGTGTCGTTACTGTACATTGGAGTGTGCTGTATGTACAGTGTGTATTTGTGGTTGATAAGACAGTGAGATATCAATTGTGGGGCAGGACTTTTTTTCGACTTCATCCTTCTGCATGGCTCTCACGCCGACCTTTTTAAGACACACAACCGTCACTCCCACGGCCTTTTCTCGTAAAAGCCTACCGAGCTACCCTCGTCGCTATAGTTCGCTCGCAATGGCGCCAACTGAAGATACGGGCGATCAGTTCGCAATTCTCGCCATAAAGATCCCCTCGACACCGTCATATTCGGCAACGGCAATACACGAGGTTCGAGTACGACGAAATGCGCCCAAGATCCCAACGGTGGACGATTCCCGAAGCCTGTTCCTGAAGAACATCCCAGTAGACAGCACCGAACCTCACTTTCGCGCCGTGTTCACCGAGCTTGTGGGTGCTGGACGTTTTGAGACCATCACCTTCGATGATGAAACGAGAACTTCGGTCCCAGTCGACCCTGCGCAAGCTACGAAACTCACCGGATTTGCACGAAAGAGGAAGCGTGGAGACTTGGAGGCGGAAGAGCGGGAACGGGAAGAGGAAGCCGCACAATTACCACAGATCTGGCCTCGAAGGGTGCAACGGAGCAGTAGCACTGCTATCGTGTTGCTTGCAGACGACAAGAGTGTGCAATTAGTTCTGAAGGCTATCGCGAAGGTTCAAAAGACGAAGAAGTATCCTACGTGGGGCAGTAGTTTGTCCGACGAAGTACCAGCGCTTGGATCATCGTGGATATCATCGCATCTACAACTCTCTCGCGTCGACAAGCTGGCCACCCAGAAGTCTATCCATGCTTTCTTCAATGCCTTCAACAGGAAGGAGAAGGAAGCTGCAGAGCTTGCCAAACGATTGCGCAATGAGCCTGATGAGGATGGCTTCGTCACAGTGACACGCGGAGCACGAGTCGCTCCAGCGAGCCGAAATGAGGCAGAGGAGGCAAAACGAAGGATGATCGAGAGGGACGAGAAGAAGAAATCAGAGACGAAGGACTTCTACCGCTTCCAATTGCGGGAGAGGCGAAAGGCTGAGCAAGCCGCTCTGCTCAGGAGGTTCGAGGATGACAGGAGGAAAGTCAACGCAATGAGGGAGAAGCGGGGAAAGTTCAGGCCCGAGACATGAAGTCAACCTTATTTCCAAGAGAATATTTCAGTAAGTTCCTTACCCGTTTCCATCATTTTTCAATTACATGATGACTTCGCGGGGCCATCGAAGCACGAGAGAAACCCGAGTTTTCTCGGAGGCCTCTGTGTGGATGCCGAAAACAACCGCATTTATAATCTTCTCAACTCTTCTGAAATCCATATCTACTTTACACCACTCTATGCGCACAAAGAATGCCTTTGATATAGTTACTGATCACTAGAACAGCATACCGAAATACAGAGGAGCGTGGGGAAAGAGAAACGACTCAAGGCGCCCGCTTCCCACCACTCTAGTCCTCCCAAGTACTGCCAAAAACCAGTCAATGGGCTATGGCCAATTATCACCCTCGATACAATCGGATGATGATGCAGTAAATGGGTGGCCACGGTTGAAGTTTGTCTTCAGCCATGTATGTCGATGACAGTTTCTGGGCCGGATGCTGGCGGTATGTCGGCTACATCGCGGGAAAACCAGGGGATTGGCCGTTCAGGAGAAGCCTAATGGCAAACTTGAAAGGTCCCCCAAATATTATTAGCCAGGGTCAACAAATGCCATGCGTTGGTTTCACTGAGGTCATCAACTAGCTCATATAGCCTAATAAAGCGTGATAAAGAACAAGTCATACATGGTTCGTCGACCAACCCAAGTGATCCAGATGGATTGTAGCTTTGTGACTTCTGCAAGTAACGAGAGTCCATAAATCCCAAATATGAGGTACAAATTGGGGTTGTTAAACTCTTCCAGGCTCAGCTGAATCACTGTAGCTGATGCGTCCCAAACGCCGTGATCAAATAGTACATGCATAAGTAGCTACCGTGAAGTACCACCCACGTCAAAGGTATCAAAATACCCTACCTAGGGCAAGCTGGCCCAGACGGTGCTGACATAGTATAATTATGTTCTTCCCAAATGCCTATATGTCATGTCTTTTGCTCGAGTCAACGAAGAACCTAAAGACAATGAAACTCCGCATGAACCACGTGGAATTGCTTTCATTATAGGCAAGTCAGTCGTGATAAATTGTAGTCTCTCACGCTTTAACCCAGGAATATCCTGCAGCATGTTACCCAGCCAAACCATGGTCTAATAGATGTATTAGGAGATAGCAGCAATACCTAGATGAAAGAAACCATAGCCGATTGTTTAGGTTCTACCTACCTTAAACGTCATAAGTGACGAGGCCTTGAGCTAAGGCCTGAAAAACAATCCAAGTTAACCTGAAGACTATCCCCGAGGTAGTCCTCTACTTTAAATTATGACTTAGATTAGTACTCGGGCTTAACATTTGATTGCCGCACTGTGATATAGGGAGGTCGTTAGGTTAGGCTTGTACGTGGTGGATCCTTTTACACCTCGCCCTGTAATTTCGAGGGTTTGGGGAAGCAAGTTGCTACTAGCTTCATCTATTACAGAACCTTTCATTGTGCATCTGAAGAAGACCAACGCACTAGGTGGGGAAGTGGTCTTCGAGCATATCCGACGGTGGAATGGACGTTGATGTGACGACGTCGAGAGTAAGACCATACACAAATAACGGCCAGAAGAGGGACCGCCTCCCTGGTACCCTTTGCACGGAGCCAAGTGGCTTTGCATCCTGAGATAGCAAATAGACGAGAGGCTCTTCTGCAGAGCCAGCTGTACAAATGGGGCACCGTTGAATATAGCCCAGGGTTTCCTGGCCTTTGCTGTAGGGTAGTGGGGTTGAGCTGCGCCTTAGTCATCCAGCTTTGGGGCATTTGTTTACTTCCCTCACATAGCAACCAACCCAAACAAATCGCAAATTAACCATCTATTATGCGCCATTCCACACCACGTCGGACCAGTTTCTCCAAACGTTAATTGCAAACTATCGATGACACGAAAAATAATGCTCTAGTTGGACCCCTATCTTTAGCCCAGGATGATTGACACGGATAACCTCCGTACGGCTTCGCTGTACATCAACAATCAGCTTCTCTCGAGAGGACTTTTGCGCGATGGCCAGAACATCGACTTCGCGAACCCCATCGTGGCCGACGGCGACGGAGCGGCGACAATGGGACGCATCATGAGCGTCGTTAACGATTTGATCCTACGACGCGATGTACGTTGGTTTCGTAACTTCCAGTCAGAGCGCAGCTAACATTATCTAGCGCGATGCCGAACATCGCGAATCACTTTCGGCTACAATGCGTACCCTTCGAGCCGAAAATCTTAAGCACACAAACGACATTGCGCGTCTGGCCGAGAAACATACCGATGCGAAGAGGAAGCTTGACATCGCAGAAGCATCGGAAGCATCTTTGAAGATGCAGATGAAGTCAGCCGATGCTGCTGTACGCGGTCTGAAGGAGGAGATTGCTCGGACGAAGAGCTTGGTTGCACAAGCTCGCACCGCATGCGCGACCGATGTGCGCCGGCGCGATCGACAGATAGACACTCTAAAGAAGCAACTCGGAGAGGCAGGACGAGCGCGTGGATCGCGAGGCAATTCTGCCGTGACTACGATCAATGTCATTGGCGACATCGGCGAAGAGAAGAGTTCGCCGACCTGGACTGGGAATACGGGAGCTGAGGATTACGATTTGCGACAGGAAACGAACACGTTCCTAGCCAAATTGGCTCAAAGCCTTAGTGAGGAGAATGAGGCGATCTTAGTTGTGATGCGACGAACGATGCAACAACTTCGAGAGATGAGTGGATGGAACGCTAGCGATGATGAGAGTCTAGTCATCAGACAACAAGGCTGGCAGGAAGTTGCTTCGGAGCTGGACTCGGTGCTGGATCATATGAGAACAATCTTAACGAACCCATCTTTCGTGCCAATCGAGGAGGTCATGGTCCGCGAGGAGGAGATTAACCGTCTTAAAGACGGATGGGTAAAGATGGAGAGCCGCTGGACAGAGGCGGTTCATCTAATTGATGGCTGGCGAAAGAGAATGGCCGCCAACGGACGGCCGATTTGTGACGAGGAGCTGCAGATGGGGTTGCGCCTAAGCCCTGTTCGAGTACACGACGTGGAGGAGACGCGGCAAGCTCTTGGACTTCGACTGTCAGCTGTTGCTGAAGAACCTGAAGAGGAGCTTAGTATTCTGCGATCGCCTTGTCCACCGGTACACGACTCTCCTCATATGCAAGATGTAGATGTCTACGATAACCACGAGGAGAGCGATGTCGAGTCAACATTTGACGACCACGTACCCATCGAGGATTACGATGTCGAGGAGCCCAATGTACAGATCTTACAACAATCCACAGCTGGGCCGTTGTTTCCGCCGAATTTGGACTCATCACCACTGCCCGTGCCTCCTCAACTCAGCCCCTTGAAAGACTCAGCATCGGCAGGCAATCGACAATCTTCCAGATCGAGATCACCGAAGAAGCAAGGAGACTTTACGACTATCATCGAAGAGAACACCTGGGATCTGGCAGCAGATGCTGGACCGTTACAGCCGTCACCTAGAATTACAAGAGCTGCCGCCGACCAACCTCAATCCAGCATATCGAGGGATCACTTTGAAGAACTGAGAGATCGAACTTCATCTACTTCGTCTCTTGATGAGGTATTGCTTGTCAGATCTCCTTCAGAACCAGCTCCACGAGTAGAAAGGGAGTCACCCAAGCCAATATCTCGTCGTCGTCGGCAACAAAGCCCGGAGCAAAATACAAACGATTCTAGCCGCCGCTCAGGGCCTCCCCAGGAAACCCCTAACCGCTCCCCGCGCCGCAACGCTTCACGTCTCCCCTTGCCTCGCAATGCCGACCCTCAACAGAGCCCGCTTACAATGGCGACCATTGCGGCTAAACTCGCCGCTTCTGAGCGTGAGGCCGATGCCGCCCGAGTTCGTGCAAAGCTCAAAGCCGCTCGAGGTCCTCGTGGTGTGAAGAAGCCCATGCTAGCCCGCTCTCCGCCTGAACCTGAGGTCGTGAAGCCAAATTCCGTAGGGCCAGGGACCAACGGCGTGAGCATGGAAGATGTGGATCCTATCAAGTATGATCCAAAACCAGGAGAAGATCAACTCAAACCAGAGAAAAGGAGGCGAGACCGACGGACAAGCAAAACGGCATCCAGGCGGCGGAGTACACTAAGTCCATGGGAGCTCGAAAGTTTGATCACGGGCAATGTGCAATAAGGGGATGTTTTGTAATGACTGGATGACCTGGGTGCTGGAGCGAAGATACGGGAGGCTTGCATGTAGCGCAGGCGTATGTGGCCGGCGTTTTGGTGTAATTGGAGCGTCTTATTTGCGCCGGAATAAGAGTAAGTTATTAAGTTTTATTGGATCTTCGCAGACTTGAAGAATAGTCCTTTATTGTAACTGGAAATGTCATTGTATGATACCATGAACTTTAAGACTGCGAGGTTGTATTTTCAAGTCTAATACTTTGCCCCGTCCGCGACGTTAATCCTAACCTAGATTCTAATTCTAACCCTAACTGTATATAGAACCCAAAACCTCCTTTCTTTCATAATTTGACTCTTTGTTTTGGAATTAAATCGCTATATCTTCTAAATGTAGCTATTGAGATACATTGTACGAGAAGCTAGAAAATGCTCTGATCCCTTTTCGCTTTTCTCAATTAGTACTGGTCGGCGGCTTGCTAGACAGAGGTAGCGGCTTGCTAAACAATCCCTTATTATTTATTAATCTGATTCAGTATCAGTTTGAGTTTAGAATTAAGTTCGCGTTGTCGCTCGACCGTTTGTTGGTTGAGCTCGATCATCTCCTTCCTCAGATCAGCCGTATTTTTCCTAAGCTTGATCGTCTCTTGTCTTAACTCCAGTACCTCTCGATATAGATAGTCTATGGTACTTTACATTTCACCCCAAACTTGTTCCATATGTCGGAGCTTATTCTGGGTAATAGTTAGTCCTAACCTGAAGAACAGCTGAGTGGCCTTAACTTACCGGAATGTTTTTCAGAATGGCAAGTCTGCGGTCTCGCTCGAGTTCATCTTCGTCGTAGGCCTGGCATTTGCGTTATAAAGCATTCTCTTCATGAAAGACGGAAGTAAAAGGAGCTACTGCGAGATTGATGTCGAGGGCAGTGTGTCAAAAGTACAACAGCATAACTTGCTGAGATCATGTTACTTACTGGTGGAGCTGTAACCACACGAGATGTGTCCATTGTCGTAGTAGTATTAGCGGTGATATCGACAGTGATAAAGGATGTAGATTTATGACTTGATAAAAGAATGGAGGTGGTTGCGATTGCCTAAGAGAAGACGGAGTCCAGGTGTTTGGGAAAATTATATGAGCATGCTGGAGGGTTTATATAAAAGGAAATAGGTACTTGAAACACTTAATCAGACAACTGAGCAATAAATCACAATCCTGAGCTCCAGTGCCTTGATGTGAATATCTGTGCTTGCGTTCTGATGATACTATTGCTGGCCATCATCACCGGTATATAGTCAACCCAAGATTCTCCTAAATTTAGCTCCAATGATGAACCTTGAAGAGTTGTTGCTCACCTCTTGACTGTGTTCTCGTAGTTGGTAAGTACGTTGATTCGTACAACTTTGATGCTTGAAGGCACATTAAGTCATGCTCCTTTCTCAAGTCTTCTCAATTGCTATCTTCACTCACTTGAACTATTTATTTGAATCTGCTCTTCTGGTTCTTAACATCCAGAAGTGCATCGGGTTATTTGGCGACAACATGTCCAGGGCGGTAGAGAGCAATGTTAGCGCTATAGGAGCGAAGTTCATCAAAGGAGGTACGTTACGAGCCTGTGACGACTTTACCCAAATCTGCAATTCGAGTCAACAGAACAGTGAGTTCACCAACACTGCCCCCACCAGCGAGAATAATGAGGTTGGAAAAGATATAATCCAATGAAGAGGTTTCCTTAGTGAATTGGAATGGCAACTCACATCCAGATGTTTCATGAACAGCGCTCGAGAGCCTAATCAGGTATTCAGGCATCCTCCTAAGTCCCCTGTGCATGGGCCAAGTGGGATATCACTGGCCCGACAGGGTTGCCAAGTTCGTTAGAAGTTATTGGTTAATAGACGATTAACTACTGACTAATTAATTTTGGTCAGCGCTCCAACGAAACGATTCGTTAACGAATGCCAACACTGTCCCTAGGTAAGTACGTAGGTTCTACCGGGCGATAGCTGACTATGGCTTGGATCATCCACCCAACCAGAGTCTCGGAAATCCCGAGGCTGAAGTTGATAGGGAGAAGTAAGGCGGCACTCACGACACCGAGATCGCGCAATTTGAGGGCTTAGGGGGTGAGCCCGGTGGCAGGTATCTTGACGAGGACCGTATCATTGGATGACCTCAAGACTGAAACCTTCTCTCAATTGAGAGAATGGCAAACCTGATAGAGAATCTCTATCCATTGCGGACAGCTGATCCATGGTGGAGCTGAGCGTCACTGAGGAAGGATTGAACTAAACTAGGATCTAGGTAGAGGTGATGGTTGAGGAGCGAGGTTGCATACAATGCTTGAAGCGAGACTGGCGGAGCCAAGTAATTGAAAGCTGAACGAAACCACCATGAGCTTCTATGCTTCATGAGCAGCTTTGTGTCAGGTGAATCACATAGAACCAGACGACTTGTTGGAGTCGGTATGCAAGTTGGCCTCCTCTTTCACAGAATTAGCGGACGTAAATAAGAGTTGCGGGGTTGAGCTTTATTAAATACTGGTGATTTTCTCTCATTCCTCTTGAACGACGCGTTGTCGCCTATGCGATTGATCTTGGATCCGGGACCGGTGGCAGTCGGAGCTCCGGCGCCGTTTTATTGCCCATGAATTGTGGGGCCGATGGCGGAAGTTCGACCGGGACATGGTTGAAAGAGACAGCTTCGAACTTTTGACGGTCCTAGCACAGTTGATTCCTAACATAGAAACAGAACGGGATATTATGAATGTATTAGTTCGACTGTCGGATGTCTCTTTGGCAGCTTCTGTCCTCTTGTCTGCACTCCGCAGCGTTATTAGGTGGAGGTACAGAAGAGCACAGGCCTTCAGAATGGAACAACATCTTCAATAGATCGTCCTTTGCGAGGCTCAAGTTGCTTGATAGTTTTAATAGGCTTATATCTCAGTCTACACTTTCTAGCTTTGATGGAGGTTCATAGAAGAGACAAAGCCTGAGCTGTATGAAGCAAACAGGTGTTTACATTTGCTGCCCTCCGCGGGTAACATCAAGTTCATTCCGCTTGAGCGGTTTGTAAACGGATCATTGCTATTGAGCACTGTGCTGTTTTTAAGTTAGCCCAAGTGAATTTCCTGCTTATAATAATCCTTTTTATAGACTCCCTAGGCAAGTCATCCTCAATGTCTCTTTGTATCACCAATATCTTCGGGCCGGATGCTAGACGAAGGTGGGGATGTCCCTTGGGGGCCACATTACCGCAGCACTAATCGCTGACGTCAGCTGACCCCAATCATTTCGCCCTTTGAAACTGGCCAGCATCGAGAGTCGCATTTTAGAGGTGGTCAGGTCAGGACTTCAATCAACATTCTAGCTTCCCTTACGACGCTTTGATCATACTTTCTTCCTCTAGTCAGCTTGTCATGAGACCAATTATTGCCGTCCCCGCGGTCAGCGCGCTTGTCTACCGAGCTTGGAGCAGGAACTCATTGACTCCGGCGGGCATTTTCGCTGCGACTTTGACAGCTATTGCACATGCCTACCATCCGTGGAACTTACCGTTTGTGTTGTTGTGTGTATTTTTCTTGGCCGGAACACGGGTAACACACGTATGCTATGCGCTCTGCATCGTCACTGCTTCGGGGACTAACAGACCTAGATCAAAGAAGATGTCAAGGCGCACCTAACGGTGCCTTCGAAAGGCACATCTGGGGGAGAAGGACCCAGAACACATGTCCAAGGTTTGTATCTCCTGCTTGTCCGATATCGTGGAGAGCTCAGCTAATACCTCTCTAGTCCTCGCAAACTCCCTCATGGCCTCGGTTCTCACGGTTCTCCACGCACGACAGCTCCGCTCCCGAAACCACGCCTTTGTCGACCCCAACATGCCGAACCCAGACGGTACACTCTGCTTCTCCTGGGGAGGGGATCTCCTCGTGGTGGGAATCATCGCAAACTACGCAGCGGTTGCAGCAGATACCTTCAGTTCAGAGCTTGGCATCCTTTCCAAGAGCCAGCCTCGGTTGATTACATCGCCGACGTTCCGAAAGGTTCCTCCTGGGACGAACGGAGGAGTTACACTCCTGGGTCTGGGTGCTGGGTTGCTGGGCTCGATGATAGTAGTCACTGCGGCTATGATTTTCTTGCCCTCGTGCAATCCGGAGACGGCTTTGCATGCTGGAGGTGGAGCACCATGGACGACCCTTGAGCGAAGGAAGTTCATGACATTCATGGTGATTTGGGGTGCCTTAGGTAGCGTGCTGGATAGCATCCTTGGAGCTGTGTTCCAGAGATCAGTCAAAGACGTCCGGTCTGGTAAGATCGTAGAAGGCGAGGGCGGCAACCGCGTTCTTGTTTCCAGTCAAACAGATCAGGTGGTGAGTGAATCGACAAAGCGAGCCGCCGCCAAGGCTGCGCTCCTACATGGCGAAGGCAAGAAGGCCGTCGAGAACACGGGCGGTTCCGCCGTTGACGACAATGACGAACATGAGGACGTCTACAACCCGAAGGACAAGCACCGGAAGCCGAGCTTTGGTGATGAGCGGCCATCGCGGATCGTCGAGAGCGGCTGGGATCTTCTGGACAACAATGATGTCAACTTCCTCATGGCCGTTGCGATGAGCGTTGGAGGCATGGCTGTAGCGAGTTGGTATTGGGGAGTTCCCATCCAGAGCGTCATGGGCGCCTAACGAGGTTATTTAGACGTAATATGATGCTTCTGTGCATTTTCTATTCCGCTTTCACGTCACGGCTAGATCGAATTGAAACATATTTGGGAGATCTGCGGGACCCTTCTACAACTCTCAGAGTCGCAGTCCACGAGCCCAGACTCTCTACGTAATGGGCGTGCGACCGAAGCGTAGACCTTGGACACACCCCCTGTTGGGAAGGGCGTGACCACCCTGGCATGATTTCAACTGTAAAGGACCATGTATCCGGCCTCGAAACTCGGCAAAGTTCGTTGGTTGTTCGGGATCCAATACGCCGCGAGACGATTTAGATTGGCAAACTATGGGAGATACGCGACAAGCCGATCTCGCACCAAGCTCATTCGCGAGCAAAGATAAAGGGACGCGATTCCATCACCCAATTTCTCTCCGGGTCCATTAGCCTGCCCTGGTGCTGCAGCCCGGGAGAAAGCCGAAAACTCAAGCCATGGTCTCGGGGGCCATCTCCCGAGATGCTGCTCCCCAATAGTCGTGCAGGTTTTACGGATCGCGAATCATGAACGGCGAAGAGATAGGCAGATATCAAGGCCAAAACCTGGGGTAACGCCTAAAGGCTAAGGCGGTTTCTATTTATCATTCCCTGTTGTAATAGTTAATGAGGAGAAATTTTGGGGGATTGGGAGGCGCAGGCGTGTGGATAAATAAAGTGACTTTGTGTGAGGGTTAGACAGATTGCGGGGAGCCGCAGATCGTCCTGATGTCCGAGACGACCAACCGTGGAGACTTGAACTTTGCACAGTGCAGGTCAAGTTTAATTATTTTATTGACTTGAGGTTATGATTCGGGTAGCATGTTCAACAAGTGACTGTTATTAGGCTAGAGTTGAGGGTAGGAATGAGGTTAGGCATTAGGTTTTGGGTGAAGATTCGGCTGAAGATGCGTTGTGTTTCCAGTTCCACCATTCCACAATGATCCAGGAGTAATTAACCAACAGACGAAAACTACAATATGAACCTTTCTGCACTGAAGCTTTGCAGTTAGAGCCACAGTATATCTCCCGTTGTACACAGGTCGCGTGCCTGCAAACATCAAACATCAAACGGCGATCTAAAGGGTTCGGAATACCAGGTCGGGAAAAAGGAGAACACAAATCGCGGTGAGAACCGACGATCTCTCTTTTTTTCCCTTCCAGTTTGTTGAGTGGAAGTTGACTAACGCGATCGGAAGGGGAGTTTAATTGACATCCGAAGGTCTGGAGAGGGCCTGGAGAGGTCTGGGGAAATGGAAGACTGTCAAAAAGTCAAACTCAGTTGTTGCCCTGAGCGATTTACAAAGCCATTCCCAAACGATGCACAACCACTGGAGGGAACTGCCCAGAGCTTCCAAATGTGATAACACCCATTATGCAGAACATCAGATGCAGCCAATTAAGGCGCGACGATAAGATTCATCTTGCACGATGTGCCATGCTTTTTGGGGTGGCGTTTGGGGCGACACCGACTCGTCGATGCGCTTGACTGGCTGAGACTGTGTGTCAAAGAATAGAACGAGGCAGAGCTTAGTCGGGCCCTTGCCTCAAGGGGTTAACCGCTTTGTTTTCTGCGGAAACGATTGAGTAACAGCGAGGCAATGAACCGGAACAACCGTGTTGGGGCTCCAGGGGGAATGAAAGAGTCACAGGTACAGATTTCGTAGAGCATCTTAGAATAGCTGAGGCGGCGACCGGAAGACCGAGTTTTCAAAGGCATCCACGATGATTTGGGAGCTTGGGGCCCGAATCTAATGGGTCACAGGCCATGCGCTGCAAGCCACAGGGAGAGGAACTCTGCAGCTGTGCATCTAGCCAGGGCCAGGGTCAGGGCTTGATATCTCCCAGTGGAGAGAGAGGTCAGGTACAGTACCTCTGTCTCAGGGTCCATTCTGTCTCAAACCAACGCGGGCACATCAACCGAAGGAGGGGCGTCACTGGGTGAAAGAAATACATGCTCGCCATGTCTAACTACAGCGAAACTCTTTACCTAAGATCTTACCTAAATCCTAAACAAAATCATGACATGAAATATCATACATCCCTAAGGTGAGCCCCAAGCTATTGTATAATACGATTGCGTTGAGCATGAGATCCTTGGAAGCTGTTCAAGGTCAAGCTGAGCGGTGAATGCAAGATATCGAAATACACCATTTGTTCTGTCACCCCCATCTTCTGGGAATAAGCTCCAGAGGGTCACTCACTCACCTCCCACACTGAACCCCGGAATCCTCACCACGGAATAAGGCGGGCACCATTGGATAGCCTAGACGCTCTGGCCGTCCGGCGGGAGGGAGATGGAGGGGAGCATGGGGAAAAAAGGGAAACGTGGATGATCAGAGCCGCTACTGGTATCTACGAATAATGGTTCGACAGAACAGTAATCGTAATCGGTCAAACCTCTCGGTCTGGAGGAAGATGAAATAGTAATTCGTACAAGCCGAGTGGCCTGGGAAGACTCTTCCCCCTCTCACCTCTGACTCTCCTTGATTTCACCCCACCTTTTGCGGCGTTTCCCTCGCACGGCAACGACAAGTTACGGTACTTGATACCGTACGAATACGGTAAGAGCAGGAATGGTCCTCGGTACGGTACTCAGGTACTGTACTCGTAACTGTCCATGGTGAGCCCCGGTCTTTGGAGTCATTTGAGCGTTGCTTGGGACTCAATAGAGCGCTGCGCATGGAGCGGAGCTCCACTGAGAGGGATGGAAGCCCTGGTGCTTGCATATCGCGTCGCAGAATGCAGATTGGAGAGTGAAAATTAGTTGAGTCTGCTGGCTGGGGGATAAAGCAGCCGGTTATCACACCGGAGCATCGCCAGGCGTCTCGAAGTACCAAACTAGTCGCGACTTGAAGTCGATAAATCGATATCGTCCCACGCGGGTGACGACCGCTTCAGCTCGCCTACGATCTCGGCGTTTTTCTTGTGATAAGGCAACAACTAATTCCTAAACAAATCCATGAACCCGACCAAAAGATAATCCCCTAGAGTAGTTCTATACATTGGCAACTGAGAGAGAACTGAGTCGCTCCGCCAACCACCGAGAGCTGTGGAGGCCGGAAAGAAGGTGTGCGCGGGTGGGCGGCCACGCCAGCCAACGGGACAATGAGTCGCGACGGACGCTGGGCGAGTTTCTCGTGGGAATCTGCACTGTGACGAAGACAAGTGAACACATTCCGCTGCACAGTGACTGGACCCCCAAAACAAAACAAACTCAGCGACTGAGGATCGCCCGAGGGCGGCTGTGCCTCGTAAAGAAAATGTAAAACCTGTGCCCTGTTGAGCGTGACGCCTCAGGTGAGAGCCGCCGCCCGTTATGTCATACTGTACGGTGTGCGGTTTCTATGCCCCGGGCGTGTCCCGCCGCCCGTTTTTTCAAAAGTTACGGGTGGGGGTTTTTTTTCCCCTTCCCCCCCCCCCCCCCCCCCCATCACAAGCAAGACACTGCCATCCAGATACCGAGTAGGTACCTGCGCCTTGTCCGCGCCCTGACTGGTCCGAAGCCGCTGGACCGGCTGCCCACGGTGGATGGTGCGCATGCGACACGGCATCGCCTTGTACTGGCCGGAAGTGGCGACGGGTCCAGGCCGTGTAAGTGAGATGGAAATTTGCACAGGGCGCTTATGGGGGGTATCCAAGGCGGCACACGGCTGCTCGCCTAACGGTGAGAGAATATTAATTTCGTGAAGAGTCAACCTTAGAGACCTCTCTGAGTGGTGAATTTCGTTTGAGTCTTAGTATACAATCACCATGGACTATTACTTGGGGATCATGTATTGGTAGATTGAGCGCTCTATGTAGGGCATGATGCCGACCTTATTTTGTGAAGAGTAGCTGCAAATAGACCAACCAACCAGGAAACGAACCGCCCCTGAAGCAAGTGCGCATATCGATCAGCATGGTGTTCAATCTCGGTACCTTTCAACGCTTAGGTCACTCCGTGAACACCCCCCTTCTTCCTATACCCCACCATCTCCCACCAAATCCCAACCGGTAGCAGCCACACCCCTGCATTCGGCCACTGGGTTTCTTATCTCTGGTGGGCTTCGATGTTCTCTACCTTTGAGACGGCTTGAAGAATCCGTCAACATAAAACCCTCATCGCCCCCGAGATCCAGACTCTAAACTTTTGTCGGTCCTGCACATTCCTGTCGATTCGTTTGATACCTTGTTATCAATTTTTCTATTCCTCGTACTGCACCTGCATTTTGCTGTTGCTTCTCCCTAAACTTCCTATATCCCCTTCCACACACAACCAACCGCTATCATGGTGAGCAACCTCCCCCGCCTCTTATCAGCTTGAGCTCTCAGCCGCTAACATGCTTTATCAGTCTTCAGCAGCTAAGGTTCTCTCCAGAACGGAGACTGTACGCGGCCCCCCGATTCCTCCTGACTCCGCGCCCGAGCGCGTAATATTCTCAAGTTCGATGCTGACAACAGACACAGCTTATGCGATATCTCAAGCTTGAGCAGAAGGGCAAGATCATTGCCGAGTACGTTTGGGTTGACGCTGCCGGGGAGACTCGATCAAAATCCCGAGTGAGTAATACCCTGAATAATTCCTGTTCTGGATTCCCCGTCCTGCCCCGTCTTATTCTTGGCCTGGCCTGGCCGCCGCGCCGCCACCATCGGGCGGGCGCAGCGTCATTGTCTCCAGGGTTCTCGTTGGCTGAGCCGGCAATTGACGATACCGGCTCCGGTGTCGCGCCTGCTTGTTTGGCCAATGGGACCAAAAATAGAGTAGACGCTTGCCCCGCCTTGTGGGGCAGAGTCCGACCCATCGGGGCGGTAGGCCGGCGTTGCCCGATCCGGCCGGAGAAGTCCCGCGGCGAAACACCCGGTCTCATGATCAAGAGGAGCACAGCTAACCGCCGATCGAATCTAGACTCTCGATGAGAAGGAATGGAAGCCTGAAGACCTCCCCGTCTGGAACTTCGATGGTTCGTCTACCGAGCAGGCCCCCGGCGACAACTCCGATGTCTACCTCCGACCTTGCGCCGTCTTCCCCGATCCCTTCCGTGGCTCTCCCAACATCCTCGTCCTCGCTGAGTGCTGGAACGCCGATGGCACTCCCAACAAGTTCAACTACCGACATGACTGCGCCAAGGTCATGGAGACCTTCGCTGACCAGGAGCCCTGGTTCGGTCTCGAGCAGGAGTACACTCTTCTCGACCTCGACAACCGCCCTTACGGCTGGCCCACTGGCGGTTTCCCTGCTCCGTAAGTCTGCACTAGACGACTCCCAGCAGATATAAAGCTAACATCCTCAAAGTCAGGGAGAGTACTACTGTGGTGTCGGTACTGGCAAGGTAGTCCAGCGTGATATCGTTGAGGCTCACTACAAGGCCTGCTTGTGTAAGTTTTTCCAATTCTACGCATCGCTTTTCAAAGGCATAGTCTCAAAGCCATACAACGCTTTGGAGCTCTGTACTTGAACGTGTCGTGGTGCTTATATCTCCCTTTGACTTGGGTGCTGACCATGCCTTACAGATGCTGGCATCAACATTTCCGGCACCAACGCTGAGGTTATGCCTGCCCAGTGGGAGTATCAGGTTGGCCCGTGCTTGGGCATTGAGAGTGAGTCTGCATTTACTCCACAAATATCTACAATTGCTAACCAATTTGAAAGTGGGCGATCATCTCTGGATGGCACGCTTCCTGCTGGCCAGGATCGCTGAAGATTTTGCAGCAAAGGTTTCTCTTCATCCTAAGCCTATTCCGGGTGATTGGAACGGTGCTGGTAAGTTTCAAGCGATTCCAGCTTTTTTTCGTTGAGAAATGCTAATTTTTGATACCAGGTCTGCACTCGAACTTCTCCACCAAGGCCATGCGAACAGAGGGCGGTATGAAGGCAATTGAGACCGCCATCAAGAACCTGGAGCCTCATCACCTTGACTGCATCAAGGAGTATGGCGAGGATAACGAACTTCGACTTACTGGCCGACATGAGACTGGCTCAATCGATCAGTTCACCTATGGGTATGTCCGACTTCACCTTCAAACAATTTCACACACTAACATCCACATCCAGTGTCGCCAACCGTGGCAGCTCCATCCGAATTCCCCGCGAGTGTGCCGCCAAGGGATACGGTTACTTCGAAGATCGACGACCTGCGTCTAACGCTGATCCTTACCGGGTCACCAAGGTCCTTCTTCAATTCGCGATGTCTTAAACGGAGTTTGGGAAACGGACTGGGTAGAATATTGGCATGCTGAGGTGGATTCCCTCATGTAGTTTAGCGATTCCTCATAGAGATTACTTCTTAAAGAAGTCCATAATCCTCAAGAGATTGATTTGTCTCGAACCCTCCTCCCACCTTGCTGTACTTCCTCCTTGTGTTGCCCCCTCCGTGTGATGCCCCCTCCGTGTGATGCCCCTTGGGTTTGATGCTTCCTCTGTGTGATGCTTCATTCTTCTCTCCTCTTAGTCTGTTTCTCCAGTCCTTTCATTGTTTACTTGCTCCGCCTCCGCTATACCAAAAAAATCGAGCACATAGGGTGCCGAGCAAAGATGATAACTTCTTGGATCACATTAAGTTAGACCCGAAAAATTTCGGCTCCTCTTGCTTCAACTTTCCGTTCCTAAATGATTTATCGATACTTTTCCTTGAGTTATATGTAGTTATGCTTTGCCGATACCCTCGCATTGAGACGGAGTTGACCTGATACTCGCTGTCGAGCCTCGCCCTCGTTTTTATTTAGTGGAAATTGGTTAATGATAAAGCGTACGAAGTAAGTAGTAGAGATTTTTGGTAGGTTAGGGCGGGATTAGAATATATACTTTCTTTGGTTTGCTTTCGAAGTCATGTTCTCTCAGGGGTTCTGCCTGAGTGTATAAAGTATAATAAGTTCTCTGGTCTGGCCTAAATTCAACTGTCCTCGCCACCAGCAGACTCCTCTCCTGCTACCATCTGAGTATCCACACCAACCCTGCCATGATTGAGCACTCTAGACTTACTATCAACCGAGTTGATCCATGCGCGATGAGCGCGAGTCATGCTTGAGGTGTTTTAGTAGGCGGCTTCGAGTGTTGAGCAGTCGAAGCTCTTGTCCCACATAGCAATAATCATGCTAATATGAACCAGAATATATATCCTAACGAGCATCCTACTAGGTATCCTGACCTAACAACCTCCATTTACTGGAACCTGATGTTGCTTACCTACCCATGTCGTCAAGGACTACCCGACCAAGAAGTCCAAGCTCCGCAGCTGAGCACGTATGACTGGCACTCCTCGCTAGAGCGGCGAGGGACGATCAAGGACTCCCTCAAATCGCTGGAGGACACCTGGCAAAAAACAGCAAACATGACGCGAGCACATCGTGCATGGATCAACTCCGTTGAAAAGTTTGGTGTTCTCAACCATGGGAGGGAGCGAGTAGACATAGAGATGGCCGGAGGAGAGGTTTCAATTGGTACCTTGGAGAGTTCGACTTTGCGCAGGCGAGACCAGGAAATGAAACGTGGCTATTCAATGGGAGGTTCTTGATATAATTAATATTTATTCTTTCGCGGGACATCATCGTCAGGAACACAGAGCGACTTAACACCTGACAAGAATCCTTCTGGTGTTGGCACAAAAGACACTTGGCAGAAGTTGAGGCTAGGAGAGCCTGTTAGTAGGTCGACCAGCGGTCGGGACAACGCCGGGGCTCACTCATAGGGAGCATGGCCATATAAAATTGGCTTCTTGGGGGAATCGGTCGATGCAGCGGAGGCATGGCATCGCACAGGGATTGTTAGCAACTTAGGCTGATCATGAGGCGACGCTGGACTTATGCCTCTACATAGAGGGAGGGATGATATTTAGGCGCATCTCTAGGCACTAGGGAAAGGCTTAAAAAGACAAAAAAAAACCTAGGACATAACCCCAGGGAAAGGCTAGGTAGACCTTATTAAAGGGCAAGAAATCTATTATTAATTGATGCATATGGGCAGGGAAGTGGGTGCCCAGGAAGGGATTCCTGAGGAAGCATGGAGTGAATACCGTAGAAAGGATCCCAGACTAATCTTATGGGAAACCAGAAGTCTAGTTCAATAGGGTAATATAAGATGAAGTGCCTTTGGTTCCTGGTTCTTACTATCAAAGTATCTATAGCCTTCCCTTAGGCAGGGTTCTAGTCTTCCCAGCGTCAGTCCCGTGACTTCCCTAGAACCATATAGCCAAACACTTCCAAAGCCAGAGTGAGAGACTCATATCGCCACCATCTAAGTTGTTGCGAAGCGTACGGACCACTCGTGTTGGCTTAGAGGAGGACCTTTGCCAGCAACTTTATGACTCCAGCAGCCACAGCGGTAGTCTTCTTAGCGACAAACGGCGCCTTCGTCTTCGCCTTGGCCCTCGTCTTTGTCTTGGCTTTCGCCTTGGTCTTTGGCAGTTCCTAGGGCTGGAGCTTCTCTACCGTAGTGAACTCATCTCTGTCTAAGCCCTCAGCCTGTGTGTGTGGGTCATCAGCGTAGTCTTCATTCATGCCCGTCTTGTTGTTCGCCTCAGAAAGATGTTACTTCTCCGAGCCCATGGTGTCCATCTTCAAAAGGTTATCTATTACCTGATATCAGTACTGACTTGATGAGTGAGGAGAGGTTAAAAGTAAGAGAGCTATGTAAAAGTATATCGCATAAACCTTCTGGTAAACTGTTTGAGGATGTAGAGAAGTAGTTATAAAAGAGGCAGAAGAATGTAAAGTTGACTCAAGGGGTATTGGTAAAATGAAAAGTATTAGGCTAGGCAAGCAATGGTTTTCTCCATACATCAAAGTGCTTGCGTCTTCTCTTAAACGCTCTGAATCATTACAGTTTACCAAGTGATTTGAGAGAGCACAGAGACTTAGCATCTGGAGGATGCAAGGCAAGTGGCTAATTGCGATCTCATAAGAAATGAATCCTCAACAGCCGCAAGTTATATCAAGAATATAAACAGCAGTCGAAGGTTAATAAAGAATGGACCTACCTAGTTAAGTGGTGATTCGGGTTGAAACGATATGCCTGAAAGGCGCAGCCTATGATAATTATAATCATAACTTGAAGGTTGAGGGGGCGCGTGGTGTTGATTATGATGAAAGGTGTAAGTTAAGATGGTTAAAAATGCTGCGCAGGAGTTTGAGATAGGCACAATCCTTAAAGAAGAGCTGTGATTCATACGCCTGAGTTTAATACTTTGAGTGTGTATCAACACATCCGGATTTACGAAGAACCCAGCTTCTGTCTTGCGTCGAGGAATATCTTACGAGGCTTGGGCTTGAGACAGTCTTAGCTGCTTCTTCGGCAGGTCTTCGTCCTGCTAATTAGGTAAAATCCAGTGAGCTTTAGGGCAACTTGAATACCTATGATTCACTGTTGTTATACCTTTTTTGTGGTTATCACAGCGCAAGGCCATTTCATTTTCAGCTGCTCAACTTCAACCTTACAACAACCACAACAACCACACCAAACTTATTTCTTGCACCGAGGTCCTCGCTACCTCCTACTCACGTATCACTAGGCCTCTGAGGTGCTACAGGCCTTACAGAGGCGCCAAATACATACAGATATGTTTCTCAGTGCGCTCAGAAGTATTTTCGACTCTAGCCTCTGTACGCCACTATCCGAGCAGGACAGCGACAGCGGGTTCGACCTGCCCGCGGCGACCCATGCGGTTAGCGAGCGACACAGGTGCGAGCCTCGAGGTTTTGTAAAACGCCATGCTGACCAGCAGGCGTGATGTGTTGGTGATGGCGATGTGATGCTAGGACAGGCCGACTAGTAAAATCCGAGGTATTGGGGATGGCGGTAGATGGGGGAAGCACACGGCAGGATTTGGTTATCAGTAAATCGTAGTGTAGGATCATAGAATGGCCAGACAGTCTATAGAAGTTTGGTAAATGCGGCTTTCTCTATTATGGATTGATTAGAGAGTAGAGGATCATCTTTATACTTGGTAAAGGTTTTCCCTCTCTCGCCAAAATAGTACATGGGATGCACACCTGAGTTTGTAAAATATAGTTATTGCCCTAAGCAGTTGGAACGCCATCTTGATCGCCATCACTCTCTCCGAATCCATTAGCGGACTGTCTGTCCTCTTGTCCTTGTGGAAATTCAACCCCAAATTTCAGGAAGGGACTTTCATCAGGTGTGAAAACGTCATTATCGTCGTCGACATTGAGAGTAGTCACAGCGCGCTTTCGAGACTTCTTGATCGTGAGCTTTGGGCAGAACTTAATCAGGCTGATATCCATGCAGCGAAGTTTCCCTCACTTCCTAGACGAATAGAGATCATCCCAATGCCGCAATACCCAAGGTCAGTCGAGTACTCAAGTTTTAGGAATCTGCCCACTCTCAACTTTGGTTTCCCAATTGAGAAACCGCTTCACGGTCGTAAACATCTCGATTCAGATACCTATGCAAAGTAAAGCAGTTAGTAGGATCCTCCAGTGGGCGGACACGATAACATACTTCTACACCACATCTTGATCCGGTTGTCGCTTTGGTAGAGCCAGACCCAGCCCTTGCACCACTAAAATTACTCTTGCATAGACATAGAAGGCGCATTTGTTTCACAGTCGGCGACTTTATTCGAGTTCGAGATGGTGAACTTGTGCGGCTTGACGGCGTCTTTGGCCGCAAGGTTATTACTAGTAGTGACTATCGAACCTACCTTGTCGTTACAGCCACCACAGGCGAAGGGAGAGCAAGTAGGGATCAAGTACTCGATTTTCCGGTGTATGAAATCCAGGAGAAAAGTTTATTGTTGGGCTTCCAGCCCTCCAGCATGCGCGAGAGTGGGTGGTCCAGAGATAGGATGGGATGCTACTTTGTGTAGGCAGAGCAGTGGTATTTACCAAGAGCTGGTTCTAGCGCATGGCGGAGGTGTTGAAATTGGTAGTCTAAGTTTGCCCGTTAAGAAAAATTACCATTTCGCAGTTACCGAAGTTGGGCCTAACCCCTATTCCTGGAGGTGTTGGTTTGAGCTTACATGGTGAGGGTCGAAGGATCAAGGAAATCACAGAAAAAACCAGGATCAAGAAGACAGTGTTTTATAAGCTATTATCTAAGGCAAAGGAGAGAGGATATGTTCCAGGGCTTCGGGTCCATTTAGAATATATTTCTAATACCCCAAAGTTAGAGCGGCATAAGGCTATTGATGAAACACTAAAAAATAGGAAGGAACTGGAACAAGCTTGGATAGCTGTTTGGAAGTCATTTCCTCGGAAGAAGCTACAGAGGTTTATGGAACGGATCCAAGGGAACGTACAGTGGGTTTTTAGGCTCAAAGGAGGAAACAGCTATAAGGAAGGAGCTGTTCCACCCCCACCCCCCCCCCCCCCCCTTTCAATAGCCGCTGAAGAAAGACTTCTTCATTTCTACGTCATTTAGGAATTCCAGCACCGAAAACGGTATCACTAAAGTTACAGTGGAATTGTTACTCGTAATAATGTCTTACTGTTTCCCCATGGCTCGTCCTGCTTTTGGCAAGATCCCTGGTAGCGACGCCTCGTCCCTCCACAGCCTTTAAGAGCGGCGATAAGAAGAGTGTGTGGGTTTGCTAAAATTAGGTGTTACTCAAGATACGCGTCCAGGAAATGTGTGTGTAATGAGAAGGGCCAGGCACTTACGTTCTGAGTTTCGACCTCCTTGAGAGTGAATGGGGGAGTTATGCGTCTCCCGCGAAGGTGATAGCATAGCACCGAATCTCAGATGGTCAGGCGCCTTCTCAGATACCGAAGAATTCAGCGAAAGGTACTCTCTAGGGTCAATCGAAATTAATATGCGGAGATCTTCTCCTAGGACCCCGCCAGAGTGGTAGGGAAACCGACTTGCGGTGTTGGTGTTAAAAGAAAAGAAAAGGAGCCATTGTGAGGAACTTCAATGCGAGAAGATGGGTGAGGAGTCGATAGAGTCCGTAGTAGTCCGTTGTTAGCAGCAGAATACGACAGAGAATAAGAAGAGCCAGTACTCATAGTTCAATTCCTTCAAATCGTTGCAGGCGATATTGCATCTCCAAACGCATCCTTCGTTGATATATTGTCCTTAGGGGCAGGCATTTATACAAGCCCCTTTGCCTTTCATGCCTCGTTATGGGCCTTGAGAGATGCAAGCTCCTTGGTCTATTAGTATAGCATGTTGATCATGCAGGGCATAGAGAAGCCTTGAATATAGATATATATGGGGGTTTTGCTGCCATCACCTCGTCGGATGTCGGGAGCTGGGGACTGAGCTGCTAGCTGGAACGCTGGGTTTGACCACCCGCAAGAGGAGGATCGAGTTGTTCCCGCATCAGTTGGGAGGTTATGGGGTCCGACATTTTCTAGTGATGAAGTTAGCAGATGCATGATGCAGAAGAGACAGGATGATCCATGCTCTTCATCTATTGAATAACAAACTCGTTGATGTTATTGTTGCATCTCATTCTGCTTTATCGTTGGCGCGAAGACTGCAACATGAGCGTTCAAGATCCAGGTATCAAGTTGTCTCAAAGAACCGCCAGACAGGTGAACGAGGACTGTGAATGAGAGACATCCCACCAACAATGGATCTTCTTGTCTTGGCCACTGGTCTTGTGTACTCTGCTCTCACGGCGAAGGAATGAAACTAATAGCTGGAGAACCCCTCCGTATTGTCAGACGGAATAACGCCATCCCATGACTTGATCTGACATTCTCTGTAGGGTATCACAAGTCTAAACACCAAAAGTAGCATTTCACTGTCACATCAATTCTATGGTCCGTTGCGTATGTGTCCCACTTTTAACACACAGCTCTGTGAGGCCAATACCACAGATAAGAAGTAGTGTAGCTATTCAATATTAACCTCGTCCCTCAACTAGTTTCCTAATTTCGATGCTACCATGAATCTTAGTCATAGTCTAAAAGTTGACCACGCTCCTTACAAATCTCTTGCTTCTCGCATCTTAAGAGAAATTTAGTTACAAAATAGCAGCTAAGGCCTTCATGGACCGTAGTTCATCAGATTTCTAAGCGGCGACTCCTCATGTTTATGGTGCTTAGATGGCACCATTCTTGGGGTTATGGAATAAGCACGTACAGTGAATAGCACAGTCCGACTACTGTAGACCCATCAGCATTATCCTATCAGCTTCGACACCATGACCTGGAACGGAAGGTTTACAACAAGTCACTGCGGGTCTTTTTCCGAAGAGCGGATATCATCCGAAGGGCGTATTATAAAAATCCCAACCTGCTTAGTACAACTTGCTCTTCTTCGTATTCCAGTTAGCACCCCCATTTATCTCCAGTATCACTTCACTCTAATCTTATCTATTCCTAGCCTCAATCCTAACCTCAGCGATGGCGGTGACGAAAGGTATTGACCTGTGCACTCCTTTCGAGGTCGATCGCCTATTGGAGATCCGGACTTCGAGAATGAAAAGGATGCCTGGGCTAGAGATAACATCGGGAATTGATAAGACTAGATGCAACGGACCCATGAAGATCAATAAGTTGGGTCTCGAAGGTGATGAACATGATCTAACATTTCATGGAGGCCCTGACAAGGCAATTCTTGGATGTGAGTTCAAGTCCGAACTATTCATGACTCCGTGGTAACGAGCCACACAAGATTGCTCGTCGCACTATTCCGACTGGCAAGCTTCCTATCCAGAACGCGTAGACAGATTTGTTCCCGGAGGATTCGGTGAGAATTTCGTTACGGCGAGAATGAACGAGCGAAATGTCTGCGTTGGAGATGTCATATCTGTCGGCCCCGAAGTCCTTCTCCAGGTATCCCTGCCGCGTCAACCTTGCTTCAAACTCAACCACCGCTTCTCCCTGAAGGGATTTGCGCCAATGACCTACAAGACTAGCCGTACGGGGTGGTATTACCGAGTGATCCGCGAGGGTATAGTCAATGTGGGGGACGAACTTCGGCTGGTGGAACGGAAATGGCCCAAATGGACGGTTGAGCGGGTACAGGAATATTTGCATCGCGAGCAGGACAACCTTGCAATGAACGAAGAGCTAGCGGCAGTAGATGCCCTGGGTGAGGAGAGTCGAGGCCAGTTTAGGAATCGAGTCGCCAAGGCGAAGAAGAAGAGAGATAAGAAAAAGGAAGAGGAGATGTGGAAAGATTATCGTATTGTTAGCCAGACGAAGGAGACCCGAAGCATTGTTTCGATGGTGCTCGCGGCGGTGAGGCCCGATTCGGAGGCGGATAAGCTGCCGTTA
This sequence comes from Nectriaceae sp. PG4201, assembly GCA_023628695.1. Lineage (NCBI taxonomy): Eukaryota > Fungi > Ascomycota > Sordariomycetes > Hypocreales > Nectriaceae > Nectriaceae sp. PG4201. The sequence goes on from JAMAKE010000016.1 coordinate 523,048, forward strand.
GGGGCGCACGCCAAGTTGAAGCTCCCGAACGGTCTGGTGCGATCCTACTCAGTGGTCTCGGGAGGCAACGAAAGTGACGGTCCTACCGGAATCAATCAGTTTGAGCTTGGCATCGCCCTTGATCGCAACAGTCGTGGCGGATCACGGTACCTTCACACAACTAATGTTGGGGACATAGTTCAAGTTGGAAGAATCACGACAGACATATCCCCTGCCGGCGCGGCAAGTAACCACGTCTTCATTGCTGGAGGCATCGGGATTACTGCTTTTTTGGCCCTCATTAAAGCATATATTTCGATCAATTGGAGCTGTAAGCTTCACTTCGCTATAAGCTCGGCAGAGAATTTGCCGTTTCGCGAGCGTCTGGAGAGCTTCAAGGAGAATGTGGTCATTTATGACAAGGAAAAGGGCGAAAGAATGAATATTAATCGTATCATCAAGGACCTCCCATGGAACAGCCACGTCTATGTTTGCGGCCCCCATAGGATGATGGAAGCAGCTAGGACCGCCGTTGAAGAATGCGGCCTCGCCCCGGATGAGGTTCACTTCGAGGCATTTGCGGCTGATATCTCGGGTGACCCGTTTGAGGCGGAGGTGATTAATAGAGGTGGTAGAGTGCTCAAGGTTGGAGAGGAGGAGAGCCTTCTCGAGGTACTCAAACGGGAGTTTGGTGAGGTTCCTTCGAGTTGTGAAGTTGGGAATTGCGGCACCTGCAAGACTACGCTTAAGGGCGGCCGTGTTGAACATAGAGGGACTGCACTCCTGCCAGATGAGAAGCAGGCATCGATGCTATCCTGTGTTAGCAGAGGTATTGGGCGAATTGCTATAGAAATATAGATCACCGATGGTGAGCATCCTAAGATCTTGACTCATATAGCAACATTTATGCTAATATGAACCATAATATATATCCTAACATGCATCCTACTAGGTATCCTAACATGCATCATACTGGGTATCTTAACATGCATCCTACTAGGTATCCTAACATGCATCCTACTGGGTATCCTAACATGCATCCTACTAGGTATCCTGACCTAACAACCTCTATTTACTGGAACCTAATATAGCATAATTGCAGATATAAGGGATGTAGATATGATTGACTTAGAACTATTATGGGTGCTCTAAATTCAATTATGTTATAGCTAGGGCGTTAGGCTAGTCTCAATAGGGTATTAATTTAAGAGTAGCCTATTTCCTGGTGATAAGTAGTGACAAGAAGGTGAGAGCAAAGTGAGCCAGAGATGGGCTAAAGGTGAGTTTTCCCTTATTTGGCCTATTGTCAAATGAAACAATAGGGGATGAATCACCTCACATGTCGACTCTGGGGTATATAAGCCCTCGCTTCTCCCTCCAAGCGGCTCCTTTTCTTTTCTTCCTTTCAACACAGCACCGCAAGGACCTTGGGTTTCCCTACCTCTCTGGCGGGGTCCCGGGGGAGGATCTCCATGTATCAACTTCGCGTTGAACCTGAACCCGACCTCCGGACCCCGCCCCCCCTCTCCCTCGAGGAGATCGAAGCCAATACTGTAAGTACTCTGGATTCCATCACATGTCTCTCCTCCCATCCCATGCCTAACATCTAATTTTAATCACTACCTACCAAAAAACAATGCATCACCACAGACAAAGTCGTTCTCTGCTATCACTGCAAGGACCCCACCCATGTTCTCAAGGACTGCCCCATCAAGAAGTCTATACTTGCAGCCGACCACGTACGACTGGGATAGGCCCTCATCGCTCCAGTAAGTCACTCTCCTCCTTTTCATCTTTCCTCCTTTGCCATCTCTCCTCCCTTGCCATCCCATGACCTGATCTAACATTCTCTCTAGGAGATCAGCAGTGCCCTCGCAGCTCTCAGAGCTGAACTCAAGACAATCAGAAACTCCCTGAGCTCACTAGAGGACACCTGGCAAAAAACAGCAAATCAACTCTGTTGAGAAGTCTAGGGTTCTGAACTATGGCAGGGAATATGGAGATAGCAGCAGGACAGGACTCTATTGGTGTGTCGGAGACTTCAACTTATGCCTAAATCTTAATGCTCATTTCTAAGATAATAGTACTGCCTTAGGATGATGTTAGGTTCAGTTTATGGACTAGCCAGGCTTTATGCTTGACCTTATGATTCATATGAAGTCGGGTCTTTAGGCGAAGTGAGCGGTGTTTTCTTTCACCCGCTTGATACTGTAGGCGACGGACAGTAGAATCGATTTGACAGTGAAATGCTATTTTGGTGTTTGGACTTGCGATACCCTGCTGACAATCTCCTTCTGTATACTAAGGTTATCGCTATTTCCTCTTAAACTTTAAGCTCACGTCCCTTATTCAATAAAAGAGAGCAAATACATCTAATGTTCAAGGTAGGATGCCATCTAGCTTATCCCCAAACGTGGTCTGTATCGGATCCTTTGGATGGATAATCTGATAGATATCAGATCACAGGTGTAGGGTAAGAGAGATGTTCGTAATAATTAATAGCATGTAGTCAATAATATGCAGTGAGCAGTTCACTATCCTATCCTTATGTCTAAACCTGAGTAGGCAGGGAGGACATATTGGTGGTTGGGCCTGATGAGGTTATGGATGAGGTATGGGTGGTTGCCACAATCACATGCACCGCCACTAACTGCTAGCAACAGGGCTGCATCTGCCATGTGTAAAGAGATGCACGATGATGGAAATCTCGATCTCAAAGAAGGTAGTGGAAGCCTAGCAGTTCCCGTTACAGTTGTTCCCGAAACTTGAAGGCCCCCCTCACGCTCGCCTTCGGGAACACCACCACGTCATAGTCTTCATTTTGAAGTGAATCAAAAAGGTGAAAAGGACCCTCGATTGACGTCATGGGCTCGACCCACCATTCATCCACCTGGATTTGACATGGGCATGACATCACTGCACCTTGAGCTTGCGATAGCAATCACGATTGCGCAAGAACATTGAAAGTTACTGCCTTGTTATAATATGAATGCCTCGTGAAAATTCTCTTGATCTGTGGTATAAATTTCATCTTTCTGCTCCTTAACTAGACTTTTCCTTCATCAAACATCAACCTCAGGATCTTGAACAACAGCATATTCAAACAACTTCACTAAACCAAACACAACACAAGACTTCACATCAAACATCATGTCTGACAGCAATCAGCCCTCTACCCTAAAGTCCTACGTCGACTCTGCCACCGGCGCCGTGCAGAATGCTGTAGGCAACTTGACTGGCAGCAACACCGACCAGGCTAAGGGCGAGATCCGCAAGGACAAGGCCGATGCTGAGTACGATGCATCCCACACGACCGCCAAGCTTCCTGGTGCAACCATCTCTGGATCCGGTGCTGCTGTCCGTGACGACCCCGACCGGACTCAGGGTTCTTGGAACCAGACCATTGGCTCTGCCAAAGAGACTGTCGGTAACCTTGTTGGCAACGAGGTGAGTTTCTTCCTTTGTATTTAAATCCTTCTCCATACTAATTCCTCTATCCAGTCGTTGAAGCAGACCGGCCGCCAGCAGAACCTCGAGGGCCAGCAGCAGGAGGCCAAGGGTCAAGTTAGCGATCTTGGCGCTGGCATCGGCAACCGTGTCCAGGGCACCGTTGGCGGTGCCGTCGCTGGCCTGACTGGTGACCGCGAGGGCCAAGCCCACTACGACCAGCTCCGAGCTGAGGGCAAGACCCAGCAGCGTGGTGTTGAGCACGACCTACAGAAGAAGAATGAGGCTGAGCACCGTCGGGAGCTATAAAAAACGACCGACACAATATTTGTACAATAGGAGAAACATAAGAATGCGCCCTGGAATGAATGCCATGACGCATGTGGATTGATACCCTAAGCATGATGGAGGATCGGCAGAATGGCTCGATAGTTTCATAAACAATACATTTACTGTTACCAAGTTGCTCTTCTATTGTCGAATCAAAGTGCATAATGCGTACTGATCAATCAAAAATCTCAGATGCTCGCAGATGTCGACCAGATATCATGAATGCCACTTCAACCCCAACACTAATGTGGCTAGGGAAAATATCTTGTTATGGATTCAAGCTGTCCCAATTTCCATACATGTCCTTTGACTAAGCACAATCATAAACAATATCAAACCCACATGTACATTTGCTGTTGCCACTGGCGTGGCAACAGCAAATGTACAAGCCCTAATATAAATCTCAACATAAGACCTTGACTCATGCTAAAGTGAACCATAATATACATCCAAAGATGCATACTGCTAAGTATCCTAACCTAACGACCTCCATTAATTGAAACCCACAGTATTAAGACTGCAGATGACTATGGCGTATGATACGATTGAATTAGAACCACTATGGACGCTCCCAATGCGATCATGCCGTAGCCAGACTTACTACTTAGATAAATTGGAGCCTATGTTGAAGAGTATTTCAGTCCCATGCCAGAAAATGGTGGAAAGGGTCAGTGTGGTGCGATCTCGAACATCTCGCCCGGGTAGAAGATCATCTAAGAGTGAGGTGGAAGAAATTTCCAAAGTAGTTTTGGTATATTGAATATGTTCATGCAAGGGCACTTCGCCGACGCCAGCGATGCCTACCCACAAAAGTTTGTCTACAGAAACAAAACCTTTCCGCTGCAGCCTTAACCTTCTCACATGCTGCCTACTTGCCTTGCGCCATAACCCCGAGTCTCCGCACCGGCGATGCCCCTTTAGTCCATGAAGTTCGCAGTATTAACTTGGTATTTCCCTTTCTCGTAATGCTGGTGAGGTGAGGTAAAGGCTCTTGGTGGTAGTCAGACTGAGAACCCCGTTGTCGTTAAAGATATCTCTAGGCCAAGGAGGATCTCAGCTGTTTAACTGCACATAGTTACCTGAAAACCAGAGTCAGTCTTGATAGTCTAAGGAATACCAGGAAAGGTTTCTTACCTGGGAATTGTCCTTGCTTCCCCTGAAGTTTACCCGTCCACCACTCGTTGTCATTCTGCGTTCTTTGAATAATCTCAATCACATCGCCTGTTCGGAAACTCAAATCGCCTTCAGCTTGCGCCGCATAATCATACAAAGCTGTTACAGTCTCGGCTTTGGGGACGGCGCTGAATCGACTCGGCTTTGGCTTTGGTGGCGGGGGTTTAGCCTTTGCGGCTGCAACGATAGACATGCCTGGTTTGCTTCCAGGAGAGTACGGAGGTGGCGGATTTGGTTCGGCAGCATCCGATGGCCGTGAAAAGGCTGCGACCTTTGGACTGGGACTGGAGAACGCCGACGGTTTCTCAGAGTCCTCGCCCTGAGTGAGTAGTGCTGGTTGCTTGGAACCTTCAAGGGCAGGTCGGGCTTGATATTTGGGTGGTCGTCGCTGGCCAGTCGTCTTAAAACGAACGATCGATAGGGCCTCGGCTTGTTCCTGGATATCCCCGCGCTTGGCCTGGAAAGCATCCTCGATGTCGAGAGTTAGATCAAAATATCCAATATCGCAATGTTGCATCTTCTCGTGCAGCGTGTAGAAGATGTTGAGCTGCATATAGTAGAAACTTTGAAAAAGCGGCTGAATAAACTGACTCTCGAGCGTAAACAGCTTGGGCAGCTCGTCTTTCAGCAAGTCGTTGAAGTAGTTGAAATCTTGCGTAGCCTGCTCGACGTCTCCCTCAGCTTTCCACATGGCCTTTTCATCCTTTGCGCTGCGCTCCTTCTTATCTTGAAGCTTCTTGAGGGCGGCGCGGTGTCGATCATAATCAAGCCTCTTGTGTTCGCGCTTGAGAGCGGTTTTGCGAATAACCTTGATGACGTCGAGTAACTCGGTAGCTGGACGGATAACCCTAGTCTCTATCATTTCCAGCTCCGGAGCAAGCGTCTCTTGCAGTTCCTTGACGACGGCCTCGTATTCCTCGCATGCGCGGATGCCTTCAGGATTGCCCTCAATCTTCATCGAGTCCGGGTCAGACATGCGGCCGGAGATGGGTTTGTAGATTTCCGTCATGGCCTGGCTGAACTCGATTTGGTGATTGAGCATGCCATTGATGGCGTCAAAGTACTTTTTCGATTCATCGTGGAGCTTCTTCGTCTCTGTCTCGAGCTCTTGGAAACGGCGCTCTGCGTCGATGTACACGGCATCCTTTGTATGTTCACCGATATTGAATTTTTGCTTGAATTGTTGCGGCGCCTAGATAGACAGCATATGCGTCAGTCCCCAGTTCAAACAGCTTCGTGATCCCCGTCATGCGATGTCGCGCAGGACGCAGCAGCTTTGGGCTCCCTCCCTCCACTACCAAGATCTTCAGATGAGGGGCACGGCTCACCCGGATAACGCTTTTCTGGAAGCCTTTGAAGCTCATGTTGGAGGAGCGTCTAGGATATGCAGACGCGATGTGTAGTGGAAGAGATAGAGATAGAGAGAGGAAAACTGTCGGCTTAGAGTGTCGAGTCGCAAACAGCGCCGGAATGGGTCGTGGGCATCAACGTTAATTATGCGTCGAAACGGTGACGACTTGGTCGTGGCTGTGTTCGTCGAGCGACGCACTGAAGCCAGATGCAGATGCCCCGAGTTGTGGCGCAAGCCCCTGCCTTTTGGTGCTGGGCTAGCACTTGGCCCTGCGTCACCGGGGCGTTGCGTCACTGATGAGGCTGCTAAGGGCAAGGCAAGTTGTTGAAAGAAGACAGTGCTCATCTTTCCCGAGGCTATGATTTCTCACTAACCATAAGGTAACGGCTAAAGTCTGAAACGATTCAGAATGTAATATTCTTACCTCAAAAGCAATGCGACCCCGGCCCAAGCATTAACTGGAATTCCCATGATCAAGAGAATACCTACATCTGTCTATGTGCGGTGTATGATTTCACTCTGTGCTGGGGACTGGGGGGCACTAACCTTCAGTGCCAAGGCCGGCACTTTGGCCGCTGTTTGCGGAGACAGTCCTGACTGCAATCCCTCACTTCAATTGTAACCAAAGGAGTTGTCTTTATCCTACCCTTGGCATACGAGTTAGCACGGGAATTTCGCTTCAATACTCCGCGGTCTTCTTTGCCAATTTGCCATCTTCTTAAGCCTTGTAGTCGTCATTTCCCTCTACGGGCTAATCCCAAAAGCCGGTCCCCGGAGTTTCCAGCCAATGGCGGTGCCGAATCTCCCGGTTGAGGGGGCGTTATCACCGAGTGGCCGAGCCGACCGGTGAAATCCAATGACAAATTCTTGAGCATCTCAAGCTAAAACTGCGCCTTTCTTCCTTCTCGCCTCCGCTCCTCCGCTTTGCTGGACTGGTTTGGAACCTCGCCCATGCAACTATTTTCACCATCACCATGGCTAGCAGCATCACATCTTGCGCCTTAAGGTCCGCGGGCCGCTTAGGCTCTAACCCGCGCGTCACAGCAGCTCCTCTGCGAGGACTGTCCCGTGCTGCCCTTGTGGCTTCAAGGACATCTCGACGCGGTTATGTTTCCGAGTCAAAGAGGGATAACGCCCAGGTCGAGACGGCAATCAAGCTCGACAAAAAGGATTTTGCCAACATCCCCCGGCCTGAGATGGGTATTCCCTCAAATGCTAAAGTCAGCCCAATGGCGGGTAAGTGCTAGGAACCTATTCCGATCCATCCAGCAGTACGGTGGCTAATTCAGATATTCGCCTCAGAGGTCCTAAAGCAAGCAACAGTCATGGAGGAGGGCCAGCGGCCCATCTATCTTGACATGCAAGCTACCACACCCGTCGATCCTCGAGTTCTCGATGCGATGATGCCGTTCTATACCGGCATTTACGGCAACCCCCATTCACGAACACATGCCTACGGTTGGGAGAGTGAGAAGGCTGTCGAGGAAGCTCGAGAGCATATTGCTAAGTTGATTGGCGCCGATCCCAAGGAAATCATTTTCACCAGTGGGGCTACCGAGAGCAACAACATGAGCATCAAGGGCGTAGCTCGATTTTTCGGCCGATCCGGCAAGAAGAGACATATCATCACCACCCAGACGGAGCACAAGTGCGTCCTCGATAGCTGTCGCCATCTCCAGGATGAGGGCTTCGAAGTCACGTACCTCCCTGTGCAAAATAACGGTTTAATCAACATGGATGATCTCGAAGCTGCTATGCGACCGGAGACGGCTCTAGTCAGTGTCATGGCCGTCAACAACGAAATCGGCGTCATTCAACCCATCGACAAGATCGGAAAGCTGTGCAGAGAGAAGAAGGTCTTCTTCCATACCGACGCTGCCCAGGCTGTCGGGAAGATCCCCCTCGATGTTAATGCCATGAATATCGACCTCATGTCCATCTCGTCGCACAAGATTTATGGCCCCAAGGGCATCGGCGCTTGCTACGTCCGAAGACGGCCAAGGGTCAGATTGGACCCGCTCATCACTGGCGGTGGTCAAGAACGAGGTCTCAGAAGTGGAACCCTTGCGCCGCCGCTGGTCGTCGGTTTTGGTGAGGCATGCCGCATCGCTGCGGAGGAGATGGCAGTACGTGCTCCCATTTTTATGTTTCCTTCCTTCGTTTTCTCTCTGATGAGGCGCTTTAACATGCATGGCTTTCTGAATGGCCCGTGACAAGGCCGGCCGTGTTGATTGTAGCAATCTGTCTGATTTCGTTGCCTTTCATTTCCTGTCTTGGCCCTATTAACTAGGAAAAGATGACTGACTAGCATCATACATAGTACGATTCGAAACGCATTAAGTATCTATCCGACCGCCTGCTCAACGGCCTGCTCGCGATGGAGCATACTACCCAGAACGGAGCCCCCGAATCCTTCTACCCTGGCTGCGTCAACGTGTCGTTCGCGTACGTTGAGGGCGAGTCGCTTCTAATGGCTCTCAAGGACATCGCCCTGTCCTCAGGCAGTGCCTGTACTTCTGCCTCACTGGAGCCAAGCTATGTCCTCCGTGCGCTCGGAAACAGCGACGAGAGTGCACATAGCAGTATCCGATTCGGCATTGGCCGTTTCACGACCGAGATGGAAATCGATTACGTTTTGAAGGCGGTGCAGGAACGAGTCACCTTCCTCCGAGAGCTCAGTCCGTTATGGGAGCTCGTCCAGGAGGGTATCGACTTGGACACGATTCAATGGAGTCAACATTAAAAGGCGTAGGTATGCTGGTGGCTGAAAGTCCTTGTAGGACGTCGGAGTTTTGGGGATTGTTGGGGGGATGACCGGCTGTGACGGCAACTCAGTCGGTGTGTAACAGCACTGTAATATCAAGATACCTCTTTCTCTTCAATGTCAGCAGTGACAGAAAGCTATGACCAGAGGAAGCTTACTACAAGGAGGGAATGGGCTCGATTCGGGAGCAACAGGGATACTGTGCGCATGCAGAAATTGGGTTTATTATGGATGAGCCCATCCCGTGTTTACGACACGCAAACACACATACAGAATGAGAAATGATCATACATTGTCTCGCAATCTCATACATATATGTTGTCTTCATCAGCATTTAGGAGTGAATTTAGGAGGACCGTTGTGATGTTATTATGGGTGAGAATAAGGTTGGGCGGTTACGAAGATCCCTGCGCCGTCTTTCTAGCTACTGCCATGCTCCAGCCATGAAGGTCTGCCGATAGAAAAAGTTTCTGCAATTTTTCGATTTCTTTTCATTTTCTTTCTTTTTCTCACCCTCCCTGACTGTGAGAGAACCTAGACTCGCTTCACTGCCGGCGGTAAGGTGATTGGGGCTGGAGAATCCCTGCCTAGCGGGACGGGACATCCGCCGTGATGTGATTCTATTAAAATAGGGTACTAAATGAGGCAGGTCTAGATCATTATATTGACTGGCAAGCAAGCTGAAAAGACCCAAGGTACGCAACCGAATCTCGGTGAGCAGTTGACACACTCGAGCGGGATGATGGCTTCAGCAACACTGGGGAGTGGAAAAGGGGAACTTGCATGAGTCCCAGCGACTAGCGCCGCGGCATTCTTTAGCCGACCAAGTCAATATCATAGAGGACTCTGACTGGCAGGATTCGATATAGGGTTTCTTCCAGTTGGCAGATATGACAAGCTCCTATGTAGGTGACAAGGCAGGTCGATGCGCTGTGGAGAGCTGAGTGAACGATCTGCGACGAAGTCGCAAAAGCAAACCGTGCTGTACGGAGAGTTAATTGGCTGGCAATGGCTTAATGAGCTTTTCGTCTGAGACATTCGTGACGATCAGAAACACGTCAGCACATCGCGGATCTTGTCGTACCTTGACCCGCGGACTCGGAGCTGTCAGGACATGTACGAGGGAAGGTGTCTGAAGGTTATCAATTGGTCTGATATAGCATGTATGTTTGCCAAAATATCCGAGATAACACAAAGCCAACAAGTCACGGCACGGCGTAAGCTCCGCGGGAAACTGCATTTGGAGCTGGGAGGGCTGGGGTTGACTTTGATGGCGTTGCAACCGCGTTTAATGGGGAGGTAACCGTTCCGCTACGAGGCGGCTCGAAGCTTTCCAGATCCACGGGGATATATGCCGCTGGCCGAGAACCTATAGACATGGTTAATCTTGACCGGGCGGACCACGGCGGCGTTGAGTCCGTTGCAGGCATTTGTACAACATATTCAATGTTCCCGTGGCGTGTACTACCGCACGGCGTCAAAGCCTGTCTTCGATCAATCTTCCTGTGCCGTGATGATAGCTCCACCAAGCCAAGATCGCTAGGCTCGGGACGTGATTGTGGACGAACAGCTTGGATGTGATGTCGCGGAGAATAATAATGACGCGGGAGAGCCAGAAAGATTCTCGGGCAAATAACGCCCGTACCTGAACGCCTTTTCCCCTGTCTATCGTCTTGCCGTGCCGTGAAATGCCGTCTCGAGAACAACGAATCGTAGGCTTCGCAGGCTACGTTTCCATCGTAAGCTGCAAAGAGCCGCCAGGCACTGTGCCAAACACAATGGCGTTTGCTGGCATAATGGCGTTTGTTAGCACTTCGGATAAGCACATTTCTAGACTACCCCTTTGTCTCCTCATATCTCACCTCACTGTGCCGTCTAGCTAATGAGGCTCGGCTTTGTCAATGATCGACTAGCATTCCATTGATGCGCGTGGCTTGTGGAGCTGCTCATGGACCGGGCTAGCCTGACCCTCGGACAGTTGCAAGATTGTCGCAACTATCCACGGCCCCCTTGGACCCTCTCACGCTTCTGGGTCCTGGCTCGTTGACGGACAACCGATGGACAAAGGGCTCGGCGTCGACGGCGTGAGTCTGTGCGAGCACATCAATCAAACAACCAAGACCGGGGTCATGGACTGGAGTCATGCCACGAGGACAGATGGACACTGTTTGGTGTCTCCCCTGAACATGTTCGATTTGCTCCGGCAGAAGCTGCAGAATACTTCTGCGACATTCGTGCTGTGTGGAGTCGTTGAACCCTTGTGCCTTGAAGCAGGCCATGTAACCTTATTATTGGGCCCCCATCATTGTCACTCCTGGCTTCTTGTTTGAGAATTTGAGAGACCCTTGAAGCAAACCCTGAGTGCAGAGGCGCGATAGTCATCTTGTACTGGTTCTCCTTAAGCCCGGGCTGCCGGCAGCGCCGATAAGAAGGATGCTGCACATGGTCACCTATGGGAGTTTGGAGATTACCTGTAGCGTTTCATGCTGTGCTTGGCTGGGGGAGTTACACTGTGTAAGTATCGACAACAAAGGATGCGACTATATGCTTCGATAATTAACCGTAATCTCTATCAGAATGGCAAGGAGACACGTTGAAAAGGGATCATCGATCCAATTTTCTAGAATTAAGGGCTCTGTAGCAACTTTCTCCTTGTATCATCAAACCCTGCTGCTCCTCGTGCCTTGGGTGAGGCAAAAATGCAGGATGTGCCGGGGGATGTTCCGCGAGCCTCAGACATAGCAGCAACCGACCGCTAAAATCTACGGGGTACTACACAACCCTTGAAGGTAGGCATGCGCTTAGAATGGAGGTCAGGATGCAGGTTAGGATGTAGGACAGGATGTCGTGTAGTGCAGGATAGAGGTTAGGACGGAGGCCATCATCAATCGAGGTTAGGGTTTAGATACAATAGAAGACGCTGCAGCGCTATATCCCGGGATGCAACGAACAGGCCATTATGGCAAGAAAAATGCAGTTGCTCAGAACACAGAGAATAACCTTAGAGAGCAGAAAAAGCAAAGGTTGCTAAGCAAGCACGATCTTCCTCCTGCATTGGATGCTCCATTTGCGATATCACCTGAGCGCGGATGAAGACATGGAAGTGGTCGCAGGAAGGGGTACTGTAAGTGCGTAAAACCCGCACTGTATTCCTGATACCTCAACCAACACCAAACCGCTCCCGTCGACGCCATCACCGGACTTCCCCTACAACTTCACCATGGGCTTCCCGCGAAACTTCATTACTCTATTTTCAACGCCCATATCTCCATCATGATACCGTCTCGCAATCCTATTTCTCCTCCCCAACAGCTAACAACAGACTTATTCCCATCGCCGTCTCCATCACAATCAAACCGTTGCCCCCCTCAAAACGACACTACAAACACGGCCCTGACTCGAGACCCCGAGCCCTTGACCAGGAACGGAGGCTTGGTGGAGTACAGCTTGATACGCTTGCTACGCTAGGGTAGTTGGAGGGCCCAGTGGAAGGCCAGTCGCAAGCCCGCTGCAGGTAGAGTTGCAGCAACTTGCAGTCAGCCTACCCCGGCCACGGCCGTGGAAACACCCCATCGTCGTCCACCATTCTTCCATAATCCCCGTCAGGGACTAGGCCTGTTCTGGGCTACTTCTTCTTTGGGACCCCATTTGCCTTAGAACGCAAAGTCGCGGCAAGCAAGACATTTCCTACTGTCACAGGGGGGGGAAAGCCGACGGACGAACGAACGAGACAACTTTCAGTCCTAACTTCACCCCTACTCAAGCCTCCAACCTTTCATCTTCACCGTCCCGGTCGTTTTGTCTTGTTTGCTTGCTTTTGCGGTGCCGCGACGACGAAGCCAAGCAGCGCGCCGACGTCTCTCGTTTGACAGTCCTTGTCTAGGTGCGTTCATCCCTATTTCCCTTTTGTCTGGGATGTGAGAACCCCCCAAAACCCCCGTATCCTTCATCCGTACCCACTGCCACTGTGCAATCATTCGGCGGATGCAAGGCGCTGTCTGCTTCGTCTGTTGAAGAAAACACCGTCATTGGCATTGTCCTATCTTTGGGGGAAAGATTCATGTCCGCTTCACATCCGCTTCACGCGCGATCAGCATCTGCTGTGTTCCAGTCGTAGCACCCTCTGTGGTTGCGCATCAGAATCTCTCCGGGAATGCGCATTCACACATTGGACCTCCCGGCATGCGACTCTGACCTCGCCGTTTCAGCTTTCAATCGTTGCCCGCGACACCACTAATAGAAATCAGCATATACCCGTTCGTGTCTGCCTTTGCAGTTCAGCCGTTCATATCCATCCACACGTCGCGAGCCTGCGTCTGCGCCTGGCCTTGGTGCTTTGGCTCGCCTCGTACTCGTCGACCGACAATTCCCTCCGCCAGCGATCGCTCCCCGTCCTACACCTTGCAAACGGGGGACCTTGCATAGGTCTATCTGCATATAGAGACTAGTGATGGCAAACCCTAACACTGATACGACCATGTCGCGACCTGCCTCCGGCATCACCTCTCCACGTCCTATGAGGTCCAGGACACAAAGCATCTCCAGTGACAGACCTTCAACAATCGCTCACAGCCTCATGTCGCCGCCATTGTCAGTGTCACCCGAAGCGGTGTTTATCGCCGCCTCGGCTGCCTCCCAAATCGTTACCAACGACCACGATAGCCATGCGGATACGTGGTACGATCAACATGGCATTGAACCCGCCGGCGAGACTGCCCTGGTGTCGCCGGAAGCCCTTCAGCTAGTAAATAGCTTCCTTGACCAGTTGCTCTTTAACTTTCTCCAAGGCTCAAGAGCTACAACTCTGGCCGCCCTCCGACCAGCCGTTACCGAAGTCCTCAAGCCCAAGTTGGCCAAAGATGCAGTCAACAACGCCGACGAAGAATTACACGAATATTTAGGTGGAGGTGATGAGGATGACTATGTTCAGCCCCAGGGCGGGAATCCGTCACGCGATTGGGACTTGGAATTGGTCTGGAAACGCACTAGATTGCGATGCATGGTTTACTCGTCACTGGGAGACATGGAGGAGGAAGACGAAGATCTGTATATGGAACAGGAAAACCTCGAGCTCGGTGCCGATGAGTCCGTCTCAGATGTCATCTCTCCCGCCGTGGCCATCTTCTTGACCTCGGTCCTGGAGTATATGGGTGAATTGACGCTTACCGTCGCCGGACAAGCTGCATACCATAGATTGCGGGCGAAGCACGAGAAGGAGATCAAGGAGGGGTCGAGAATCCCCGCCGACATCGCCGACCGGATCGTTGTCGAGGAAGCGGATATGGAGCGAGTTGCTCTTGATCGAACATTGGGACGCTTGTGGAGAGGATGGAAGAAGAGAATACGCTCGCCAGCCATCGACGGTGGACGTCCCTTTTCAAGGGCATCTTTCGGTCACCTGAGACACGATAGTAGTATAACAGATGGGTTCCCACTCTCCCGAACCGCTACACACAGCGACATTGAGAGCGAGGCTAAGAAGGGAGAGGACCCTCAGGAGAAGGGAGTCGCGGAGAAGCCCCAGCCCTCAGAGATTGCACTACCGGTCGGTGATAATGACGTGGATGAGATTGAAGTTCCAGGATTGGCTGTGTACAGTGACGAGGAAGCCGAAACTGATGATGAGGAAGAGGCGACCGACGAGTCTAAGGGACGTCGACCGAAGAGCTTGCTGATTCTTCCCATCGGTGTTGCAAATGATCTCCCCACCCCTACTCTGTCGCAACCTCATACACCCGTTTTGGGGAATCGCAAGAGGTCCAATTCTCTCCCGACACCTGGAAATTCACCCTATCGCCCATCTTCAAGAAGACCCAAAGAGATTTCCTCAATTGCGAAAACGGTGGCTGTTAATGATGATACAAAGAAGGAATCAGACACCGAGGAGCCCGAGGAGGTTGATTCGGCCGAGGACCCAACACCAAAGGCCACCACCCAAAAAAAGCGACTTTCTAAGATAATGACTGCAACACCTGCTGGCTTAGCGATGACTGGCATCACAGCGGCTGCTCAGGCAAACGGTTCGGGTTCGGATGAAGTTGCTCGATATGAGAAGGCAGAAATCATGACCTCTGCACGGGTTTCCGTTGCTGGAAGTTCTTCTCCTGCCCTCTCCGACTCTGGCGGCCCGTTCTCGCTCAAGCGATCATCCAGTGTCCATTCCGCGCGCATCATTGATGTCACAGGGCCTAAGACTCCCACAGGATCTCGTTCGCCTTCATTGGAAACTATCGACCGAGTTCGCCCTGTCAGCGTGACTCTGTCACGTACCAGCAGTTTATCCAACCGATCCAATACTGAGGACCCCCGCATGCCCAAGGTCTTAGAAAATGTGGTAACAGCAACGGCTGCAGTGCCGAAGAGTCGGTCTCCAGTCGATAGGATGAGGGGATCAATCTCTAACGCGGCCACGATATCCGAATCTGAGGAGGAGGTAGAGATTGATTATTCTAAGGATCAAAAGAAAGCCCACCGGAATGCCACCTTCCAGCCCTCGCCACTTCCTGTATCGGTGCCGGAGGATGGCCGTTCCTCGCGCGGAGGCTCACAGCCGTACACCGGGTTGAAATCGCAACATCAACTCCCTACACAAGCTCAGTCCCCTTCTAATACCAAGGTAACGATCCTCCGCACATCTAATTCGAACGGATCATACCACGAGGATCAGCTACCGGAGATCCCACGCAAGGCCGCTGGTCATGGTAACCGACATACTTCCCGAAGTGACAAAGTCCCGACGTCACCCACTCACAGCATTGGAATGGTCTCAGTTGAGCGAACGAAGACAAGGGAATCGGACGAGGATACGGCCGTTGCATCGACATCTGGATTTGCCCCACGACCTATCCATACCTCTGGATCATCTGCATCATCTGGCACTAGTCGTCTGAAGGCTGTGCGGACTTCTGAGGAGAACGCCTCGAGTCGATCAGAGAACGTCGCTCGCAACTTCGAGGAGCTTATCCAGAGCAACCAGACAATAACTTACACGCTGACACCTGAAAACATGCGTGACATTGATGTAGGTACATGCCTTTTTTGGTTTTGATTCAGAGCTAACAGCCGCAGTCGAAACGATCCCTTGACTCACCGATTATACCAAAGGGCGCTCGAAGGGGCGATGACCCTCGAAACCACAACCGATCTCGCTCATCTTCTGCTGCCACTGAATTGAAGAGTTCTCCCAACAGCCGATTCGCTGGCATGAGCCCTCACTCCATTGATAAGGGAGCTGCCGCTAGATCAAGTCCAAAGCGTGGCCTAAACGCTCAGGCTCGTGAAGCTCGAGTCCCAAGCGAGTCTACGGCCGATTTTGCAGAATTCATCAAGTCAACTGGCCCAACTGGAGATAATCGACCTAACGCTCTGCGAAACATAAACGGCCCGCCAACTCCAGCCAAGACCAGCCTTGATTCCCGCCGCGTGTCTTCTAATAGCACTCGACTTCGCTACCAACCCAGGGAAGCTGCCATTGATAGATCTGGTAATTCTGACTTAATTGACTTCATACGGCAAGGCCCACCAAGCGCGACCAACAACCGCATTCCCAAGAGTGTGGCGCCGTTCATGGATGATGAGATGTCAGGTGGCGCTGGAGGTCTTACTGGAGGCGTTGCTGGAGGTCGAGCAGTTGACGCCACCATCCCGGATATTCGATATAGCCAAGCATCCACCCACGGCACCGACACCTCGATGCCGTCGATGCAGTCATCAGTCAACTCACATACTGCTCTTCTGAAGAACAAGGGCGGATCTATGCCAAGCAGCAAGATGTTTGATGACGATGATATGATGCCAAAGCGAAAAACCCGGCGTGTTAGGGACCCCTATGCGATCGATTTCAGTGACGAGGATGACGATGACTTTATTACGACTGCGACTCCCAAGCCACCCGTTAAGAAGGAGGAGAGCTTGGCCGAGTTTCTGCGGAACTACGAACCACCGCCTGAGCCGGTTTCGGTGCCCATCTCGCAAAAGATACCCAAGAAGAAGGCGAGCGCGCCGAGTCTCATTGGCAGGTTCACACGCAGCAGCGCCAACCATTCAAACAATGGTAGCGTCTCACAATCGCCTGTTGGTAATGATAGCCGCTCGCTTAGCAGCCGCAGTGGTGGCATTAGAGGCTATATTCCAATCCAGGTCAGCATGCCTTCAGGGTACGACAAATACGGGGCTATTGATTCAAAATCATCACGTCCGCCTATGCCTGCTTCTGCAGCATCTGCTGGCCGTGTCCCGATGAAACGATTCGAACCCCGAGAAGCCGTCTCCAATGTAACACGCACATCCGACCTGGCGGCGTTTCTTCGAAATTCGGAGCCGCCCCCTGAGCCAGTTGTTCAACAACCTCCCCCACAACAGGAGGGCAGCAGCCTGTCCAAGATGTTTAGTCGTCGAAAGAAGAGCTCAATGGCTTAAGCTAACTGCTTTGACCAACGGATGTACACGATGCGAATTTGTTACAACCACGATCTATTCCGCTCACGAGCTCATGTACCTGTCTCCTAATACTTCTGTTTCGCGCAAATATTGTCTTATCTTGAGACTTTGATGACTATGTATTTCCCCTTCCTATCATTATGCAGCTCTCAGCTGTGATTCTTGTATTTCGATACCACCGGCCCAGGCCGAAAATATTCCTTTTATGGGCTTTTGTTATCTACATATCCTGGCTATTTACATTTTGGAGAACGGCTCGTTGAGTGCTGTGGATTATCTGGACGGCCTGATTGTTGTGAGGCAGATGGGAGATGTATCTTAGGGTCAAATGATATGAGTATGATGGGCCTGAGTTGGCCTTTACCTGCCGCCGCGCAGACCAGTGTCCGTTCGTCCATTGCCCAGTCAAGTTCAGTAACCAATGATGTCACGCATAGCATGTCCCGCAGAATATTCTGGATAGGCTGGGGCTGGCTCTTCTTTGGCCAGAATTCGACGCCTTGATCCAACTCTTCGTTGTCAGCGCCCAAAGGCACAGCGGCCACGTTTCGATCTCGCTTTGGCCGTACACGTAGTCGCAGCTGCTGGGACTCTGCCGTCGCGAGGGGAGGATTGCTTGTAATATCGACAAATGTTTCGCATGATGGTATGTAGGATCGTATAAAGCACTCATTGATTGGTAACATTGTCCCGAAGGATCCGTTGTCGCCAACGTGGACGCTCTCCGGTGGTCGGGGCTCAGTATAGGTTCCAGTAAACGAGTGGTCGTCGTCTTCATCGTCATTTCCCTCACCCTCATTGCCATCGTCGGCTTGGTCTCCGGCTCTCCTAGGCGGAGATACGTTGGGCTCAAAGGAGAGCTTCTTTTTGTAGCACGTTCGCTGACTCTGTGGGTTATTCCGCAGACATTCCCTTCGAGACTCGTAGATAAAAAGCGCTCCGGAGGCCTCACATCTAGTGAGTTGGAGGAAATTCCATCGCAGATCAGATGGTCCCTCTGCAGAGTGGCGTCGCCATAAATTCAGCGTGGGCGGAGACTCAAAGTACTTAGTATCTGGTTTGCTCAGCGGGAAGCGAATGACATTGTAGTATGAATTCCACTGCAGCTGCTGCCCATACGGCCGCCCCTTATTCGAGAGGCAATAAAAGTAGTCGTCAAAGATTTCAAAGCAGACATTAGAGCCTATGTCGGTACCATCAAGGTCCCAGATTGTCAGAGCTGACGGCATCAGCTCGCGCTGTCGGATGTTGAATTGGGTGAGTTTCCACCTTTTTGTTCCGTCAGCTCCGGTACGGGACTTTGTGCCGTAAAAGAGATACTCTCGATTATTTCGCACAAATAGCTTTTGTGTTTCAACCAGCACGTGGCAGGTCAAGAGTTGCTTATCCCTGATATCCAGTACTACCAACCAGTGACTAGTCTCGCCACGTATTTTTTGGACCAGCAAGCAGGACAGAATGTCGTCAGAATAATAAAGAGGCAAGAATCGAAATCCTAGGGAGTGGTGAAATCCCGGGAGGGTGGAAGGCAGCCACACCGACGCTCGCACAGCTAACTCCTCCGCTGATGCATGTATATTAAGTATCCGCAAAGTATCCGGTTTCACAGAGTAACACAAGACACCATTGACGTAAATGAAGTGGTTGGACCAAGCAATTCTCGCCACTAAATACGGGTTCCCAGATCTCACAGCCTCTCGCCGCTTGACAAGTCTCCGAAAGGCAAGGGCGTAAGCTCCTGTAGACTGCTGCGCCTCAATGGCTTCAGCCGAGAACTTGGCCTCCTGATAATACCGGTCAGCTGGGGGTGTAAGATGGGATGATTCGGCGTGGTGCTTACTTGGAGAGCTACTCTACAGATACTGTCGTTCTGGATAATGTAGCGAAGGTGCTGGCAGGTTCGGCCTAGGCTGAAGAGGTCGTCGAGGCTTAAAAGAGCAGCGATCATGGATATAATTTCGATGGGGAGATTGAGGAGGCCCATGACGGTCGGTACAAAGTTGGAGAAGACCCCGGTATTGGGCTCAAGATCAAAGCTGGAATGGAGCCTAAGACTGAGGGTCAAGCCTAAGTAGGGTGCAAAAGGGTCCAAGGGCGTAGAGGACGGCGCAAAACATAAGGATCAACTAACGACGGGGGCATGGCCACAATAGGAGCGGAGCAAGGACCGTAAGAATGAACGGAGTGAATAGATATATTGACAATTGGGAATGAGGCATATGATGATGTAGTGAATGAGGCATCAAGGGGATTCAGAGCTATGCCTTTGGTTCAGGGTGAATCCCTTGATGGCATTCTCTGATGTTCAACGCCATCATCATACGGTCATTTAAACCCCTCGAAGAATGTGAAGAAGTCAAGGTAAAAATGCACGTCTGCAGAGCCTCATCCATAACCGAAACGAAGATGAGGGAGTGGGAGTATTGTTGCACATTCCAGACACAGTCTCCAATAGGCATCATGCCGGCTGCAGCTGTCCATTTCGGAATTGGGCTAGATCCTCGTAAGTATGTTCCACCTTCTGCTCACCGTTTGCTACTTAAGACGAGCTGTTTGTTTATCAGTGAGTCCGGCGGGTAGGACAAGGTCTGTGGTGGTCATTCAGGAGGAGAATGAGTGGATCAGTAGGTAAGGCTCCAGGATTCTGGGGTGACAACTTCAGCGGTGTGTTGGCCCCGCTCGATAACAGCGGCCATTGACATCTGGCGGCCGCATTCTCAAAATCATAGCTCGTGGATGATAGCTCCGGAGTGACATACAGGCATTGTTGCAGAGTTGGAACAGTCAGCAGGGTGGAGAGATGAGGCTCTAGATGGGGCGAACACATGGCCAGCATGGAACCCTCCCGGTGCTTGGTACTGTAGTGGCCCCCCTCCAAACGACGTGGCGCTAATAGTCACCGAGCGCCACCTATAGCACCACCTTCTTGAAGGGCATGTACAGCATGGAACTAGGAAGCGGGCTGGAGGAAAACTCGGCTCTACAGTTAGTTTGCGAGCTTGACGACGCGCTGGCCCTGATGTGTCTCGGGTCAATCATTGGCTGGACCTAATAATGAGGCTGAAAGGTACTTCCTGTGTCACTGCAGTGTAATGGCCTCACATCAACCTCATGCAAACATGGATCTCCTGTCCGAGCTTCGCCTTAAGGTAATGACAAGCAGACAGATCCCGAGGCTCTGAACTATTGACAACATCTGATCATCATTCAATCACCTACCTATTATATCCTGGAAGCTTGCGGTAATCCCCCTGCCTTCATTGGACACTGCCGCCCCGAGCGTCAACACCAACCCCCTCAGACAAAGCTTACCCGCAAATTCGAACCACCCTTTAAATGCCCAGCAGCTCCCCATGGCCTCGAGGCCTTCAACACGAAGCTAGTCGACCGAAGCTGCAGCCGAACTCGAGTTAGTCCATTGGCCATGATGCCCGTCAACTTGGCAATGCAATGGTGGCCTGAACAGGACACGGGATGGTTCCCCGCTGCATCGTGGACCTAGTTCCTAGTTCAACGCAGAGCCGCAACCCCGACCTTGCCGAGCCGGAATCAATAATCAGAAAACGACAAGGAATTTTCGGTGAGGCTGTGTTAGCACTATGGATCACGAACGGGCGTCGATCCTCGACCTAGCGGCTTAAACCAAAAGCTCGGCCGTTGGGGCCAAGCAAGGGGGGGAATCGCTCGCCCGTCGGGCGGTGGTAAGGCTTCGAAATGGATTGTTTTGCATGTCCAGCGTGACAACAAATGCAGTTGAGACGCAACACGCGCATATAGCGCAACCTAACTAAGCTCCAATTACGGGGAAAGAGACAAGAGCCTCATCACCAGCAGCGTTGCGCTACTTTTGCATGCTTGTTTTGTAGGTTGAAAATACGTCGGTACTATGCACGACACTATGATACATGGAGAGGCACAGAATGGAGACCAGTTAGCTAAGCTCAACTGGGACCCCGATAGTTGACGTTGAATTCCTCACTCACCATAATTCAGTAGGTAAGCGTTGTAAGGTTCGGCGTCTGTGCTGTTCAATACTTTTAGATACCCTCATATTTAGTTCATCTATGAGCATCCTATAGAATTTGGGGTAAAGAGACTGAACAAAGCATCTCTGATTTCTCGATTTCCTCTCCGCCATGACAATGAGCCCTGAACAAAACCATGAAGTAAACTGATGATAATACCTGACGTATCCACTTAGGCTTGACTTGTGAAGCCGGTGTGCAGGTTCGAAGGCTCAATCGAGACATTGATTTAGAGACCTGGTGTAGTAAATACACTGGCGCGGGGTTGTAGACAGCGCCTGAGAGGACATAGGCTTGGTTGAAGATATCTCTACCGGTAATCGGCTGTCTTTATGAGCACCCCTTTCAGGATTACCAGCAGTCTGTTGTTAGCGGATGTCTTGGCTATCATTTACAATCTTACATCAGAATGAGAAAGTAGGAATATCTAAGGAATACAGCGTCAGAGGATCTTGGAAGGTTAAGCGATATTATTGGTTCGGTTTAACATATACACCTCATTGAAAGAGGGACTAGATTCGGAAACTCCATATATTCTATATATCTAAAGACCCATAGCTGAATGCGCGTGCAGTCTAGAGAAAATATATGATGATCTTCCAAATATCGTTTCGGTCGCAATAGACGAAACTAAGCCCAAAAGATATATAATACACCTGTTGCCCTAAGTATGCAATTCTAGACATCTTTGGAGTCCAAATTTGCCAGTTTGGGTATATAAGTTGGAAGTATAACTCCTTGAACTGGTTTTTGAGGTACACCAGTTATTATCGGTAGAGCTATGGGTTAGGTGTTAGCGAGGTTGAGAAGGCGACTTATCCACCTACATCTTTTCTGCAACTTTTGCATAGTTCCTGCTTGGGATTCACGCCCTGGGTGTTGTTATCCATGCAGCCGCCGACCTCACCGCAGATGCATTGTTCATACATATGCACAAAGAGTTCGTGGCAGCTTGAGCACTGCTTCGACTCGCTGCGACACATCTTTGTCTTGATGCAAGGAAATATGAGCTGAAGTAAGCAAATATAAATGAGGGAAGGATGTATGGCGACTTCTTCCGTTGCGCTATTCTGTTGCGTTTATGTGGCGTTGAATATATACAACCTGTGCAAGAAAAAAAATTGAGGCTGTTTCTGTAAGTCGACTTCTGTTGTTTGAGACTGTAAAGGGAAGTTGCTAAAAACCTAGGTCTAGGAGTACAATGAGCGGCCAGAATTTATGTTCATAGTCGGTGGTAAAAATAAGGCAGCAAGGGAATGAACAGGACAGCTGCGGTCATGTTCATTCACTGCTATGAGCTCGTTTCCTACTGAACAGGCGTCGCCCTGCTGCGCAGCATAGTCCAAGCGCTATTATTATAAAAAAGAAGCTTTTCGAGGCAGCTATTTAAGGCTACCTCATTAAACAGAAACTGAGAGCCTAGCAACTTGAGAACTGGCTAGTTTATGCTAGATTTCTCACGCAGGCTAGAACGAATGATGAGGGCTGACCTAGCAGGAAGCGAAGAACAATAGGACAGAACAAGATGTATGGTCTAAGTTAACAGAATAGACAGCTGAAATTTAGCTCTGTGGCAATCTCTCGTCCATAACCCTATCCATTTGCTAGTCGAAGTGCAGTGCTCAAGGTCATCTGAAGGTGTAAGTCGCTGGCGAGCATTTTGATGGATGAGATATTGAATGGAGGGCATAGACACCACTCGGTGCCTCCAGTATAGATCACTATGTTTTTAGTACTAAGTTGCTTAAGCATCAGATTATTTCGTATTTTATATATTATTATCATGACGAGTCATGGATCCAAAATATCGGCTGTATAATGCTGACGCAGTTAATCGCCATTTCGTTTTATAGTGGAAACCGAGCAGTCTACGCATGACCTCTACAGAGCGCCAGCTTGGTCTTATGGCCAAATCAAATAGAGCATTATATGGCTACATAGATCTATCCCGAAAACGGTTGGTTGAGTTGCGGGTTGTTAAGAGATGCATCTTAGTAACTTGGACTGTCAATACTATCGCTCCAAAGCCTTCACTTGGGAATTGGGTTGTGACTCTCTTGCGTGGAATTGCAATTATTCCTTTTCTTAGTTGCTATAATCTTTCTCCTTGGGATTTATTGAAGCTTAGCGTAGACAACCTACATCGAAAATGCAGTGCTTCATATTGGGGGCAAGTAGAGGCGCTTGGCTATGGCCATTTGGTGCCCTGGACTTGGTCAAGCTTGGGGACAAATTGGAGGGAAAAATCAAATGATACCCGTGACGCGAATTTTCCTCAATTCCTCAATCTGTAGAGTAATCTACCATGGAATTTGATTGTCAGGGTTCAAATGTAGTAGTTGGGAGTCAAAGTAGGTTACTGTAGGGGATGTCTGAATTGCTGCTCGAGGACTCGGGGGGGAACTATGGAGTACTCCCATTCATGCAGGAAGGCTGAGTCAATCGCAACTACTTATCTTTGAAAAACAAAACTCGAGTTTAAGCATCTTGTTTATTATTGCGCTGCCTTGGTGCCCTTGTGTAGGTAGGTTGGCAGTAAATAATCTCTGAACTAGCCTGGGAAACTTCATTGAGCTTATCCATGCCACCTTTCCCCTGTAGTAAATTTAGGGATTCTAACATGCAGAACAGCTGAAGAGATATGGTTAATTAAGTGAAGGCCAGACGACTGATTCCTGTATAGTGTCGAGCTTATGGTTGAGTTCACAATTGGAATGCGATTTATATGAACCTCGAGAGGATGGCTAAAGGTGTGTCACGATGGTGCGATTACAATGAGATTGAGCGAATTACTCGACATAAGGGATAATAAAACGTGAAGGATTGGCAAAAGCATCAATATCCAATCATAGGTTCCTTGGAATACTGGCTACTCCAAGCAAAGGGGGAGCGGCACAGAGGGTGGGAACAGGGAAGCTTCCCCTCCAACTTGTGAGGCTTGAGGGGTGCGTCCTCCGCTGCTCATGTTTAGGCTGCGTCCCACTTTTGGTGATGAAGTGTGATGGGTGATGAGTTGGTTCTATCTTTACTTCCGTTCTGGTGATGGCGGGTGCCACAGGAGGCGGGAGGATGGGCTTGGGGGCGTCACGAGGACAAGATAAGTTTTTGAAGCTTCTGTCCTTGGATGGCGGGGTAATTAATTATACCTCGAAGCTTCAGTGACTAGTGATGTCAAGCGTCCGCCGGGCTGGGCCAGGCTGGGCTGGCGGTTTTAGCACAAGTATCTGGACATGTTGCGATCAACAACGTTGATACGTGTTCTTCGCAGAGTGAAACAGTAGAACAATATCGACGCTGACACGCCATAATAAATCGAGCCAGAAGAACATCCGACAGCGCATGAAGAAAATAAGTCCCTGCAACTGAAACCTGTTGCGGGATATGCCCGACTTGCACGGTCCTCCAACCGCCCTGCAGCATCCTCCGTCAGCCAAGTTCCAGCTTGCTCTCAGCCTAAGTAGGCGCCAGGCCCACGTTTCGGGACAGCTGAGTTGTATTATTATTACCGTTGCCTGAGAGCCAACCAGCCGGAACAAGGTAGACTGATAACCTGTCAAAGCTTCAATCGGGTTGGTTGTCTTGCCGTTGGCATGAAGTCTTGCTGGGTGGGCAACGACGAAAAGGCCCAATAAATAGAAGCCTTTCGGGGGCCGCTGCTCCCGCGTTGACTCGACATAGCATTAATACGTCTCGACTTCCGTGTCGTCCGGTCATTGTCTCGTGTCTCGATCTTGATCACCTTGGATCGACTAATAAATTCCCGCTGCTGTTTGTCTGGACTGTTTTCTATCCAAGCACGTTACCAATTTGGCATCAATCTCACCAGCGCCGAAGACCCCGTGCCTGTTATTAGGCCGCGCTGATCTGATCGTCGCCCACAACAAGCACACCAAAGATCTGCTGGCCTGTGACGTCTCACCCTCACCCCTCGTCTCCCCCAACTATCTATCCCTTCCTGTTGATCCTTTATCTGCTGCCTGCCTCCTTTTCTCCTTCCACTCGCCCTCGTCGCTGCTGCTGCCGACATCCTCGCTCTTGCGCTCTCTCACATACTCTCTCTCTCTCCACTTCTCATCCCACCCCTGGACTTATCGACCCAACCAACACACAGCGCATTCTCGCCCGGGCACACCACCAGTTGAATACACATACGAACCGCGGCAACGCATTCGCTGGGCAATTCCACCCGTCACCAGCTCTTGCGTCACTCTGCTTGTGGTGGCCCCCCAGAGCCCCCCAGAAAGAAGGCAAAACGAGCCGAACGGCCAGACGCCGAGAAATCAACGGCGCTTCCGTGATTTGGTGGACGTCGACGTTCCATTCCGCTACGGGAACCATCTAGCGCTCGTGCTTGGCGGGTCTCGTGTCGGATCGGGAGCTACTTACAGGTCAGTAGCAAGTTGAATGTTCCCTTATTATCAGTCCTCTATTCCCAATATCTGGCTTCCCTTCGCTTTAAGGGCAGCGGCGAATGGTGGCCCTTGATTCTTGTCAGGTCACACGGCCGGTTCGGTGATATTTTTACCTTTTTATCCCCGCTGTTGCTCCTTGCCCTGTCCACCCTGTTCTGTTCGCCTGCCCAATTCTCAACCTGCATCCGCCTGCATTCGACAGCACGGCAATTGACTAGCCTGGCTCCCACAGACAAACACCCACCATAACCCACCATCTACAACACCGGCTGGCTCGACTCGAGCAGCCCTTTCAGTCAACGTCCCCGCCATGAGCCTCGCCGAAGCAGCACCGCTCAGTCGGAGCGATCGATATTCAGAGGCCATGTTGGCCGAGGAGGGATTAGACGATTTGTCATCGACGCCCCGAGCTATTGATTTCGCCAATGAAGGGGGCAGCCAGTTGGGAGACCCTAAGAAGGATGGAAAGAAGAAGCGTGGATTGTTCGGCTTTGGTAAGAAGAAGACGACGACTTCGACTTCGACAACGACAGACGATGCGAGATCGCAATCCGAATCCCAGACACAAACCCCGTCCAATTCAAACTCTGTTACCAACAGCCCCCCCACCCTATCCCGGGACACATCGAAGCTATTCTCGAACCAAACTCCCACATGGAACACCCAAGGCGAACAAGCATTCGTTCTGCCCTCGTCGCCGAACCGCGGATTTACGAGCTCACCCCGTCTATCGTCCCCCGCCACGTCACAGATTTTCGAGCGTGATGTTCAGGACAGCACTGTCCTGAAGCCGAACTCCCCGGCGATCCCGACGCACATTCAGACGGAGAACTACATTCCCTCGGTTCTCGACGACGCCTCCGAGGCGATCACGAACGAGAAGCTGGACCCCGATACCGTCGAGATCGTAACTCATTCCCAGCACCAGCCCGCGTCTGTGACAGTCACGGGTGCCAACAATGCAGGAACGACTCCGTACGACCAGACGGCCAGTGAATGGGCTCAAGAACTCGCTTCCTTTGCCGATCGGGATCTTGTCTCGGCTGATAACGCCTCCAACTACGGCTCCCTTGATTCCTCTGACGTGCGCCGACTCTCCTTCATTTCTTTTGCCGACGTCGTACAATCAGAACACACCCCCTATGCTGGTGTAGCAGGATCCCGGGATAGCATCCATCTGGTGGGACTTACGTCTCTTTCTGCAGCCGCGAACCGCTCTCCCTCGCCTATTCGATCCCCCGTGTCCAGTCAAGGCGTGGAAACCAGCCCTCCCACCAGCAATCCTGGCAGCATGAAGGGAATCGAGATGAGCCCGTCCCGGAAGCCTCTGGGAAGCCCTACCAGCACCCATAACCTGAAGGGTCTCACCATTGGTAGCAGTGATCTCAATATTGAGACAATGAGCCAGGCACTAAGACGGACAGGCAGCACAGACTTCAATGGTTTGCGAAGCCATCCCACAAGCCCTATTGATGGGCCTGGATCTCGTTGAACAACGGTGAGGATAGGGAGGAATGATACCCAGAAGGAAAGGGTAAAGCAATATCGATTTTTCACTTCGCACATGATTTCCTACGGGAGCATCTTTTGATAGGGTATGAACAAGGGTGATACTGGAATTTGGCAAACGGGAGTTGGAAGAGAAGTCATTCTTGGCGTCAAGTCTCGCGCTACAGGGAACTTTGCACATGCTATCTTTTGTTTTGGAAGTTAAATTTATCTAAATGGAAGGCGGTCTCTGATAGTCCTGTCTCGTATTTTTTTGCAAAGGATCGATCTTTATCAAAGGCCTCTACTTCTAAACGTTCAAATCGTGAGTCAGGGGTGGCAATTGAACGGTAGTATGGATGAGGAGAAGACGAGCTACAAGTCAGGGCACATACTGAGATGTATGGAGTTTGTTATATGACAACACCTCAGAACCCTTACACCGCTGAACTGAACTGAGAATCATCCATGTTGTCAGCCTTCTCGCACGAGTCTGACGTGAGTTGATGGCCGTGTGACGAGGGTATCAGTCAAAGTAATAACATCTCCATGAGCTGAGGGGTCCTTGCAGTAGACACAAAGGCTGTGAACGTGAAATGTGATTTTGATGTTTATTACTCCTACCGTCATGCAAAGCTGTACGATCGTGTAATTACGAGAGAGATGTCTGCAATGTAGAATAGAAGGGTTAGTATAAAAGCGCATGGTCTAGATACGCATGAATCTAGAACCCCTTCCTTCCTTGCTTCCCAAGAGGCTGGGCTGGGAATTCAGGTTGCGATTTCTACCGAGATTGGCTACAAGGTGATAGTCTGCGTATCAGATTGTTTTGCAGCAGAGGTGATTAGGGATGTGGCTGGTTGAGACATGCAGGGACCGATGGGTCGGGTCTGGTCGGGGGAGGGAGTGACAGGATTGGATTGGATTGAAGAGAGGAGTTGGTGGTGCCACGTGAGAAATGAAGGGTTCCGGAACGAGACGTCGAAGTCGACGGTGTTGATGCCCTGGATGATATGAGGTGAAGTTTCGCGATGGAGGCACGAGTCGCATGATCGGGCCGGCAATAAGACAAGCTGGCGTTATTTAGGGTGGTAAAATCAATTTCTTCCCCACACAATCATCAAAGCTAAGGACAAGCACTTAGAAACTGGCCGGCAAGAACGATAATAACGATAGAGAGGGCTGAGGATCAGACTAACACGACCGGGACCCCTGTCCACTACTCCACGAGTGAGGAGGGATGGATGGCCCTTGTATCGCCTTGGCAAACGTTGCGAAAACTGGGAAGACACGATTACTATATCAGAGGTATAACACGCACATTAATGTCGGTGTGGGAGATGGCGAATTTGAAGGGTAAGGGCTGAACCTGGTCAGGGCAGAGAGAGGCAGCCTGAAGGAAGCTCACGGCAAGGGTGATTGTTGCCGGCCAGGTTTTGACCACAACTGGGAGTTTTTGAAGCGTTTGCTGCCCGATGGTCACGAGCGAGCGATTTACGAAGCATATGGACGCTAAATACTCCATATATTCTTCGAGGCTGACGAGACA
Source organism: Nectriaceae sp. PG4201 (assembly GCA_023628695.1). NCBI lineage: Eukaryota > Fungi > Ascomycota > Sordariomycetes > Hypocreales > Nectriaceae > Nectriaceae sp. PG4201. Next base: position 552,005 of record JAMAKE010000016.1, read on the forward strand.
CTTGCTTTTTTTGGTGGACGAAGAAGCAAGTTGAGGAGATTTGGACGGGAGGATGAAGCAGGAGAGATGTGATGAGATGAGCCATCCATCCCAGAGCCATAAGACAGCCCTTTGATCCATGGCACCGGGTCAGACTCTCCGTTTCGGATCCACGTCGTTTGTTTATTAGTCACTCTCCAAACTTCATCTCATCATTTCATCCTCGTCCTCATCTCATCTCATCCTTGATGACTTGCAAATACATGGACATTTTCATCCGGAAACAAACCCCTGGATCCCTTCCCTGGGGAAGCAACATAAAGACCTCGCGCCATTCCCGCTTCGGGCGACGCCGTCGACGCTTCGCTTGGGGGTGGATGTTTCCACCAGGACCAGGGGTGAAAGAGTACACCGCACATACAGTATTCATCGACCCTGGTTACCTTTAGACCTCTGAACCACGATCTTTCGTGCCAATTTTAGGCTTTCGATCCTGATGTTGCAACTGAATGTATAGGTTAATTTGGGGATAATATGTAGATCACTTATTGATCTCTTGAAGCCTTAGCTCCTAGCTTGCTGTATGTAGGAAGTTTGACGTCTTTCGGCGATTCGAGTCGTTTTTTGTCACCCCGGTGCTCGCCTCGTTTGCTTCCGTTCTCCTCACTGGAGCTAAAAAGGAGGGTGCGCTAGAGACCTAGAATGACCGGGTATTGGCTGGGAATGCGGTTAGATGCCGCTTCTTTTCGGAACTAGATAGAAGGAGGGGAAGAGCTTCTCGAGCTGTTCGAGTGCATGAGCTCGTGATGATGGAAATAACGGAGGGAGCTGAATATCACGCCAGGGGTTTTCACGCTCTCATCTCGTTTTGCTTCAGCCGCATGATTCAATCTTGAAGCACGTCGACGTTCAGAGAGCGTTGCGTCCCAAAGGAGATCCCTTGATGCTTGCTGCTGCGTGGCCGGTGGACACTTGGGAGTCTTGTCGACATGGAAGACCCCGGACGACCTGTGACGTTGAGATCGCTGACGACTTCGCTGACTCCCCCACGCAGGTGAAAGAATACACTGCACATAGATCCAACTTAGATATTCTTTAGCCTCTAAACTTTCAATTAACAGTCTTGAATGATATTGGCCTTAATTAGGATGATGATTTACTTCAGGATGGATATTAAAACCATTTTATCGATCTCTAGGCATTGTTTAATACGTTATGGTATGTAGGATTTTGAGTCTTTAGGCGAGACGGCGGTGTTTTCATTCCCTCGGGTGTCCCCCTGTCCTAGTCGCCCTAGCCCCCCTCGCGGCCCCTGTAGCACGAGTCGTCCAGAGCGTCGACTGGTGTTGGAGGACGGGGTTTGGGGGGGGGGGGGGGGGGGGGGGGGGGGGGGGGGGGGGGGGGGGGGGGGGGGGGGGGGGGGGGGGGGGGGGGGGGG